>CM044904.1:17007-504846 GCA_024500145.1 Gentiana dahurica var. dahurica
GACGAATATCAAATACCTAACGTTCGCTCGACGTTCGAAGGTTCGAATCGAACTCGAATCGAGCTTTTTTCGAGCGAATACAGCGAATCGAATCGAATACTGACGTTCATTTACAGCCCTACCGACGAGTACCCGGAAATCCTATCTTTTCGGAGACCAAGCCATGAATGTTGATAGGGGTGAACACCATCCGTAGGGGGACGAAATCAAAGCGCCGCGAGGCATCACCCTTCTCTCACTTACTTGTATCTATAGTAGAGGCCGTGGGGTTGGTTGTCGCCTCCCCCGCTCTCACTCAATATTTTGGAAGTGGTGGTGGGTTAACTAACCACGTCTTTTTTATGTTAACATAAAAGCACATCAAATCAAGGATTCCGAATGGTGTCGGTAACGTAGGCAAGCCTACCCGTCCTATTCGTTGGAACATATGTGACAGTCGGACGAAATCGGGTCAAGAGAGCCCCATTGAGATAAGAAGGAATCACCCCTCCGCTCGCCGGTGTAGCTTAGTCTTGCCGGACCCCTGTGCATACATCACACTAGGAGGGTTAAGTCGGTCGAGCCCAGCTCAGTTGACCACCCAACCTATAAGTGAACCGTTTTTATCCATGATTTATTGTTCTTTTACCATCATTCAATCTTGTAGACACTACGAATCGAAAACGTGATCTCGTTTGTGCTTTTAAGGCGGTTCACCGAGAACACACACCGAAAAGGCTTAACGATTTCATAACCCGTCCTCGGATCTTTAATTAGTTACTAAATTAATTAATTACCACGTATTAATTAAATTTCAACTAATTACGCGAGTTTTTTAAAAAAAAATATTTACGCGAGTTTGTATACATGCCTATTTTAATTATCAAAATTAAAATTCTACATGTATGGATGGAGTGGATTTATGATATGATGCATGTCATGGCAATTCCGATTTTATATCTATTTTATGATCAAACACATAAAAAATAAATTGCGGAAAATTTCAACACCGAGATGGATCGTTGGTACCCCCGTATCTAATCTATCCTAGGAAAAAATAAATTACAATCTTGTTGTCTTCATGTCTTCGATCTTCGAACCTTGAACCACGAACCGCGAACCCGAAAGGAGAGGGGACCTTTATTTTATAAAATAAAATAAATATTTTATTTTTTTTATAAAAATCCTGCTGTTTTATTATTCCAGAAAAAATAATTAATTTTTTTTAAACGGATTTTGTTAAAAAAAATTAGGGTTTGATAAAAAAGAATCAAACCCTAGGCGTGTGAGAAAAAAAATTACAACAAACTTTTCAGCCCCGACTCCTATTCATACCTCGAGTTCCGTCTTCATCTCGCGTTCATCATCGTTCTTCGTCATTCTTCCGGTATTACAAAAAAAATAAAACTAGCCGAAAAGGAAGAAATAAAAAAAACAACAACTGATGTCCTATGCTCAAACGATCTAAATCGAGAGAGCTTACAATAGGTCTAACGAGTAAACAGTATCAACCCCAATCCATCTCTTCAAACCACAACAATCGCAACATAAAAAAATAAACATGCATTCGGCCCCTATATATGAAAAAAAATTGGGACAAAAAATCTACATGTTTTCCACTCCTAGATCTAATATTTTATACGTATAAATATAGATCACCAGGCTCCGATACCACTGTTAGTAATATCATCCACAACGGAAGCGATTTAAGGATCTAGATCTATAAATTACACGTAATAAAATAACTAGATCTACTCTACAAGGGGGTTGTAGAACATACCTCTTGGATCTCAAAATCCAAGTAGAAGAACCGCAATAGGAAGAACAAAAGATGGTGTGAAGAGCACCACGATCTTCCGCACGTGTGATCCTAGCAACTCCCGGTGGAAGGAAATCCTCGTCTCGAATCTCTCGATATGCTACCCGGAAAACCTCCAAGATTTTCCCCTTACTCCCCTTGGCCGAAAATTATATCTTCCTCTCTCTAAGAGATGAAGTCGAAATTTCTAGTGTGTTTTAGGCTTGAGAGAACTCTCTTTATATAGGAGAGTAATCATTGTTTTCCAAGGATTTTATTTTGCAAATAAATAAATCCAATAAATAAAAGATAATCCCATAATATTCTAGAACAAATCTAGAAAAATATTTATCTTTATTTCTTACCATAAATATTTATCCAATAAATATTTTGTGCACATGTCTTATTAATCCACAAGAAAACAATTTCTTGTGCACAAAGACAAGCTTGGAGGCCGAAAATTATATTGTGACCTAGTCACTTATGATTTTCGACTATACACACTAAATTGGGCCAAGATTATGAAAAAAAGTCTTTTTCACATATTAAATTATTTAGCCCAACTAATTTAATAGTCCACTAAACAATTAATTCACATATCGTTTTAATTAAATTCTAATAAGAACTAAATTAATATTATTAGGATTCGACGTCCGAGAATAGCTATGCTATATTGGAGGCACGTCGGGGACCATGGACTAATAATCAGCGGCTCCGATAAATCAAATAAATAATTATCTTACGAACAGAATAAAATAATTATATTCAATAAATCAATCACAGGAAGATGCCACCATAATCCCGTGACTGCACTCCTCCGATTATTAGATTATATTTATCTCCTCACGAGAATGATAATAAGCGTCCATTGATATAATCATTACATATGGATTAATCCTCCATAGACTGTTCATTCTAAATCGGGAAGTTACCGTTAACCCTTTTTAGAACCTCTTATCCTTATTTACCATTAACCCCTAGTGATCAATTAATTCATACAACTCACTGGTAGCTAATCAGTGTAATATGAACTCCATGGATCGATCAGTTTCTAGGATTAACAAATAAGGGAACTGTCTATCTACTTCCAGAAATGAAAGGAATGGATTCCGTATCTGTGATAACATAGACTACTCACTCAATCCAGTACAATGCCAAGATGGGGTAATTCAGATCACAGACTTAGTGTAATCCTTAACCGTCAAGTCAAACCTCATACTGATTCAAGCAGTTGACTGTGATCACCTCAGGATTAAGATATATCCATAAATATGATCATCGATTGATTCGATAAGACTTCTCGATTACAGAATTATATCGTGAACTCTAATCAAATCGGTCCAGCCCTATGTGATATATCTATCACATATAAATGCCCCACTAGGTTCTCTTAACCGAAAGTCCGGATAAGACAATCATACCTATTGTGTTCTGGGCGCATTAATAGCACATTAAAGGAGAGACCCGATACTCTCGATTAACTTCACTACGGGCTAATTGTATTTTAAGTACATCTCCACTAATTCAAACCTCCCGTGTATATCCCATACACTGAGTTAAGTGATTACATAAACGATATACTTTAGGGTTTTCTGTAGTGTAAATACTATTGTCACATGATTGCGGTCTGATCAGGTTATAAATTTATTTTACTTGACCACCAAATACTAGCAATAGCACTAGGTACATCATAGCATAGCGATGGTGAATCAAGGTCGATCCCTCAGGGAATCAAAATGTGGACCCTAGGTTTAAATAATTAACTTATCTAATTCGTTATTGGACAACAGTCTAAGACCAACATAAAAGACAAAATAAGATAAACAAACTCAAACTAAAAAGACACAAACGTAATTAACCTTCCAATTACCAACGTTATCGTTTGGACCAAGACAACTTATATAAGATAACCTAACTCATTAACTGTCAATCTGGCTGTATTCATATTTAATTGGCTACGGGAGTCATCCCCTTAACTTGACTTAGCACCGGTTAGGTTACTAGATCACTGTGATATTGTTACGTGACTTCACCTTTTGGGTTTCCATCTCATATAACTCACACGCTTATTACTCTAAGGATGCCGATATTAACCGTACACCTCGCTTAGGCAACATTCCTATGGTTAGGCGTACTTCCTAAACGATCGCTCAAGCCCTCATCCTATTAACAATTACTTGGTTAGTTTCTTGTTAATCTACGATTTACGTATGACTAGGTGTCGACAATTCCCTAATACAAAACTAATCTAGATCTTGCTGAAAGTCCCGAAAGATCGTTCATGAGCCGAACTAGACGTCTTATATTGGTATTTCCTAATAATACGCTAGTGAAAAACTGACGGGCGACGTAGCCGTAGCCATACCTACTGAGAAAGTAAATTCAACTAGGTTAAACCCACCATAAAGATGTGGCAGACTTAACTGACAGAATTAGGGCTCGGTCGACCGAGTGAAGTGGCTCGGTCGACCGAACGACTCTGCTCGGTCACCCGGACGAATTCAACCCTAATTACATCCTAGAAATAACCTCTCAGTGTTTCCTTATACAGAACAGATTAAACAGCAATTCATACATCACATATATAAACTATCATAGATACACATTAATTAAATCAAATAGAGTCATAAATAAATCTAGATTATGACGTAGGTCAAGGGATCCTCATTGACAAGGTGTCACCACCACCTAACGTCATAGCCGAGAATCACATCATCTAGCTATGTTTAATTAATTCAAACGATAAGAACGTAATTGGAAGAATTAATTACTTAAAAATAAAACATGAAGATTAAGGGCTTACATCGTTGCAGCCCTAACTTGCTGAAAAACTCTCAATTTGTTGTGCTCTTTTATGAATGATTGAATCAATGTATGAATGAATAAATAATACTAATGACAATGTGTTTATATAGAGCTCAAAACCGACTTAGAAACCGACTAAGGATCGGATTCCCTAAACCCTAACCGACTTAAGTAGTGTGCTGGACTCTGTTGGGCTTTTAAGTCCACTCGGTCGACCGAATTGCTGGGCTCGGTCGACCGAGCCTTCACTGCTTCTGGGCTCCGTCTTCTATCTTCTGCTGGGCTCTGTCTTGTCCTGGATCTTTAATTCCTTCTCCGTAGTCCGTCCATAATGCTCACTGTATTTATCATACAAAAACATAGTTTGTAATACCAAATACTTGATAAATTACCGAAATGCATAATAATAAATCGTAACACGGGGGATATCTAAATTAGGCACTTAACGACTTATTATCACTCTCTTAAGGTTATTTTACATCAAAATCAATGGTAAAGATTGCAGAATAATGGGTACAAATCGACCGTCATCATCACATCGGTGAATATGAGAATAATAAATATGAATAATAATATCATTTCATTTATTAAATAAAACAATTAAAAAATTGTCTTTCGGGCATTACACCTAACAGTGTCAGCTCGGGAGGTTGCCACATAGTGAACGTGAGCCGTGCAAGGCACGGCGGGCCCAAAATAAATTGTTACCAACAACAATATCAAAGAATAGATCCCCAACGTGAAATAAATCGCGTGAGCATAAACCGTAACCAATTCAAGGCACAAGACAAAAAGAGCAACAAAAACATATCACATTCTCTGCAAGAGTTAGCTTTTTCTTAGAGACGTGAAGATTGTGAATCACTTCTCTTCCAGCCCTATCAAGAGTTTCCACCTACAAAATAAACCACAATATGATGTATCGGGGAACAATGTCATAAAGTCGATCCCTTTAGTTTCGACTTTACGTAATGAAACATTATAGTAAAAAAATAAGCGGACCATAACTACACGGTCAAATCTCCCTGGACGCCTTAGCTTCCAGATCATTAATATGCTTTAAAATGTGTTTCACTCAATTTCTATACGATTTGAAGGATATAAAAAGTGATTTGGTATTTCAACGTCAATTTTAGTGACGTTCGTACTGCAAACGGCTGTCGGTTCCACCGACGTTATGTTGTTCAAAATAATAAAAACATTTAATGTGGTGTCCATGTGGTCACATGTGGGCATACCTTCTTGGCGCGGATATTTGTTTGCCCTTATTTTTTTGTTGTTGTATTTTATAGCTAAACTTGATTAATCCTCCATCGTACACACTGCACAGTAGAACTTCAAATCCGTCGGTCTTTTTTTCCCCCTTTTCTGTATAAACTACTAACGGTACACGTTTGATAAAAAATACACGGTTTTATTCAATTGTTGTGCCGAAATTGAATCAAAAAATTTCGGTTGATTGAAACTTAAAACTGAAACCACACTGTCTGTTGGAGGCAATAAAAATGAACCGTATCGAAATATACACTTTGGTTCGGTTTATGTAACGGAGAATCGAACAAAAAAATTTGGTTTCTATATGTTGGTCCCTTGAAAAGGCTTTGGTTAAGTTTAGAGGGGGGGGTGTGAATAAACTTAACACTAAAAACTTTTGGAGTTAACAAATTCAGCAAGGTCAGTAGTCTGCTGACTGCTCAGTAGTCTGCTGACAGTTGATATTACTGAGTTTGTTGCAGCGGAATATATTCAAATTAAGCCTTATTACTAGTTGTTAAAATATGATACCAAGTATTAGATACTCAGTAGTGTAAGTGTTTGATTCAGTTGCTAGTTTGAGTAGGTTGATGTGCTTGCTATACTAAATGCAAAAAGTAAATGCAGAAAGTAAGTAGGCAATTTTTATAGTGGTTCCAGGTGGTGTAATCCTGTCAGTCCACTCTTCTCATGTGATGTTGGAGGTAATTCACTAGAGATCTTTGAGGTTGCAGTTACAAAAATCCCTAAGTTGTCTGTCCTTCACCAATAACTATGGCTTCACAAACTGAACACTTGAAACAGGTAGGATTGCTGCTCCAAAGTATTCCACTGGTCCTTGAAGGGTAGGATTGCCTCTTCACCAGCTCCACCACAAACAACAGTCCTTGACACCCAAAGATGCTTTACTGTCTTCAGCAGGTTTCTTGTAAAAGAAAATTTGAATCAAGTAAGTGATTCATCTTTCAGTAGTTTGATCAAGATGATATGATCAGCATCTTGATGTCTTCAAGTGTATAAACTTGATGTAACTTGATAGCATGTTACACTTGAAGAATTTACTAGATCAGTAGCTTTAAGCTCAGCAATGTCAGCAGGGTGAATTTCTTGATAAGAACTTGATAAATAATTTCAGCTCATTAATTTTCATCATCTGTATCTGAATCAGGAGTCCTCTATTTATAGGTGGGAATCTTGTGACTTATGTTTGAATTTCAAACATAGCCGTTTCATACTTGTCTCCATATGGACTTGCTTTTTCTGACTGTTCATGGGACTGACACAGACAGTTTGCTTTTTGACAGTTTTCCAGTCTGTCCACCCTTTGACTTGTATCCATTGGATAAAACTCTGAATCTTTCCAACGTCCATTTAATCTTACTCATTGATTTATTGACAAAATCAAGACTTATAATCTGTCCTTATCCTTGTAATCTTCCAATGTAACATTTGATTAAATCGAGATATATATATTCAGCAGATTCCTGTGTATGTAAGTCTGCTGAAATGCTTGTCAGTCAGCTGTTCCAAGTTTGCTGTGTTTATTAAACACTTCAGCTGACTGTCTTTTATCTAACTTTTATTTATGAAGTTAGAGTACACCATTTTGAACATAACCAAGTTCCAATCACCACTTAACATATGGAACTTAGACTTTGTACACAAGGTATATGTAATCTGTTTAGGTCATCACATACTTCCCTAAATTCTGATTCAATATACTTGAATTTAAATACTAAGTTTGATCCATTAGCCTTCAATAACTGAGTTTGAACCCTCAGCCTTCTGTCTTCAGCAGGTTCCAAAACTAGTCTACTGACTCAGGTTCCTTACTGACCTCGACAGGTCTGCTGATGAAAGTCAGCTGACCTTTTACAATGCTTGTTTGATCAAACATATACAAAGATCAAACTCTAATAAACCTAGACATTTGATCTAGACATCTTTTGCCTTTGCTCTATAACAGCTAGTCTGGCACTCATCACTAAAAGTTAAAAATAAGTCCAACAATTTCCTCCTTTTTGGTGATGATGCCAATACGCTCCTTACAGCAAAGCAAAAAGATAAAAACAAAAACAGAACAAGTTCAGTCATTTCTCATTTTAATCATATGTGTTCCACATTATTACAAACTAGATTCAGCAAAAGATAAAGAAATATGTAAGTATGCTGATCTAGGTCCTCATTTCTCTTTCTTGTCTCTCGTGATATTCTCTTATCTCCCTGACCATGTCTCTCATCCATTGATTTTCAATACAGGAAAAACAACATAAGTATTTACTTTCTTCCACCATTTCCATGCTTCAGGTAGAGTCAGATTGATTGTATGCACAAAGAATCCTAGACGCATGTACAAGAGTTTGAACTCTTCCAGTGACTCTTTTGCTGAAGTCATAGTCCAGCAGTTGTTCATCCTCATTAACAGCAGTCTGCTGATTATCATTTCCTTCAGTAACCTTATCTTCAGCAGCCTGCATTGTACTCACGGGTGTTTCAGCAACCTGTGCTATAACAATCTCTTCAACTTGTACAGGGGTTTCCTCCAAACCCATTGTAAGTTCCTAGCTTTGTCCAGGTGCTGTCTGATCCTCAGCAACCTGTACCTCCAGTTCCGACCTTTGTTCAGGTGCTGTTTGTTCCTCAGCAACCTGAACCTCATCAAAATGTGTGGGTGATCCTTCCAACCCCATCACCAAATCCAATCTCTGTCCTATCACTGTTTGTTCCTCAGTGATCAAGACTCTCTGTACAAGAATTTCAGGAAAGATTGCCAAATTTTCTTCTCGAAATCCTCTAACATCAGCAATCTTTTGTAGACTATCAGCAGTTTTAGATAAAGTATCCTGAGTATCAATCCACTCCTGACTCCTGATACTGAGCTGAATCCTCTAAACTGATGTCAGGCTCACTATGTTCAACAACCATCTCATCATCCAAATTTTTGGGTCTGCTGATCATCTGGATTCACATCAGTCTCCATAACTAAGAATGTATCAGATATACTGACCAACATGTTATCTTCAAAATTTATTCCATCATTGATTAGAGCCTCCAAATCATCTGTAGTTAGACCTTCCAGATCTTCATCCATTTGATCAGTTTGCTGGCCCTCAGCAGGCTTACCAGCATCAGTAGACTGATCTACTCTTGGTTCAGTTGACCCCTATCCAGCTTCCTCATTAGATTTTGGCAATGCAGCTCCACTGGCTTCTCCTTGATGTGTAGGATGATCATCATCAGAATCAGAAGATGATGAACCATCACTATCTGGTGCATCCCTAGGGTCCTTAAACAAGATACTTCCTTCTTTCTTTTCTCCTTCAATGAGTTCCATCAACCTCATTTCCAGCAGAGAAGTATCAACCAAGTTAAGTAGATTATCCACTTCTAACTTTTCGAAAGCCCATTCCTCAAAATCTGTCATTGGCTCAGCGGCCGGTTTTTGTATCTTGTAGTACCCAAACTTCCATTGGAAGTAATCACCAACCAGCTTGAGTTTAGGATCAACATACCCTTCCTTCTTTTTCTTCTTCTTCCTCTCAAAGGGCATTGATGGCTTTCTAGGAGCTGTTTGTTCAGCTTGTTGTCCTCCAAAAGTCTCAACAAGCAAATTTAGTGTTTCCTCAGTAGATGCAACCAGGTCAGTAGGTTCCTCAGGTTGTATGTTGGGGAGATTTTGCATCATTAAAACAAAAGAAAATTTATAAAACCTATACTACCATGCAAAACTACCTCCTAACCGGCCGAATACCGGGTAGTTGCTAGTAAAGTTGGATAAGTACGGGTATCGATCCTCAGGGAAAAGGGATATTGAATCTAACGTCATTAATTCCTCTTTATTAAAACACATAACTAATCCTAATCTAAAACAGAAAATAAACTGGACAGAGGATTGTTAATCCAAAGTCAGGAAGGATAATTGCGAACCAAAATAAATAAAACTATAACTACGAAAAACAGTAAACTAACTAACAAACATGATAATGATTGAAGTCGATCAACATGAAACAAATCATGATCCACCATCCCGCAACCCTTAATTTCTTCCCTAGATTATCTTATAATGATTTAATTCAAGTTGTGGTTTCACCTATCAAACGTATGAATTCCTACTTTCGTAGATGAATTCGCCTATCAATCTCTATCTTTCGATTTACGGAGATTAACGCATCATAACATAAACCAAGGTGCAAGATTTATTAGATCTAACAACCTAGACATTCAACCTATCAACTTTCGTTGACATAGATCAAAACGTCTATTCTTTCCTATGGTGATCTCGCGTTTACACCGACTTTCGTCCTACGGTAAACATCAATCGCAAACATCTTTCGATATAGATGCAATAAACAAATAATCAAAGGAAAGATACAAACTTTAAATAAAATCATTCATAAAATCATCCAAGAGAAGAGACAAAAAGGCTGCTGGAAAAGAGATTACATGGCTGCTCCAAGTTTGACAGCTTCAAGCCCTCATCATGGAACAAGAAGAAAAAAAAATAAAAAAGTAAAACCTAATCTAACCCCGGATCACCCGAGCACAAGGCTCGGGTGACCGAGCAAAGCCCTGCTCAGAAAATAAGGTGTTCTTCTCAGCTGCTGCGTATGAATTATTTTGTGAAGTATATGGATTAGGGTTGCATGCTGCATGTTTAAATAGAGGTATAGGCGGCTGGAATTAATTGGAATATGTCGGCTGAATTATTTTAGATTATTAGGGTTTTGCTTGCATGTCGGCTGTTAAAACAATGCTTAAGTCGGTTTGCTCCAATTGGCCTTGAACGCTCGTTTGCTTGAAAGTCAAGACTCGAATCAAGCTTTCCATTAGATATTTGTTGGAATAAAACTTCTAAAATCCATATCTTGAGTTGTAGACCTCCAAAAATTATGATCCGAATGTCATAATTAAGCCCTCGGAAAACTCTACAACTTTCATTAAGGACTCTTCTTGAGAAAACGCCTTTTTGATTAGCCCGTCGTGTTACGAGTCGTTTTCGAGATTTTCCAGTATTTCAGCAACAGCATCCAAACTTGTAACGCTCATATCTCGGGCCTCGTAAGTCGGAATGAAGTGATTCAAAATCCTGTAGAATCCTCTCTTCAAGCCCTACAAATCTTCTCTTGAGGTCGAGAGTCAAATCAGTGTATATCATATCAAGAACTGCGTCGGAAGTTCGGCTGCTTGAATGCTTCATTCCAAGCTTTATCTCCATCTTTATCCTCTTCCAAGTCAAAAACATGTATCTACATTGCATCCAAACACCACAAAACCGTAACAATATCCAAAACCATATAAAACAATCAAATAATCGTATAAATTGATACGTTTTCATATTTAACTCTTTAAATCACCATTCACTCAATATTTCACTATAAACCTCGAATTCTATGAAAATCATACGTATATGGGGGAAATTGAGGTGAAATATATCCTTAAAAACACTACAATTTGACCCTTAACAACTCCCCCACACTTAAACCTTGCTCGTCCGAGCAAAACAAAACAAGAACATACTATCAAGAATCCACATAACCTGACACGAGATATAGTCAAAATCATGACAAGCTAGTATTCAGCAAATCGACCTCACTCGGTGATGTGTGTGCAGAACCTACTAAACTTCCACCGATCCTCTCTTGACTTATTACATCAAGCAACTAACAGTTATCCGGTTAAATAAACGAAAACTTCATTCTATCTACAGCACTTACCTAACAAAAACTAATTACCAAGAACATAGTAACCAACTCACATTTAAACTCCTTTACTTAGTGCCAAGAAAATACCTCTCGGGTCTCTACTGGGTTTAGATCAACTTGACTTAGAATTCCAAAAAAACGTATATTTTATATTTTATATTTCCTATCGTCGCGTCTCAAAAGTATAACACTCTCCCCTACATTAGAGGCAGTCACCCTGAGATCACTCAAACCCTTACTGTCCAAGGTAAACCACACTCCCCATTTGGGGCAGTATCCAAATGGACTCGAGGTGATAGTTACAAACAAAATTCCCGCAAAGAAATTCTATTCATTTATTTCTATTTATAGATATATATATTTTAAATCTCTTTGAAAACTCTCGGTCAAATATTATTTCTAACACATTCAAGACTCTTAAAGTTCTCAAGAACACTAAGGTACTGAGATTCTAACTGTGAGTATAGCACAAGTTCTTAACTTTCATTAATGCTAAATAAGTGTTATCTGTATCAAGAATTAACTTTCCTTGAACTAACCGGAAACTATTCTATATTTGGCTCTTCATCTAATAGGTTCGTGAAATGAAGTTCAAGTGAGTATCGACTTACTAAACCTATTCTCAGAACATGATATGACTACTGATAACAACTAAAGGGTGCCAGATTATAAAACTAGCATGCAATTGAAATGTTACTCGGGACGAAACAAAATTTTGAAAATTTTGCACTTTTCATAGAAAATTATAACTAATATGAGCAAATGAAAGTAGATACACATAAACCATCCCCTCCCCCACACTTAAATTGCAACTTGTCCTCAAGTTGTGCAGAATGAAAAAGAAAAAGAAAACTTAGCTGATTGTATGCGAAAGGGAGCTATTCTGGAAGTGTTTCGAACCAAATCCAAAAATTCCCGACGAACTCAGTAGACTATGGACCATCCACCGGAAAACTGATATCATCTGAAAACTCACAATAGCTAATGCAAATACCCTGCACACTTGACAAACATGAAATACCTCGGGGATAGGGGGAAGATAACATATAAAGCACAGGAAAGGAAGTCTAGAGAATTTTTAGATTAAGCTCATATAAAGATGGACATATACATGGAATATTACAAAATAGTAGGGCTAGGTGCAACTATATGAAAATGCATTACAATGCAGCCTACATGAAAAATCTTAAAAATAAAATAAAAACGAGGTAGTATTACGGAAACCGACAGTTAACTACACTCAAAAAGAAAAATAAACTAGGTGGTATTACGAAAACCGACAGTGACCACACTTAAGAAAAATAAAAGGAAAAATAGAAAAAACAATGCAACTATATGAAATGCAACTAAATGAAATGCATTTAAATGATATGCAAAAAGAAAATAAAATAAAAGAAAGAAAACTAGCCCACTATATGCAACACGACATATATATAACCGTCTACCACATAATGACAGGTTACGATAAACGACAGTGCTGTCACTAGTGCCGACGCGCCTTAAGACTTATCGAAAGTGATAGACTTATGGAAACCAACAGTCATCTATCTAAACAAGTATAACTCATATGGAGAAAGGACGTAGCATACGGAAAACCGACAGTAGCTACCCATATGAACTATAAAACAAAGGAAGCACGTAAGTCTTAAAAGCTTAAAAGATTCATCACAGCGGTATGTAGCATACGGGAACCGACATTAGCTACTAATTAACCATAAGAACTGTTATAGCTTACGAGAACCGACAGTCACTATAACATGCCTAGATGAATCATATATAAGGAATTGATCAATTATCTAACATGGATTCATAGATGGAAAGGTAAAAACATATAAGTTCAGGACATCTATGTAAACATCAATTAGCCACAGAAGCTTCGTATGAAAACATCCAAGTTAAATAAAGCACTAAAAATTAAATTAAGAAAAATTCAGGAACCTGGACCATGAACTGGCGTTTAGCAGCCCCGGACGGCGTTCATCAAAACAAACGCTCGTCTGCCTTGAAAACCGACCGGACGGGCGTTCAGAAAGTATAGACGCTCGTCTGGTTCTCTAAATCGAACAGATTGAAAATATTTGAACAGACGGCGTTCAATACTCCCAACGCTTCGTTCACTGCAGATGAAGAACTGGACGGGCGTCCAACAGAACAGACGCTCGTCCATACAACAAGAATGCACAGACAGCAGGAAAAAACACAGCAAAACCCTAAATACTTATGAACACAACACAGCAACACAGATCACAGCACAGCAGCCTTATCAAATTAAGCACAGGGGTTAGACTAGGTAACACATAAACATATAAACTTCACGTAAAGCAAGTTGAGTAAAAAACTTTTGCACATTCTTAACCTAACGGTCATCGAAACACGACAAAATAAAAACTCTCAACTTGGTATACGCTACTTTTATTGAAATTGAAAATAAACGTAACAAAATCGAGAACTAACAAAACTAGATTCAACATGACACCTATTCCCCGGCAACGGCGCCACTTTTGTTGGGGAGATTTTGCATCATTAAAACAAAAGAAAATTTATAAAACCTATACTACCATGCAAAACTACCTCCTAACCGGCCGAATACCGGGTAGTTGCTAGTAAAGTTGGATAAGTACGGGTATCGATCCTCAGGGAAAAGGGATATTGAATCTAACGTCATTAATTCCTCTTTATTAAAACACATAACTAATCCTAATCTAAAACAGAAAATAAACTGGACAGAGGATTGTTAATCCAAAGCCAGGAAGGATAATTGCGAACCAAAATAAATAAAACGAAAAATAGTAAACTAACTAACGAACATGATAATGATTGAAGTAAATCAACATGAAACAAATCATAATCCACCATCCCGCAACCCTTACTTTTCTCCCTAGATTATCTTATAATGATTTAATTCAAGTTGTGGTTTCACCTATCAAACGTATGAATTCCTACTTTCGTAGATGAATTCGCCTATCAATCTCTATCTTTCGATTTACGGAGATTAACGCATCATAACATAAACCAAGGTGCAAGATTTATTAGATCTAACAACCTAGACATTCAACCTATCAACTTTCGCTTGACATAGATCAAAACGTCTATTCTTTCCTATGGTGATCTCGCGTTTACACCGACTTTCGTCCTACGGTAAACATCAATCGCAAACATCTTTCGATATAAATGCAATAAACAAATAATCAAAGGAAAGATACAAACTTTAAATAAAATCATTCATAAAATCATCCAAGAGAAGAGACAAAAGCTGCTGAGAAAAGAGATTACATGGCTGCTCCAGTTTTGACAGCTTCAAGCCCTCATCATGCTCGAACAAGAAGGAAAAAAAAACAGAAAAGTAAAACCTAATCTAACCCCGGATCACCCGAGCACAAGGCTCGGGTGACCGGCCTTGGAGCCTCTCAAAACAGCCGCTGAACTGCTGCTATGCCGAAGGAATTATTTTGTGAAGTATTCTGTATTATTTAGGGTTGCATGCAGGCTGTTTAAATAGAGGTATAGGTCGGTTGCTACAGTAAATAATTGCGGCTGGAATATTAATTAGATTATTAGGGTTTTGCTTGCATGTCGGCTGTTCAATGCTTAAGTCGGTGCTGCTCCAATTGGCCTTGAACGCTCGTTTGCTTGAAAGCTGAAGACTCTGAACTGAAGCTTTCCATTAGATATTTGTTGGAATAAAACTTCTAAAATCCATATCTTGAGTTGTAGACCTCCAAAAATTATGATCCGAATGTCATAATTAAGCCCTCGGAAAACTCTACAACTTTCATTAGGGACTCTTCTTCAGAAAACGCCTTTTTGATTAGCCCGTCGTGTTACGAGTCGTTTTCGGGATTTTTCAATACCACAGCATCATTATTCAAACTTGTAACGCTCATATCTCGGGCCTCGTAAGTCGGAATGAAGTGATTCAAAATCCTGTAGAATCCTCTCTTCAAGTCCTACAAATCTTCTCTTGAGGTCGAGAGTCAAATCAGTGTATATCATATCAAGAACTGCGTCGGAAGTTCGGCTGCTTGAATGCTTCATTCCAAGCTTTATCTCCATCTTTATCCTCTTCCAAGTCAAAAACATGTATCTACATTGCATCCAAACACCACAAAAACGTAACAATATCCAAAACCATATAAAACAATCAAATAATCTTATAAATTGATACGTTTTCATATTTAACTCTTTAAATCACCATTCACTCAATATTTCACTATAAACCTCGAATTCTATGAAAATCATACGTATATGGGGGAAATTGAGGTGAAATATATCCTTAAAAACACTACAATTTGACCCTTAACATTGTACATTTGTACCTACTACCTCAACTGCTCAACACTAGGTTCCTCTTGACTTACATGCTCATCAGCAGGGTTAACAACATATTTTTCTTCCCCCTGAATTATTGCAGAAATGGCAGGGTCTTGTACAGTTGTATCAATCTCCACAACAGGTGCAGATTCAGTAGTCTGCTGTGGTTCTCCAGTAGACTTAACAGCTTTTGTAGGTTCAGATTCAACAACTTTCACAACAGGTTCTGGAACAGTTTCCACAGCAGGGTGTTGTGGTTCTTCAATGTGTTGCTCAACAACAACACCAGTAGCAGCAATAGGCTCAACAACCTCTTCTTCTACTTCCCTTTGGTCTTCCAGGACCCTTAACTCTTTACATTTCCCATGTTTCTTCTTTTTCACAATCTCCTTCATTCTCTTTGAAGATCGTTCAGCTTCAATTTCAGCAGCTTTCTTTTTTCTTTTTTCTTCCTTCTGTTGTTCTCTCAACAACTCAGCAGCAGATTTCTTCATTATAACTTCAGTAGGGTCAGTAACTTCAACTTCAACTGGAGACTCAGCAGTCTCTACTGTTTGCTGTCTTGTTTTCTTTGGTTTTAAGATCTCAGTAATCTATCTTGTGTCAGCAGCCTTCCTTTTCTCAGCAGCCTTCTTGGGTGCAGCAGATTGTGCAACTTGCTTAACCTGCTCACCACCAGCATCATCATCTCTATCATTGTCACTCTCTGTTCTTTCAGTATCCAGTTCTTCATCATCATCCAAACCAGGGATGATATAACTGATCTCCTTTTTATATCGGACTTGTTGATCTTTTCAGGTGCAACATCAGCAACCCTCAAATGAGTCAGCAGTGCCTGAATCATCAAACCCAAAGGCAGTGTCTTGGACTTCCTTGTCCCATCTCTATCCTCTGTTATCACCTTGTTCATGTATTGGACAAAGAATCTGGCCCAATCAAACTTCATGCTCTTGCATATGATAATCATCATGTCAATCTTGGGTCCAGACAATGTGTCAAGACTTCCACTGAATCCCAAAATGTTCTTGGCTATAATCTTACTCAGCATATTATACTCCATCCTTATATGCTTTACATTGATACTCAATGTTGATTTGATAGCATTGTTGGTCTTTATATTATCAACACACTCCAATCTTGACAACCCCATTTCTTCAGGATTGGTTGGAGCACCATTACCAGGTCCAAACCCGAACACTTCCCTCAGCAGGTTTGAGGAAACTTCAATCTCTTGGCCATTAACTGTGGTAGTAAATGCCTCTCTATTATCTCTAATTACAATGTTCCTCCAGAAATTTACAACATTTTTGTAAGATATGCTTCCAATCTCAAATTAAGAACATCCTCCAGTCCTTCATATCTTCTGATTCTTCTACCAATTTTGATAGCCAACTCTGTCTTGTTAGCAACAACAACGAACCCTCTAACACTTTGGCTCGTTCCAATGTGAACATCATCCTTATCCGCCATTAGAGATGAAAAAGATGAAGAAGAAGACTTTTAAATCTATGTTCACACAGTGTATCTTCAGAGAAAATCGAACTGAGAGTTGTAAGTAATGTCTCTGTGTATATACATCTGTATATATAGCAGAAAGTAGTGGGTGGTAACTGTCAGATAAAGTACTGTACGTGCACTGTAGCATTAACCATGATTAAATTTGGAATTAATGTGATGTTGCCATGTGTCCCACTAATTGATTCCATGAAAGTTGTAACCGTTGGATATTTGTAACCGCAGATATAAAGGATAAGAATAATATCCAATTACTGTTGACTTTCATTTGAGTTTGACTGTCTTGTAACGTATAACTCAGTAGACTTCTTCTTCAGTAGACTTGGATCAGCAGCCTGCTAACAAGAATGGCTCAGCAGCCTGCGGATAAGATTACTCTGCTGATCTTTAATTTCTCTTATTTTGTCCAAACTGATAATACAAGATGAAGTTTAATACCAATAACTGATCTGTCAAGTGAGCTCACCCAACAGGACAAAGACCAATCCCCTTGGCAACTTCATTTGCTCAATTGTCCAAACACATATAAGTACATGGAATTGTTGATACCAATGACTAGTCTGCTAAGTGAGCTCACCCAACATAGCAAAGACTAATCCCCTTGGTGAATTCTAGTACGCTGCTGATTATAGTACATCAATCAACTTTTATGATTCCAAGTTCAGTCCTTAACTTGGCAAATCTTTAACTATCCAAAGGCTTAGTATAAATATCAGCAAGTTGAACTTCAGTAGGGATATAAAGAACCACATCATCTTTCTTTTCAACATGGTCTCTAATAAAATTATGTCTCACATCAATATGCTTGGTTCTTGAGTGCAATACAGGATTTTCAGTGATTGCTATTGCACTTGTGTTGTCACACATTATAGGAGTTTCCCTTTCTTCAATTCCATAATCCCTTAACTGTTGTCTTAACCATAGTATTTGTGCACAGCAGGTTTCAGCAGCAATATACTTAGCTTCAGCAGTGGAAGTTGATATAGAATTCTGTTTCTTACTGAACCAGGAAACCAGTCTATTTCCCATCAACTGACAGGTTCCTGTGGTGCTTTTTCTATCAATCTTGCATCCAGCATAGTTAGAATCTGAGTAGGATATAACTTTGAAACTTCCATCTTTTGAATACTGTTGGGGAGATTTTGCATCATTAAAACAAAAGAAAATTTATAAACCTATACTACGATGCAAAACTACCTCCTAACCGGCCGAATACCGGGTAGTTGCTAGTAAAGTTGGATAAGTACGGGTATCGATCCTCAGGGAATTGGGATGTCGAATCTAACTTCATTAATTCCTCCTTTATTAACTAAAACCTAAACCTAAACTAAAACGGAAAAGTAAACTGGACAGAGGATTGTTAATCCAAAGCCAGGAAGGATAAAAGCGATAAAAACATAAATAAAACTACATCTACGAAAGCGGTAAATCTATCTACTGAACAACCATAAACAAACCATGATCAACCTCTTCCCAACAACCATCACCTCATCGAAAGAAATAAGATTAACACACATTCATTCACAAGTTATCTTGGATTATTATCTTATCTAAAGGAGCGTTTCCTCTTCCGATTTATCACGCCATTCATTAGTTTACCTTCCGGTCTTAACTAACATCTATACAAATCAAAGATATGGATGAAATCCTAATCTAACAACCTTATCCCTCAACTTCCGTTTGTTGGAATAATAATTGTTAATCTCTCTCACGATAATCTAACGAATTCATTAACTTCCGTTATCTAAATTCGATTAACATACAGCCATACAAACATGAGAAAGAACAAGAACAACATAAGGAAATAAATACACGAAAAATCCTATCTTTCCGGTAACGGTGATATCCCTTAATTCAATTCTAGGATAATCTTGCATCGAATTAATTCTAATTGTGGTTCTCTCGTAAACCTAGATAATTAATCTACGAACTTCCGTTATGTATAGATTAAAAATCCAAACTTTCCTACGGTGATCTAAACTACACCGACTTCCGTCATACGGTAGCATCAAATCATACAATCATCTTTCGATATAAAATTGCACGATACAAATAAACGTAGGAAAGGAACAATTTGAATAAAAACTTACAAAACATCCATTAAAAAGAAATAAGGTGCTGCTGCAAAAGGAAGCTTCAAAGCTCCATCCATGGCTGCTCAACACTCGAGCAAGAAGGAGGAGAAAACGGAAAAGAAAACATCGAGGAACACCTAATCTAACCACCGGTCAGCCGAGCACAAGGCTCGGGTGATCGGCTCTCAAAACTCTCAGAATCGACTTTAGGGTTCAAGGAAGGATCGGCTGCGTATGAATTATAATTAGGGTTGGGGCTGCTGCTGTTTTTATAGAATTTTGAGTCGGTTGCTACAGTAAAAACGCCGGACGCCCGTTTGAAGATCCGGACGCCCGTCCGGTGTTTTCGGCAACAGATTCTGAACTTGTAACGCTCATATCTCGGGCCTCGTAAGTCGGAATGGAGTGATTCAAAATCCTGTAGAATCCTCTCTTCAAGCCCTACAACTCTTCTCTTGAGGTCCAGAGTCAAATCGGTTGTTATCATATCAAGAACCGCGTCGGAAGTTCAGCGCTACCCGGAATCCTGGTTTTCTTCCTCTGGACGCTCGTCCACAAGGTCGGACGCTCGTTTGCTTCTACGGACGGAGGATAGACGCTCGTTCATCATGCGTCTGAACTCTCTGATCCAATTCAAACTTCTGAACGCTGGTTCAATATAGTGGACGCCCGTCCATTCCTGGACGGGACATGGATGAACGTCCATCCTTGCTTGAAACCGATTTCTTGATAATTATCTTATTTCTTCCATCTTTATCTTCTTTACCTCATCTCTATCTCTTCAAGATTACTTCAAACAACTTCAACTTCGATTTTAACTCTTCCAACTCCTTTTCCAAGTCGAAAATATGTATCTACACACATCGAAAACATACCAAAACGTAACACGATTCCAAAATAATATAAAATCACCAAATAAACATTTAAATTGATATGTTTTCATATTTAATCATTAAAAACTCATTTACTCAATTAATCAATTATAATCCCAATTTCTATGAAAATAACACGTATATGGGGAATATTGATATACAAAATATATGTGAAAATCACTACAATTTAGCCCTAAACAACACCCCCACACTTATCTTTTTGCTCGTCCCCGAGCAAAACAAAACAATCATACTATCAAGAATCCACATAACCTGACACGAGATATAGTCAAAATCATGACAAGCTAGTATTCAGCAAATCGACCTCACTCGGTGATGTGTGTGCAGAACCTACTAAACTTCCACCGATCCTCTCTCGATATAATACATCAAGCACTAACAGTTATCCGGTCAACTAAACGAAAACTTCATTCTATCTACAGCACTTACCTCACAAAAACTAATTACCAAGAACATAGTAACCAACTCACAATTAAATTCCTTTACTTAGTGCCAAGAAAATGCCTCTCGGGTCTCTACTGGGTTTAGATCAACCTGACTTAAAGTTCCAAAAAGCGTACATTTTATATTTTATATTTCCTATCGTCGCGTCTCAAAAGTATAACACTCTCCCCTACATTAGAGGCAGTCACCCTGAGATCACTCAAACCCTTACTGTCCAAGGTAAACCACACTCCCCAATTGGGGCAGTATCCAAATGGACTCGAGGTGATAGATATAAACAAAATTCCCGCAAAGAAATTTTATTCATTTATTATTTATAGATATATATATTTTTATATTAAATCTCTTTGGAAACTCTCGGTCAAATATTATTTCTAACACATTCAAGACTCTTAAAGTTCTCAAGAACACTAAGGTACTGAGATTCTAACTGTGAGTATAGCACTAGTTCTTAACTTTCATTAATGCTAAATAAGTGTTATCTGTATCAAGAATTAACTTTCCCTTAACTAACCGGAAACTATTCTATATTTGGCTCTTCATCTAATAGGTTCGTGAAATAAAGTTCAAGTGAGTATCGACTTACTAAACCTATTCTCAGAACATGATATGACTACTGATAACAACTAAAGGGTGCCAGATTATAAAACTAGCATGCAATTGAAATGTTACTCGGTACGAAACAAATGATTTGAAAATTAAGCACTTTTCATAGAAATACTAAAAGATTAAGCAAATGACTGTAGATACACATAAACCATCTATTCCCTCCCCCACACTTAAATTGCAACTTGTCCTCATGTTGTGCAGAATAAAAGAAAAAGAAAACTTAGCTGATTGTCGTTCGAAAGAAACACTTCTGGAAGTGTATCGATCCAGATCCAGAAATGCTCGATGAATGCAGTAGACTGTGGACCATCCACCGGAAAACTGAATTCATCTACAGCTCACAAACGCTAAGGCAAATACCCTGCACACTTGATCAGAGCAAAAAGAGTCTACGGGAAAAAGGGATTATACATGGAACACATGGAAAAGAAAAGTCATAGAGATCTTGTCATATTAAGCTCAAATAAAGATGGAACATATACATGAAATATTACAAAATAGTAGGCTAGGTGCAATTACATGTAAATGCAATACGATGCAAACTACATGAAAAATCCTAAAAATAAAATAAAAACGAGGTAGTATTACGGAAACCGACAGTTAACTACACTCAGGAAAAATAAAAGAAAAATAGAGAAACAATGCAACTAGATGACATGCAACTAAATGATATGCAAAAATAAAAGAAAATAAAAGAAAGAAAACTAGCCCACTCATTTGCAACACGACATATATAATAAACGTCTACCAAATAATGACAGGTTACGATAAACGACAGTTCTGTTCATTACATGCAATGTAGACGCGCCTTAAGACTCATCAAAGGTGATAGCATTATGGAAACCAACAGTTAGCTATACTAAACAGATATAACTCATAAGCCCAATATGGTAGCATTACGGAAAACCGACAGTAGCTACCCATATGAGTTACAAAAATAACAAGGAAGCACATAAGTCTCAAAGCTTAAAAGATTCATCACAGCGGTATGTAGCATACGGAAACCGACATTAGCTACTAATTAACAATAAGACCAGTTATAGCGTACGAGTACCGACAGTGACTATAACTTGCATAGATGAATCATGCATATAAAAATTAATCAGTTATTTAACATGGATTCGTAGATGGAAAGGTAAAAACATATAAGTTCAGGACATCTACGTAAAAAGAGATAGCCACAGAAGCTCAAATTAAAGTATCCATATCAAATAAAGCATTAAAAATCAAATTGAGAAGAAATCTGGAACCTGGACTGGCGTTCACTAATTCAAACGGGAGTTTCAAACTCATGCAGGCCGGACGGGCGTTTAGATATATGGACGTCCGTCTGGTTCTTGAAAACAGAACAGAGCTGATACGTCTTGGAACTGACGAGCGTCCAACAAACCAGACGCTCGTTTACTGCAGATTATGAACCGGACAGGCGTTCACTTACCTGAACGCTCGTCCAAACAACGAATTTGCACAGAAACGCAGGAACAACATAGAAAAACCCTAATTATCCTAACAGTTTATCAACTCAAAACAAACACAGCATCGCAGCCTCATCAAATTAAAGCACAGAAGGTTAGACTAGATAACACAAACATGTAATTCACGTGTCATAAATCGAGTAAAAAAACTTTTGCACATTCTTAACCCAACGGTTATCGAAACACGGCAAAATAAAAAAAAAACCTCAATTTATTCAACGCTACTTTTATTGAAAAACAAAAACAAAAAACACGTAACGAAATAGAAAAATTAATTCAATTAGATTCAACAAAACACCGATTCCCCGGCAACGGCGCCACTTTTGTTGGGGAGATTTTGCATCATTAAAACAAAAGAAAATTTATAAACCTATACTACGATGCAAAACTACCTCCTAACCGGCCGAATACCGGGTAGTTGCTAGTAAAGTTGGATAAGTACGGGTATCGATCCTCAGGGAATTGGGATGTCGAATCTAACTTCATTAATTCCTCCTTTATTAACTAAAACCTAAACCTAAACTAAAACGGAAAAGGTAACTGGACAGAGGATTGTTAATCCAAAGCCAGGAAGGATAAAAGCGATAAAAACATAAATAAAACTACATCTACGAAAGCGGTAAATCTATCTACTAAACAACCATAAACAAACCATGATCAACCTCTTCCCAACAACCATCACCTCATCGAAAGAAATAAGATTAACACATATTCATTCACAAGTTATCTTGGATTATTATCTTATCTAAAGAAGCGTTTCCTCTTCCGATTTATCACGCCATTCATTAGTTTACCTTCCGGTCTTAACTAACATCTATACAAATCAAAGATATGGATGAAATCCTAATCTAACAACCTTATCCCTCAACTTCCGTTTGTTGGAATAATAATTGTTAATCTCTCTCACGATAATCTAACGAATTCATTAACTTCCGTTATCTAAATTCGATTAACATACAGCCATACAAACATGAGAAAGAACAAGAACAACATAAGGAAATAAATACACGAAAAATCCTATCTTTCCGGTAACGGTGATATCCCTTAATTCAATTCTAGGATAATCTTGCATCGAATTAATTCTAATTGTGGTTCTCTCGTAAACCTAGATAATTAATCTACGAACTTCCGTTATGTATAGATTAAAAATCCAAACTTTCCTACGGTGATCTAAACTACACCGACTTCCGTCATACGGTAGCATCAAATCATACAATCATCTTTCGATATAAAATTGCACGATACAAATAAACGTAGGAAAGGAACAATTTGAATAAAAACTTACAAAACATCCATTAAAAAGAAATAAGGTGCTGCTGCAAAAAGGAAGCTTCAAAGCTCCATCCATGGCTGCTCAACACTCGAGCAAGAAGGAGGAGATAAACGAAAAAGAAAGAGGAACACCTAATCTAACCACCGGCCGGCCAAGCATGGAGCTCCGCCGGCCGGCTGCTACTCTCAAAACTCGACTTTAGGGTTCAAGGAAGGAGCTGCTGCGTATGAATTATAATTAGGGTTGGGGCTGCTGCTGTTTTTATAGAATTTTGAGTCGGCTGCTACAGTAACCGCGGCCGGACGCCCGTCCATAATGTCGGACGCCCGTCCAGCTCTCCTGGAACAGATTCTGAACTTGTAACGCTCATATCTCGGGCCTCGTAAGTCGGAATGGAGTGATTCAAAATCCTGTAGAATCCTCTCTTCAAGCCCTACAACTCTTCTCTTGAGGTCCAGAGTCAAATCGGTTGTTATCATATCAAGAACCGCGTCGGAAGTTCAGCGCTACCCAGAATCCTGGTTTTCTTCCTCTGTACGCTCGTCCACAAGGTCGGACGCTCGTTTGCTTCTACGGACGGAGGATAGACGCTCGTTCATCATGCGTCTGAACTCTCTGATCCAATTCAAACTTCTGAACGCTGGTTCAATATAGTGGACGCCCGTCCATTCCTGGACGGGACATGGACGAACGTCCAGCCTTGCTGGAAACCGATTTCTTGATAATTATCTTATTTCTTCCATCTTTATCTTCTTTACCTCATCTCTATCTCTTCAAGATTACTTCAAACAACTTCAACTTCGATTTTAACTCTTCCAACTCCTTTTCCAAGTCGAAAATATGTATCTACACACATCGAAAACATACCAAAACGTAACACGATTCCAAAATAATATAAAATCACCAAATAAACATTTAAATTGATATGTTTTCATATTTAATCATTAAAAAACTCATTTACTCAATTAATCAATTATAATCCCAATTTCTATGAAAATAACACGTATATGGGGAATATTGATATACAAAATATATGTGAAAATCACTACAATTTAGCCCTAAACAAATACCATATACCTACTCCCATAGTCTCTTTAAGATACTTGAGAATTCTTTTAACTACAACTAGGTGACTTTCATTTGGTTTTGATTGAAATCTTGCACAAACACCTACAACAAAGGATATATCAGGTTTGTTGGCAGTGAGGTACAACAGACTGCCTACAGCAAAGGATATATCAGGTCTGTTGGCAGTGTGGTACAACAGACTGCCTATCATCCTTCTATATAAAGTTTGATCAACATCTTTGCCTTATTTATCTTCATCCAATCTGATGTTGGTACTCATAGGAGTTGATACTTTGGTGTTGTTTTCCATGCCAAACTTCTTCAGTAACTGCTTGGTGTATTTGGTTTGATGAATGAAGATTCCATCTTTCATTTGCTTGACTTGAAATCCCAAAAAGTAGTTTATTTCTCCCATCATACTCATTTGGAATTTACTTTTCATCAGATTAGCAAACTTTTCACATAGCAATTCATTTTCAGGACCAAAAATTATATCATCAACATAAATTTATACCAGCAGGGTGCTGTCTCCTTCATTGATTCTGAAAAGAGTCTTGTCAATGGTTCCTTTGGTAAAACCATTGTCCACCAAGAATTGAGATAGGGTTTCATACCATGCTCTTGGTGCTTGTTTCAAACCATAAAGTGCTTTATTGAGTCTTTAAACTTTATCTTCTTGAGCTTTAACTTCAAAACCAAGAGGTTGCTGAACATAAAATTCCTCCTCTATAATGCCATTCAAAAATGCACTCTTGACATCCATCTGGTATACTTTGAAGTTTTTGTAAGCAGCATATGCCATGAATAATCTTATAGCTTCCAATCTTGAAACTGGGGCAAATTTCTCATCAAAATCTATTCCTTCAGCTTGAGAATAGCCTTTTGTTACTAGTTTGTCCTTATTCCTTACAATGGTATCAGATTCATCCAATTTGTTTCTGTATACCCATTTAGTGTCAATTATATTTACATGATTAGGCCTTTCCACTAGTGTCCAAACTTGATTTCTTTCAAATTCATTCAATTCCTCTTGCATAGCAATTATCAGATCTGATATTGCTTCTTCAACAACTTTAGGTTTCATTTGAGATAGAAAACAAGTTAACATTGCTTCCAATTGTCTTCTAGTCCTCACACCTTGCTGGATATTTCCAATAACTTATTCAGCAGGGTGATCCCTTAACCATTGAGGATTATGGTTTGTTTGATTCTAAGGAACATCATCTTCAGTAGGGTCTGTTGTTGCTTCAGTAGGGGGTTCAACAGATCTTTGAATAGCTTCAGTTGTTGCATCAGTAGTGTTACCAGCAGGGGGTTCCGCAGGGGCAGAGTCAGAAATCTTTAGGTCATTTAGCCTTTCCAAAACATCAATGCATTCTGGATCAGGGACTTGTTGATTCTCAACAGGTTCTGACACTTCATCTTCCATTCCAGTGAATTTTGGTTCATAAAAAACAACATGTATTGATTCTTCATATTTCAGTGTCCTTTTGTTCAGTACCCTGAAACCCTTGCTGACAGAAGAATATCCTAAGAAGATTCCTTCATCTGATTTTGGTTGGAAGGTCTTCAATTGCTCCTTATGATTCAAAATAAAACATTTGCTCCCAAATGGATGGAAATAAGATATATTAGGTTTCCTTCGATTCTAAATCTCATAAGGTGTCTTCAGCAGCTTCTTGTTCACTGAGGTCCTATTTTGTGTATAGCATGCTGTATTGATTGCTTCAGCCCAATATCTTTCAGGTAACAATGCTTCACAAATCATAGTTCTTCCTGCTTCTTTCAAAGTCATGTTTTTTCTCTCAGCAACCCCATTTTGCTGAGGTGTACCAGCAACAGCTAGTTGATGTAGTACACCATTCTGTTCACAATATTCTCTTATGACTTTGTTTAGAAATTCAGTACCCTTATCTGATATGATCTCCACTACTGTCAAACTTTTATCATTTTGCAATCTCTTCAAAAGTTCAGGCATCTTTTGAAGTGTTTCACACTTCTTGTTCATGAATACTACCCAATGTATCTTGAATGAGTCATCCACAACAACCAGAGTGTACTTCTTTCCGGTTACACTAGTTGGTGTTACTGGTCCAATAAATCCATGTGCATCAGCTCCAAAACTCTCTTTGTTGAATGCTTTGTTTTTGACTTGAAGCTTGACTTGGTTTGTTTACCTTGCTGACAGGCATCACATATAGCATCATTTTTGAATGTGATCTTGGGTAAACCAATCACCAACTTCTTTTTCACCAACTGATTGATATCATCAAAATTAAGATGATTCAACTTCTTATGCCATAACCAATTTAGTTCTGATTTGGTATGCACAATCATGCAGGTTTCTGGAACAGCAGTTGACCAATCCACAACATACATGTTTTGTTGTCTTCTTCCAGCCAACACAACTTGATCACCTCTTTCACTAATGACAATACATGTGCCTTTGTCAAAAGTGACCTTGTAACCCATGTCATAAAATTGTCTAGTGCTCAGCAGGTTATAGTCCAGTCCTTCCACAAATACAACATTTCTGATATTTAATCCATTCCTCACAAGTGTGCCATACCCTCTTGTGTATCATGGTGTGTTCTTGTTTCCAAAATTGACTCTTGGTCCATCCTTTGCAACATAGTTGGTCAAACAGTGCTTATTCTTTGTCATATGTCTGAAACATCCATTGTCAAAGTACCAGACACCCTACAAAACAAAGTTAATGTATTTTAGGTACCCAAAACTGTTTGGGTCCATAATGGTCAGTGGTAAGCATGACCCTTGGCAAGTTTCCATAAGGTCTGCTTTGAAAAGTATTATACTTTTGCTCATACATGTATTCCACACTTCCATAAGGTCTAACATTTGGTTGTGTAGCATTCACATAGGCTTTCTGGCCTTTTGGTATATAATGTTGTTTGAAGTGATTTCCATTGTTAGAAGCACTAGCATAACCATAGGTTTGCTGTCTGTTAGGAGCAGCCCTGTAATATGGAGTCTGCTGAGGTCCCTGCTGAGGTCTTGTATAAGCCCTCTGCTGAGTCCTCTGCTAGTTCCATTGCTGAGGTTTTGCCATAGCATTATGGTTATACCTGTTGTTTCCAGCTGTTGGGGCAGGAATATTCCAATCATCATCAGCAGGGAACAATCTACCTTTCCCCCTGAGATAAGTATCCTTAGAATGATTGACATTTTTAGGTTTAGGATTCTTATCCTTGGAATATTTCTGGTTTTCCCCTTTTTGTGGTCCAGCAGACTTGGCAGCAGGTCTTCTATTAGCAGGTCTAGAAGGTCCAACAGTCCTACCTTTGGATTTACCCTTTTTGTTAGGTACTGATGTCCTTTTTGCCTTCTGATTTTGCTTCCTTAAAGTCTTCTCAGTAGGCTTTACTGCCTCAGCAACCTTTCTGGGAGTTGGATCTTGTGCATGCACAAACTTAGGACCAATTCTGGTACTAGGTTCAGTGACCTTACTGGATCCACTCTTATTAGATTGTTGAGTTCCAAATCCAATGCCTGTTCTATCACCATAAGGCTTCCCAGATTTGAATGCAGTGGAGGAACTAGATGGTTCAGCGGATTCAGCAGCTACTGAATGTACATCAGACTTATGTTGATTTTGTCCAAACTCTTTTTCCTTTCCTTTGAGAATTCTTAATTCAGCATTTAATCTTTCAACTTCTTTTTGAAGAGCTTCTTTTTCAGCCTTCACAATCTCATAACCAGATTGTATTTTCCTTAGTTGATTAATGATGGCATCCAAAGTTTCTTCATTGTTAGAATTTTTAGGAATTGAACCACAAGTAGATTCACAATCACTATCAGCAGGAGTGTTTATAGATACATAATTGTATACCTCCTCTGTTTCATCCATGTTTACCATTAAAGCATAATCATCCATATCCGCAACAAGTGCACTATCAGATTCATTTCCTTTTTCTGATTCAACTTCATATCCTGATTCATCTTCAGCAACCATAGCTTTCTTGCCAGATCTTCTTTGCTGACTTTTGCTCTTCAGCAGGTCTGGACAATCAGGTCTGAAATGTCCAGGTTTCTTGCAGTTAAAGCACAAGTAATCAGGTTCCTTCTTTTGTTTCAACTCAGGACAGTCAGGTTTGAAGTGTCCTGGTTTCTTGCATTGAAAGCACAAGTAGTCATTGTCTTTCTTGGATTCCTCCTTCTTCTTTTCACTTGATTTCTTTGTGAAATTCATTGGAGAACCCCTTCCTGTTTTCATCATTCTGATTTTCTTGCTCAGTAGGGCAATTTGCTCTTGTATTTCATCCAGTATATCATCTTGGGCTCCTGATGATTCTTCTTGATGTGTTGCATCCAATGCAGTAGTCTTTGGTTCTTCCTTTTCAGTCTCAGGTGCAAGTTTCTTACTGAATTCATAGGCCGTGAGATCTGAAAGTAACTTGAAGGTATCCTCTTTATGTATACTTCTCATTTCTTCTATGGCAGTAACCTTCATTTACCAAATTTCATTTGCAGGTAATGCTACTAAGATTTTTGAATTGATTTTTTCTTTTGAGTAGACTACATTCAGTAGGGTAAGTTCATCCATGATAACATTGAATCTTGACTCCATTTGTTCAATAGTTTCATTTGGTTTCATTTTGAAATCTTGAAACTTCTTTTTGGCTACACTGATCTTATTTTTCTTGATAGCATCAGTGCCTTCATAGATTAGTTGTAACTTATCCCAAAGTTCCTTTGCAGTCTTGCAATCCTTCACTTTCATGTACATATTGCTATCTAAAGTTCTGTATATGATATTAATAGCAATATTGTTGAGGTTTGCTCTTTTTCTATCTTCAGCATTCCATTCTCTTTTTGGTTTTGGAATATACTGAGTTTCAGTTCCCACAGTTACTGACTTGGTGATCTCCAGTGGTCCATCAATCAGCACATCCATCATCTCATCATGTGTTGCAGCTAGAAAAGCCTGCATTCGACGTTTATACTTATCAAAACGATCTAATGAACACATCAACATTGTTCTAGCATATTGGTTGTTATCCATGATGCAAAGCTTTGAAAATCAGAAACTTGAAAAGTTTTCAAAGTATTTTCACAAGCACAACAAGTAGGATTACTTCAGAACAGAAGCACTGCTCCGATACCAATTGTTGGTCCCATGAAAAGGCTTTGGTTAAGTTTAGAGGGGGTGAATAAACTTAACACTTAAAACTTTTGGAGTTAACAAATTCAGCAAGGTCAGTAGTCTGTTGACTGCTCAGTAGTCTGCTGACTGTACAGTAGTCTGCTGACTGCTCAGTAGACTGCTGACAGTTGATATTACTAAGTATGTTGCAGCGGAATATATTCAAATTAAGCCTTATTACTTGTTGTTAAAATATGATACCAAGTATTAGATACTCAGTAGTGTAAGTGTGTGATTCAGTTGCTAGTTTCAGTAGGTTGATGTGCTTGATATACTAAATGCAGAAAGTAAATGCAAAAAGTAAGTACGCAATTTTTATAGTGGTGTAATCCTGTCAGTCCACTCTTCTCATGTGATGTTGGAGGTAATTCACTAAAGATCTTTGAGGTTGTAGTTACAAAAATCCCTAAGTTGTCTGTCCTTCACCAATAACTATGGCTTTACAAACTGAACACTTGAAACACGTAGGATTGCTGCTCCGAAGTATTCCACTGGTCCTTGAAGGGTAGGATTGCCTCTTCATCAGCTCCACCACAAACAACAGTCATTGACACCCAAAGATGCTTCAGTGTCTTCAGCAGGTTTCTTGTAAAAGAAAGTTTGAATCAAGTAAGTGATTCAGCTTTCAGCAGCTTGATCAGGATGATATGATCAGCAGCTTGATATCTTCAAGTGTATAAACTTGATGTAACTTGATAGCAGGTTACACTTGAAGAATTTACTAGATCAGTAGTTTTAAGCTCAGCAATGTCAGCCGGGTGAATTTCTTGATAAATAATTTCAGCTCATTAATTTTCATCATCTGTATCTGAATCAGGAGTCCTCTATTTATAGGTGGGAATCTTGTGACTTATGTTTGAATTTCAAACATAGCCGTTTCAGACTTGTCTCCATCTTGACTTGCTTTTTCTGACTGTTCATGGGACTGACACAGATAGTTTACTTTTTGACAGTTTTCCAGTCTGTCCACCCTTTGACTTGTATCCATTGGATAAAACTCTGAATCTTTCCAACGTCCCTTTAATCTTAGCCATTGATTTATTGACAAAATCAAGACTTATAATCTGTCATTATCCTTGTAATCTTCCAATGTAACCTTTGATTAAATCGAGATATATATTCAGCAGATTCCTGTGTATGTAAATCTGCTGAAATGCTTGTCTGTCAGGTGTTCCAAGTTTGCTGTGTTTATTAAACACTTCAGCTGACTGTCTTTTATCTAACTTTTATTTATGAAGTTAGAATACACCATTTTGAACATAACCAAGTTCCAATCACCACTTAACATATAGAACTTAGACCTTGTACACAAGGTATATGTAATCAGTTTAGGTCATCACAGACTTCTCTAAATTCTGATTCCATATCCTTGACTTTAAATACTAAGTTTGATCTCTTAGCCATCAATAACTGAGTTTGAACCCTTAGCCTTCAGTCTTCAGCAGGTTCCTAAACTAGTCTACTGACTCAGGTTCCTTACTGACCTAGACAGGTCTGTTGATGAAAGTCAGGTGACCTTTTACAATACTTGTTTGATCAAACCTATACAAAGATCAAACTCTAATAAACCTATACATTTGATCTAGACATCTTTTTGCCTTTGCTCTATAACAGCTAGTCTGATACTCATCACTAAAACTTAAAAATAAGTCCAACAGTATATAACACTAAACGAAGGAAAAAAAATTCAGATGTTAAAGAAAAAAAAATATCACGTGTCAGCTCAGGAGATTGCCACGTGAACAATTGTGGAGCAACCTCCTTGGCACTTTACAGATATAAGATAAGATATATATATATATATATATATATATATATATATATATATATATATATATATATATATATATATATATAACAAGAATTAAGCAATTTAGTGGAAGATTATTGAAAAAGTTTGCATAAAAACCTCGAATCGTGAAATCAATACATATTGGTTTGCAAAGGAATGAATTTAGGTAGCATTACAACAGAATTAGTAGAAGCAAAAGAAGTTGTTATGCAGGCAAAATATCATTCATATTACTAAGCATTGCACATAAGAGAACGTGTAATGCTTTATAATACGTTACAAAACATGTCGTAAAATAGACGGAATATTTTTTCCCTACAAGCAAAACACAACATTCTGTAGGCTCTTTTGATCATGAGATGTCTACTTCTGCTCTAGGTGGTCCATGTTCCTCTTGACTGGACATTGCTGACTCTCAGCAGGTGCAGGCGTTTCCTGAACAACATTACATAACAGAGGTGGAAGTAGGCATCTACCAATATTGGTGCGCAAAGCACAACCATAACAAACCCACAGACACAAGGGCATTGTAACATATACTTAAGCACATTTTTCTGAAAAATGATAGTACTGTTAATGTGAACACAAGTATCAATAGAAAGAAGCAAACATGTTTAACACATAGAAAGACAGATAAGTATCACAAATACCCTTTTTCATCTTGTAAGATATTTGAACTTCCTCAACTTTACAAGTTACCCATGGCATACTGCATACATATCTCGATCCACAATTCTCTCAAGCGTGAAAGCTGTAGAACCTACAAAACATTTGGTAAGAACCAAGAAGACAACAATATTTCCTTAATAGTATAAACTAAAGGTAGGTAAAGTAAATAAGACCTTTATCTTTGCTAAATCTTAATATTTAGAAACAAAGAACACTAATGGACATTTCATCACACATGAGATGATCAGACCTCCTGCTACATATAAATAATTTAACAATACACGTTTAATGGCAGCATAACTGAGCTGACCTGCAACATATTTAAATCCAATGACTATGATTGTACTGAAACAAGCCAGAGCTCCACAAAGTTATCTAATGTGTTCGAAACAAAAAAAATTAAAGAAACCGGAGTAACAGAGACAAAACCAAATGGTTGTTTTTTTTTTGAAATGGAGTACGTATGGCTATATTTTTAGACAAAGGGATCACCTTAAAATTTTAAGATGGAGTACGTGATCGCAATCAAATATTTCGGTTTGGAAAATTTTAAAATGGAGTACGTATAGCTATATCCACGCATTTTAGACAAATGGAGTACGTATGGCTATATCCACGCATTTTAAAATTTTCCAAACCGAAATATTTGATTGCGATCCAACACATCATAAAACACTATAAACTGAATGATTTTTTTTTAAACTAAAATCACTGATCAAGCATTCAACAACAACATCGATCTCAAAAAGGAAATTGGTAAATGTAGATTAAATTTATTACCTTTTCAGGATCGCCTCCTTAATCAGGATGGTTTTTAATTGCTGATTTATCATACGCCTTTTTGAGATCATCCTTGCTAGCGTTCTTCAGAACCCCTAAGATCTCATAGTACTTGCTGCTATCGCTTTTTTCTGTGCCCGAACAAACATCTTTGATTATAACTACTAAAAATATCAACGAAAATCGAAGAATCTTTTGCTATGAAAAGGAGAATAAATCATACAGCAAGTGAAGACATCTAGAGTAGTAAAGCTGATACCTGGGGAGTTTGGGAATTCGGAGAAGACCTGCAAATCCTCTTCGTCAAGCAGTAAAGCAAAATTCCAGATGACAGCAATTCATGAGTTTGAGGATTCTAATCTGACAATTGCGTGAAGAGACTGTGAAAAGAAGAATAAATCAAATAGCAAGTGAAAACCTCTAGAGTAGTAAAGCTGATACGAAGGGGAGTTTGGGAGTTTGGAGAAGGCCAACAAATCCTCCTGCACCAAAGAATGCAATAGAGACAAAACATCAGAGAAAGATTATCAAGATAGACACAAAGTAGACACAACACATAATGAAAACCTCATATTAACAAAACATCAGATAGAGATTGAGTCTTTTACCTTTAAAGCACGAAATAGGCACAAAAGAACATGAAATAGACACAAAAGGCGAAATATAATACCTGAATGAGTATCTTTTTGAAAGAGAACCGGGCGGAGGATCCTAAACATAACATGAAAAGAGCTAGGTTTCTCATCTTTTGTTCTTCACTACCTTAGCTACTGTCAATAACTCAACCTATACGTCTATAGACCAAGGCCAACCTCTTTACCTTTCATAAAAAAACAAATACTAAGAACAAAATAGATCACATGTCAAACAAATAAAGCAACTGAAAGTTATTTTTACGCCTAAATCTGAAGAAGTATATAGCTCTATGTTCAACATGGCTTAGCACTGTAGGCCAAGTTAATACCAAGTTACATGAGGGAAGATGTGTACTTGAAGCCGTATTTCACGCCTATTAAATTAGTCAAGAATAAGGGGCTTGCAACCATCAAACAGGGATTCAACAAGTCAGAACCCAAGAATTAATCCACAAAAAAAAAACTAAAACATCAATACTTTATGAACACATACAAAAGCATATCAGCAGTCAATAGTTTGCATATATGACATATATCACTAATTTCACACAAGATTAAGAAATCAACAAATTCAAGATACCTACCATTCGCCATGTGAATGGATTCAACATGCTCCTGAAGCTCGTCCAACATGTCTGCAATGGGGAAAATTAATATATTTCAAACCCACGACATAAATCTCAAATTAAAGAAAAATAAAGAACAAAAAAGACTACAAACAAAGGATGTAATAAATACCCTCAAGATCCTGAGGAGTAACCCCTTGAGATTCAAGCACCCGCTGAGGAGTATGCATGACAGACGTTATATCCTTCATCCTTCTGACCACGTCTACAGCCTGTGCCTGCATAGCCTCCATAAACCATCTTCGATCCTCTTCACTGTAAATTAAATCCCAAACGAAAAAAACATTACCCTACTTGATTCCATGACCTAAAAGCATTATCTTTAACCTAAAAGCATAATCTTTACCGTACTACGCTCATATAAACACACTTTAATTCTATCCCAAAATAGATTAGCAAAACAATAAAGCAAATAGTTGAACAAAACCATCAAACATTCAGATATAAATACCTCAATTTACGAGAAGGATGAGGGCCATCAACATGAGAAAGACTCCATTTTAGTAACCCATCCCAGTTTAGTCCCTCATTCGCCATTGACACTTTCCCCGAGAAGCTGTAAAGTCGGTGCCTTTTTGTCAAATCGGAAACTTCAAAGACGTCTACAGTTGTACGACGGGGAGGAAGCGTCATTTGAAGCAGCAGCAGCCTCCGTCGGTAAACGCCAAAACCAGCTTGAGACGTGGAAAGGAGAGAAGAATCCGCAGCCCAATTCCATGATCAGCAAACGGTGGAGAGCGAAGAGAGAGCAGTTGCCGAGTAGAAGGCTGGAAATGAAAACCCTACTGAATACATACATATTGATTCAACCAAAACTAAATGTAAGTGGAATTAGAAGGGCTTTTTTGCTGGACCGATTTTATGTTGCTGGGCTATCTAAAACAAAAGCCCAAATGGAAATTAATTCGAAAAAGTGGCGGACGTGTACAGCCTGAACGTCTTTTTCCCTTGTTTTCTTATAGAGAAGGATATATATATAATACAAAGGTGAAATTGAAAATCAGCTGTCGACTTTGAGTGGAGAATGGATGAAAGAAAGAAAGTCTGAAAGCAAATATATGACAGGAAATGCAACTAAACAACCCTTAAATCTCAAAATTAAATGTTAATTTCCTGTTTTTTCAAATCTTCAACGAACTTTTGTAATCCATTTGGACCATTTCCAATGGCGGAGAAAAACGATTCTTCATCATCATCTTCATCGAGAGCTCCGGCACGACCTTCTTTGAATTTGCCGCCAAGAACTACAATGGAGAGTCTATTTACCGGTGGACTAGGAGTCAGCCCCAGCCCGATGTCCTTAGTGTCCAGATTTTTCTCTGAGAATGATCCGGATACTGATTGCAGATCTTTCTCGCAGCTTCTTGCTGGCGCATTGAATTCCTCGCCGGTTGCCGGCCCTATGGGTAGTCCGAGCTTTCGACAATCGCGGCAGGGGAAGAGCTCTAAAGGCAGCAAAGGGAAAGATGGTGATGGTAATCTGGAATTCCGGCAGAGCCGACCGGCAGGTTTGGTGGTGACGCAACCTTCGGTGTTTACAATACCAGCTGGGCTGAGCCCCGCCACCATGCTCGACTCTCCAGGGCTCTTTTCATATGCTCAGGTATATTTGAATTTCATTTTTTTTTTTTATAAATTTTTATTTTTATTTTTATTTATTTATTTTTTTTTTAATTTTGAAGTTCGTACTTAATTGGTATATGTTCTTTATTTAAACGAAAACCAAAATGATTAAGGCTCCGGTGATGTGCACATTTTGATTACCGAACCATAATCATGATTCATGCCCACCAATTGTGATTAAAAGGGAAAAAAAAAAAAAAAAAAAGAAGTTAAAACATGAGGCTCGTTAGCGATGACAATGGATACCGATTTGTATCATGGCGAGGGTCAGATTAGCCTTTGTCACACGTCATTCAGAGAATGGCTACATAATATAAAAAAAAGAGAAAGATAATAAATACAAGGGCCAGGGGCCCACATCAATTGGTGGAGCATGCCTAAACCCCAAGGGGAGGTCTGGCATGTCCTTCCGAGCAGACCACCGCAGGTCGGCTCGGTTCTAATGGAGGTCAGGTGATACGAGTTAGGTCGAGACGACATGAGGAGCTCAACGCAGGTCGTGTAGAGCTTCCCTTATCCTCCATGTGAACGTATTCTTAAATTATAGGATGAACATGGGAAGAATCCCATGATATTAAGATGGTGATCCTATCATTTAAACATAGTCATAATTATCCCCAAATCAAAGGAATTTACACGTAATAATCCTTAGGGGTTAAGTAATAAATCCTAATACTTGTAGAACAAGAAATATGGCGAGACGCTCTATATATAAATAATCCCTAAGGAACTACGAATGTCTTGATTCCAATTACATACATTGGATACATAGGCAACTTGAGAGATATAACTATCAGGCTCAGTCTAAAACAAAGCAAAATCACTATATCCATTGTTCTTTGTTCTTGATAAACCGGTATAAGAATTAATTTGGCCCGGATTGTTGAATAGACGATATCCAACATCGTCAATTGGCGCCATAGCAGGTAGCTCAACGCTCTCGGTTCTCTTAGACCCCTGATCAGGTTCAGGCTGGGCACCATCAGGGGCCTCCTCCTCGACAACATCGGCTAAAAGCTCGGCAAAACTGGACATTGCATAGCACAAAACAAAATAAGGTCAGTACATGAATAATCACAACAGAAAGCAAAAATAATAAAAACCTAAGAATCCCACAAGTGTTGTAATCGCCTTCTTTCATCTTCACGTAAGGGTCCGGACCAGCAGTGGATAACTTGGCATCATCGATCAACTCAGAAGAGTACTTCCTTAGACCAAGACTGATACCACACCCTCGAATATCCTTTAACAACTTCTTGTCGACATCGGTATGTCGGTCGTCACTACCCAGGTCGGCAGTGTTCCTCCTGCCCAGGTTGATCACCACCTCAGGGCAGATAAACAAAAATCGGCGTTTCCAATCCTTGTAGGAAGACTCCCCCTTACTAAGAATGGGGACATCGTTCATAAAATCTCCCCGAAGAGAGAAGCGGTACAGCCCGGGGGAATCCTTCACTAGTTTACATTGATAGAAGGTTCTAAAATACTTCACCGTGAACGGGATACAAACACATCGGCACCAGATCGCAAAGCCGACGATGGCCCGCACACCATTGGGTGCAATTTGGGCGATCCCTAGCCCGTAGTGCTCCAGAACAGCCAAGAGGGCAGGACAAAATGGGACCCTCAAGCCGTAGTCGAGTTGATCCTTATAGATGGCACAATACCCAGGTGGGGGTTGGTATGCATATGTTCCGGGGGCAGGCAACTAGTGGGCGTACCGACTAACATTAATCCCATACTTCTTACAGAGGGAGATCATCCCCTTTTGAGTCAGCGTGGTATCGATACCATGGCAAACTGCTTGGGATCTCAAGGCCATGTGGGCTTTTAGGTTTAAAACAAAGTTGGAGGTCCCTGAAGAACGGGGATAGAGTATGAAGGGTCAAATTGGGGGGCTAGAACCAGATGTTCAAAACCCCTTCGTTTTATCAAAGGCAAATGAACAGGGTTCTCAGGGATAACCCAAAAATTAGAAGTCCCACTCTCCGATTCTGACACAGACTCAAATAAGGCCTCGATGGAACTGTCTGTGAGGATAATCGGTTCACTCATCAACCATAAAGCAATTAGAATAGGGAAAAAACAAAACAGAAAGCTTACTTGTTATTGAAGATGTTGGAGAAAAGATTGGCAACCGACAGACTTCTCGGGCTTAATAATGAAATGTTTGTAACGTCTGAAGAGACGTGATATGACCGAAGGGTTATAAACCCCAAAAACGGTATAGGGAAGTGACCCCATCATCAAGGCATGTGTAGAAACGCCTCGTTTCTCGGGTCCGTCTTAACAGAGTTTAAATGGTAACTCTGCCACGTGGCCGGGCAAACCCTGATAATTTAAACAAGTCTAAAAAGGACGAGCTGAGGTCCATCAAAGGAGCCTAGACAGATCTGGACAGCTCTAAGGAGCCTAGACAGATCTGGACAGCTCTAAGGAGCCTGGACAGATCTGAGGGGCTTATGACAAGGGTCGGATTAGCCCTTGCTACACGTCATTCAGAGAATGAGTGCATAATAAATAAAGAAAGAGAGAAGGATAATAAATACAAGGGCCAAGGGCCCCACATCAATTGGTGGAGCAGGCCTAAACCCCAAGGGGAGGTCTGGCCTGTCCTTCCGAACAGAGCACCGTAGGTCGTCTTGGTTCTAACGGAAGTCAGGTGATACGAGTCAGGTCGAGACGACCCGAGGAGCTCAATGCAGGTCGGGTAGAGCTTCCCTGATCCGCTATGTGAACGTATTCCTAAATTATAGGATGAACATGGGAAGAATCCCATGATATTAGGATGATGATCCTGTCATTTAAACATAGTCATAATTATCCTTAAATCAAAGGAATTTACACGTAATAATCCTTAGGGGTTAAGAAATAAATCATAATACTTGTAGAACAAGAACTAGGGCGAGACGCCCCTTATATAAACAATCCCTAAGGAACTACGAAGGACTTGATTCCAATAACATACATTGGATACGTAGGCAACTTTGGAGAAATAACTCTCAGGCTCAGTCTAAAACAAATCAAAATCACTATCTCCATTGTTCTTTGTTCTTGATAAACCGTTATAAGAATTAATTTTGCCCAGATTGTTGAATAGACGATATCCAACATCGTCATACCAATTTAGCACTATTCATACTTTATCCATCAAATTCTCTACACATACTCTACACATTACTCATACAGATAGAAAATTTGAAATTCATACCCTTCTTATGCGGATATCCACGGGTCTATGAATATCCGTAGATACATGGTATTATTCAAGACTAAGCATCTATATCATATATATAAGGAAGAATGAAATTTTATTGGCATCCTGAAATGCTCCGCACACTACATATTTTCATTATTTTCTTTAACTAAATGGTACCACTAGTTTTAAAACACTTAATGTCAAAAATTTGAATAGCAAAAATGTCATCGTGTTTGATGTTTAATTTGTTATGAAAATTAGCGTCCTTGATATTAACGTTATTGATCAAAGTCATTCAAATTACATTACCCGGGCATCTCTTGAAAAAAATACTCATATGTCTTAAAATATAAGTCATTTTATATTTTTTTGTCTATCATATAATATACGTCGTTTTACATTATTAATGAAGCGTTTATTACATTTTTCTCTATCTTACCCATCATTTATTAACAATCCTACTCCCTCCGTATTTTTTAACTGTAGTTTTTCAGAATTTGCTTTGTTTTTATTTATTAGTCATTTTAAAATTCCAACACAATTTTTTTTTTCCACCTTTATCCTTCATTTTTAATTACACAAACTTCGGTACAAATATTTTTTTGAGGGTTCGGTACAAATTTTCAATACACAAGGAATAAAGGGTAAATTTGTTATTTTTTACATCATATTTGCATACACATTAATCACTTTTTCTTAATCTGTGTGATTCTTCTCTCTCCGACAGTTAAAAAAATAGAGGGAGTACTACTTTTCAATATTCTATAATCATTTCATTAATGACAGTCAAAAAGATATTTTTAGACATTTCTCCTTCAAATTTATGGCATTTAACCACTTTCTTAATATGTGTGAAAATATTTTTGACATATTTTTGGACGGATGGAGTAATATAAAAATATGGTGCCATGTAGTAATTAATGTGTTGCTTTTAATAATCGTAGTGTTTGAAGTATTTTTGCAATGTCAATCCCCAAAAGAGAAGTATGTCATACATGACGTCCCTGTCCAAATTTAGGCTCGAGGCTAAATTTTGTTTTAGGTCCTGGAAAAAAGGGTAACAAGAAAAAATATGTTGTTTTTGCCTCTATCAAGAATCAAACCCTGATCACTTATCAAGTTATACCATATTGTTTACCATTAGAACAATACATTATTTATTTTTAAAAAATGCAATATATATATAGATACTATTAAGTTAAAATTTCGCAGACCCTTAAATTCATAGATTTTGGAGGGGCTCGGGACTATGGCCCCCTTGGCCACCCCAAAAGCGCCCCTGATGTCATAAATCATAACAATTAACATAGACAAACAATTCTAAATCTTAGTATATTGGACGCAAGACCAATTTTTTTAGCCAAATTAGCAGTAGTTCATGTGAAATCAAAGCACATTTATGAAAAATAGTAAAAGAAAATATATTAAAATAGCCCAAGCAAATGCATAATGTTTCTAAAAGGCAACACTTATAATTAAGTTTATTTTTCATTCAATTTCCTCTCGTTTTATAAGTTGATTCATAAGTTATATGAATTATGGAAAATTAGGGATAAGGACACAATCTGAAATATTTTTAAGTAACAGGACAACTACATATTTTTTATAGGGAGAAGGACAACTGCATAATTTTTATAGCGAGAAGGACAAACAGTGAATCCCGAAAATCAGTGAATCTCCCCAGTGAATCCCGAAATCAGTGAATTTCGACAGTGAATCCCGAAAATTAGTGAATTTCGACGATGAATTTTGAAAATTAGTGAATTTCGACAGTGAATTTCGTCAGTGAATTTAAACAGTGAATTTCGAACACAAGTGAATTTCGACAATGAATAAATAGTTTTGTCCTTTATGCAAAAGTTTCAAAAAACTGTCCTTCTACTCAATTGATGAATTATTTTTGTCCTTCTCCCTCATTCCCCCTATAAATTAATGGGTAGGGTAGGGTGGATATCCATCGGGTTGGATCAAAATTGTCATCCCTACAATTAGTGATGAGCTTCGGTGATGGTTTCGGTTATCATCATTGGTGCCTCCATCAATATTCTATTTCCTCTAAAAAACACTCCCTCCGTCGGTCCGTCCGTCCCATTTTATGTGTCCATGTTTTCTTTTTGGATGTCCCAAAATACTTGTGCTGTTTGACTTATTAGGATTGGAGTTCCAATTATACCCTTAATAATTTCTCCTTAATTAATAAGAGTGAGAATACTCATCATTATTACTACCTCATCAATAAACTACAGAAATGAAAAAAATTGAGTTTGACCGTTCTCTCTTGTTTTTTTTTTTCCCCCTCCATAACAGGTGCTTTTTATTTTTGCAATCACTTGGTTGTGCCTTGCACATCTATTTTCATCCAAGCACTAAAAAAAACTGTTCATTAAGATCATTTTCTCGAATAACAGTGCAATTGCATTGCATTGAACATCATTGATTTTATTTTTTATTTTTTTGCAATGAACATTTTTGTAATCCAAACTCATGAATTTTTTTTTGGTGTTCTTTATGAAATTCAACGGAGGAAAGGTGGTTGTTCATTCAAACTCACTTTTGCCTATAATTTGTTTTCTCTGAACACACAAAAAAAAAAGAGCAACTAAAACCAAAAGAATGATCTCTTCATGATGAGCACAATATTTCGACTCCACATTCATTACATCATGTATAAAGCTGATTACATAGTGAAAGACTACATCATTTTCTCATATTCATAGGAGTAAATCACATGTTTTTTTTAGAGTATAAACAACTTCAAAGATAAACAAGGCATGTGCAGCATTGTACAAATAAAATTCTGGTAGTTACTCCATCAACATGGCACCAAATGACTCCATGTAAACAAATTAACCACAAATCATGATAATGATCAACAAATGGCCAATGCAGAAGCCATTAAAACAAACACTAATTTGAAGAGTAGAAAATTAAAAATCAAAATACCACAATTCCTTTCCAAATGACAAACAAAAAATTCCACAAAAATACATCCGAAAATTATCGATGATCAAAAGTTAGGATTATAAGAACAGAATTCGGATCACGATTCAAATATACAAGACATGCTTGAACAAGATTAGGATCACAAGCAAGTTGAAGAGGAAGATTATTTTCTCTCTCCATTGAGTTTTTCCCCATATGTGGCTGCTCATAGTCATTCCCACCTTTGATTTTCATCACTTCTATCATGGTTGATTGTAATGACAAGAATACGTGGTTCAAGCACTGTGGTGACAAATTCCTCAAAAGCCTCTTCCACAGCATTAACTAATTCATCGATTGTGTTGGGAGCTTTTTGATACTTCAAGGATTGTATGGCTCGAAAAATCCGAGATCTAAAACGTTCATATCAGGACTATTAGGAGGTTGATTAGCTATCCTTATATCGAAGCCATCCTTGCGTGCAGCTTCATTAAATTCAACATCTGATGGATCGATATGCGGCTTAGCATTATCTTGTTGAATGATAATCGGCCCTTGCTTGTTCCTTGGCCATTTAGCATGAATTGCTGGCAGAACCTTTTCAATTAAAGTTGCCCTTACCACTTCCTTTGTCACAGACAACATAGGCTTAGTTTCAAGTGTCCCTGCAACACGGTTTTTACTGTTTTGTTTTACAGGCTCCCTGACAACAAAAGGAAAAATGCCAATTTTTCCAGAAAATTCACAATTACCCAATGAATCAAAACGAGGTCGAGCAACAGCAGCTAAGAACATGATTTTCGGGATGAATCTTTTACTTTTACAAGTACGAATTGGTTCTTTTTCATCTTTATGAAGATAGTACCTTTGAGATGTATTAGACATATAGAACCACTTTTCATCAATATGGACAATATTAAGCATGTCCTTAAACAAAGGTACAGAACTTAATGATACGGGATCAATCATTGATAAGCAAAACTCTAACCTTGATTTTTTATTCTGATCCATCAAAAAAGGTTTCACAGCATTGGAATGAGGACGAATATCACCCTCCTTAATTCGTCTATGCAATGTTGTTTTTGGCACACCTACAGCTTTGGAGAATGTTCGTATATTTTGTCTTTTCCGCAAAGGAACATTGCGAATTTGATCCATAGTAACTTCAACTCTTTTTTGACCCACTCTGCCAATCCTTTTAGACGCAACATTACAAGAGCCTTGAGACATGTGATTTCTATATTGACTCCATATCCTTGAAACTGTTCTTGTTGAAACTGAAAATTTCATGGCAATCATGCTAATGGATCCTTTTTTCACTTTTCCATTGTGGCTTTGATGCAACAAGTTCTGCAAAATTGCCTCTCTTTCATCATCAGATAAGTATTTTTTTCTCGTGTGATACAAAAGATTGTGGATTGGATAGAATGGTTGCCATGAAGAAGTTTTTTTTTTATGCAGTTAGTGAATGGAATAGAGGAGCTTTGTTAGTACTAGGTGTATAACTTTCCTTTTTATGTTCTCCCAGTCAAGAAAAAATGGCAGGATGCTTTCAAATTTTTTTAGTAACAGGCGGTATTTTTTCAATCAATTTGAGAAGATTGAGAGACAAAAAAAAATTTGTCCTATTATAAGTGGAATATAAACCACATTTTTTAAGGAAATACAGCCAAAAATCTTAAATGCTTGCTGATGCAATCGAGAAAAAGCTGAGAAGTCACAAAGTCATGTATGATATAAAATAAAAAAAAACATTGTAAAGGGTAGTTTAGGCATATTGTATTAAAAATTAAGAGATTTAATTCATTTCTTAAACCGTGTGCAAAGTCAAACATGATAAATAAAATGAGACGTAGTATTTTATTTTCTTTTGTTTGAAAACTTGGTTTGGTGGTTTCCTTTTTTGTAAAATGCTTTAAACCTACCCTTTTGATTTAGGCTCTTTTATATATATAAAATTAGGAAAAAACGACACATTTTTTTTTTAACATAAAAAAAAATGACACTTTTTAAAAGATTATCAAGTAAAAGGATAATTATAAAGGGTATGACAATTTCTACAATATTTATAGCTTAGATAACAAAAAAAAAAAAAAAAAAAATCAAGGAACGACGCATATGAAAAGAAAAATTGCCCTTGCATTTTTTTTTCTTGTCTTTCCTCTCTCTTTTTAGAAGTTCCAGCTGATCAAGTCTTCTGTTTTCTTCACCCATATGCTTGCTTCCACAATTGAAAAGTCAAGAGAGTTGAAAGTCTTCCAAATATCCCAAGTCGTTACTATGAATTCTCCTTCAAATTAAGAAATTTTTTTATGTATTGAGTTAATTCTGAACTCTTTTTAGATTGATAGAAAAAGACTCATCTATGTTGACATCATACAAGAAAAAAGGCTTTTGGCGGCGTGCAAAATAGCTATCGGCAGCGTACATTGAATGCTGCAAAGTTCAAAGCCGCTAAAAAGTAAGATAATCAGCGGCACACAATTTCATGCCGCCGATACTATCATTGGCAGCTTACGATGTGTGATGCCAAAGTGCTGAATATATAAATGCGACTAGCATGTGCACGCTACCAAAATACACTTGCGCGCCGCCGATGTGATTATTAGAAGCCAATGAAGCGTGCCGCCAAAACTATTATTCGGAGCTTATGATGCATGCCACCGAAGCGATAAATATATTAAAAGTAGTGTGCTTGTGCACGTTGCCAAAGTGATGGATGTATCAAAAGAGACGTATGCAAACACGCTGCGTATATGTTTTTATTTTCAAAAAAATTAATATTTACCCAATCTGTAAACCAATGCCCACCTATATAGAACCAAAACAATTTGCATATTACATAAACAGTACATAAAATCATTTCAATATTGCATTGTTCAATACAAAACCAAGTAATTCAACAACACAAATAGATGTACATTATCCAACACATTGAAAGAAGAATTTAGGACAATACATTAAAACATAATTTGTATCAACATATCAATTTTCTACTAAATACAACACATTGAACAAGGAATTATGAAAATACAATAAAAGATGAATTTGCATCCACTATTTCAATTAACTTAGACACATTAAACTTTTTTATGCTCAAAGTGTAACGCCCCCAGACCCCGGGCCTGTAGCGCCGCCCCCAGACCCCGGGCCTGTAGCGCTAAATGAGTCATAAATGTCCGGTCAACTGCTTAGACCGCCGTCCTCGCTTGGACTAAAGGGGCTAACCCGAGTTGACAAGACCTTTATGTCTCACACTTATATGGGGGTGAGCATTCACTTCATTTACCGATGTGGGATATCACATTCTCCCCCCCTTATAAGGGACTGGCGTCCTCGCCAGGACGGCCAAGACTTGTCCCGGATCGTCCCTACCAGAGGTAACTAGAGGCCATCCTTACACCGTCTTCTTGTACGGTGCAGCGCATAGTTCCGTCTGATAGTCGGCTCTGAATACCATTCTGTAACGCCCCCAGACCCCGGGCCTGTAGCGCTAAATGAGTTATAAATGGTCCGGTCAACTGCTTAGACCGCCGTCCTCGCTTGGTCTAAAGGGGCTAACCCGAGTTGACAAGACCTTTATGTCTCACACTTATATGGGGGTGAGCATTCACTTCATTTACCGATGTGGGATATCACACAAAGGATGCACCAAACCAAAGTCCTCTCCATAATATATGTCGTATCCAAGCATTTTACCTTCTGTTCTTGTAGCCATTTTCAGCACAAAGAACCACCATCATGCGCAAAAGCAATATCCGTCACAAAGACAAGAAAAATGTTTTTAAGAGTACATATATAGGCATGGCTGAATTAAATAGAGGAATGCATGGCTTATCAAACCTGTTGTATGGAATTCTCTTTTCAGATTTTGAGGCAGAGTTGGCCAGAGATTCTAATAATTTGTTAGCCTGCACAAAATACGATAAGAGCAAAGTGAAATCAATGACAAAAAGTGCTCTAAACTTGTCTGGTACTGCTCTAAATCAGCATAGGTGGTTTGGGCCATATGTGTTTACACGCCATGGTAGAATTAGTTCACCATGTTAGGTTTGTTGTGGTGGGTATCTTACGGACATTTGACATATTTCAATCATATCTTATGCCTATACAAAAATAAACATGCTTGCTTCCAAATACTAAATGATTAGTTTTACAACTTAAAAAGTGAAGCATATGACTCAGAAGACAAAAGATGGCTAACATGCTAGTTTTGTTTATAGCTGTATCTAGCACTCTATAAGTACACAACATGGTAATTTTATTTCTTGCAATAAATAATGCAATAAAAATGCTCTCAAAACCGGAATAACTTCAAAGCAAGCATGAAACTAGATTTCTAGGCTTTTCCCTGCAACAAAGAAATGAAGTGGAGCCAACAAAGAAAAATGTAACATGTGGCGATCTCGACAAGGAGTTTCGTTGACGCCTATTTGAAAACAATGAAATTTGTTTGTTATTTAACCTCATTCAGGGGGTTCTTCTTAATTAGGAAAGACATTTATCCAATTTTAAAATTCAGATGAAACATGGAACCTTCTGCAAAAAAGAAAACAAAATGAATATACGTTTCACTAGACATACCAATTAAATTTTGTTTTTTTTTTCCACATTTTCACAAAGTTCGTCAAGTCCCATAAAGCGTAAACATCATGTAAACTAGCACAAATTAGACTACTCCGAGAAAGCTTGCCGCTTAATTAAAATAAAAAGTTTTAGAAAAAAATGACTACTTAAAGAAACAAAGTTAACCAGGGTTGGGGAGGGGAAGATCCTAGAAGTTGTTATGGATATTATCAAATTCCATGGTATGTAAATTGACCAAATTATGGATGTGGGGGGGTCATCCCTTTGAGAAATGGATCTGGGTGCCACAGCCTACAAGTAGCCGTCTACTGTAATTTGTTTGTACCCAAGGAACAAAAACATTCAAGGATGCGATGATTACCTGTCGACAAATGTGTTGGTTGTGTACACATTCCACTTGTATATTGTTGTTGGTTGTTATTAAATGACGGTTTTTTCTTACAAATAAAAGAAAGAAAAGAAAAAGTTGTGTTTGAATTTGGAACACAACCCCTACAGTATAATTTCTCTAAAGAATAAGACATGCGCTTTGTTACACATATGGTATCGTCTGATAATGTTAATTGACAAATGACATGCAGTTCAGGCAGCAGCTTCGCCTTCTCTTCTCATTAGAACAAAAATTACCACAAAAAAAAGCAATTAACCTACATACATTGTATAGTGATTGTCTAATGTCTAAGATGTGCATATAATCATTTGAACTCTGCCTCTTAAATGGCCCGTAAGCTAGTCCCCAATGATTAAGAAGCAGAGGCATCATCTTAGGGTTTTTAGAATCAAATGAGGCTTCGTGCAAGTTTTTCACTAATCTACCATATGTGGTTAAGAAAGTCCACTAGGCATGTATGCTATATATCTTTTGTATATATAATAAAGTTCAAAAGAAGTAGAATAATACCGATTTCGTAGCAGCAACTGTCTGGAGCTGTCGTTCTTTCTTCTCACGTTTGCACTCAGAGCACCAGGCTGAGAATTCCATTTGATATTTCCCCATCTCTCTAAATGAAGAACTGACAGTAACAACAAACAAGACAATTGCAATCTTTAGTGAACTCTGTTTGTTTGGTCACTTGTCCAACATTTGCAACTGCAGGAAAATACCTTCGGCACCAAAGAAACATGTTGATTCTGTGCCCAGATGTAGTAGCTCTAGCACCATGCCGATGACAACCACGATAAAGAACTGCAGTGCCTGGGGCATGGGAATAATCCAACACTTCCTAGAAATTGAACTAGTTCATTCAACGACAGCAGTCCACAGAGTTCAAGGTCATAATCTTCTTTTTTTACGCACAAACAACATAAGAGAGGTGATAAACAATCTATTTGCATTTGATATGCTTCCTCATCAAAGATGATACAACTCCTGTCACATTCAATATTTCAAGTCTTCAACACAACAACAGTTCATCTATTTAAAAAAATACAGTTCATGAAATTTAGAGCATTAAATAAAAAATTGAGCAGGAAAAGCAAAATCAATGAGTTAAGTCAACATAACTGTCATGGTTCACCACCATCGACATAACAAATAGAGTGAGACTGAAAGCATATATCATGCTATACCCAACATAATTATTTATGCTAGACAAACACCTCAAACATACTTGCTTTGACATTACTTAAGATATTAAAATCCAACTCTAAGTCAGAATTCCATTTTTCTCACACATAAAGAAAAAAAGGAATTCTGCTCCAATACAGAGTGCAAAAACTACTACGATGTTCGGAAACTTGGTTGTTTGAACCTCAACATATATTCAGCAAGACATAACACCCGCCAATGACCTTAAGTACATCATGTTATTCCTGTGCATATGTATCACATTATGAGCATTCTACACTAAACAATGAACAGACACACAAAACCTCAAATTTCAAAAGAAAACGTGAATATCTATCCACACAAAAAAAATCAAGAAGAAACTATCTGCAAAATCAATCTCACATAATCTGAAGATGCAATATAGCAAATTGGCGCATAAATTATTGCAGAACAACCATGAAAAGTATCATCAGCTATCTCAACAAGAAAATTGGATGATTTGAACTAATCAAGTTACGGATGACTTGTAGACATCGGAATCCTTGCATCAGGAACTTTTATAACTACATCCATCAATTTGAGACATTCCTTGAGTTCGTTTGCCGTCTTTGCAATATGTCTAGGAAACCAATATCCAATTGCCACCAGGAAAAATGTGTAACCAATGTACTACACAACCAGAAAACAATTTGAGAAATAGAAAAACTCAATTTCACATTGTTTAGTCTCTATTTACCATCATCAAAGTTATTTCATCACCTGAATTGATTGTAAGATCATTCTCCAAATGTGACCAATCGTTTTTTTCACGACATCTTACAAATAAAGTACTATTGAATTTTAGACTATCATCTGATTGAAATCCCAAGTCCTTTCCCCCCTACCACCTAGAAAATTCGTTTGCCATAGCAAAGCAGTAATAGGAAATCTAGAAATATTAGACATCACTGACAAGCATTAATCGACAGGGGAAAAAAGGGGCAAAAGTTGAACAAGAATAATATACGGTGGAAGCAAAAAGGCTACTACGTCGGGAAAGCCGGCACTACTCCAAAAGGAGAGATTTCTAAAAAATTACCTAGAAATTGTTGCGCAGGGCTTGAAATCGACCATTTAACCTCGAAGGTTACCGAATTCTGTCAGAGAGCGAAAACTACAGAAAGCGGCAACGACACAGCACTTAGGATCAATCGAAGGCAAAAGAGAAAGGGGATATCCTTTTTGGATTTTGATTTAGCGCGTGATTTTTTCTTTTTTCACTTTAACCGGTAAATGTACAAAATCGCGGGAGAAGGAAAATTAAATGAAAATATGGGTCAAAATTTTTATCGACATGTGAACTCCTGCTGCTAATACTCAATCTTTCGCAGCACACCTAAGTAAGCCGCAGAAAATCCTATCAACGGCTTATTTTTATGCACACTACCATTACTAAATATCAGCAGCGTAACAAGACGTGCATGCTGTAAATACTCACATTCGCGGTGTATTTTAAACGCACGCTGCCAAAACAACGCCGCCAAAAGTCTCTTTTCTTGTAGTATCCCTTACCACTTCCTTTGTCACAGACAACATAGGCTTAGTTTCAAGTGTCCCTGCAACACGGTTTTTACTGTTTTGTTTTACAGGCTCCCTGACAACAAAAGGAAAAATGCCAATTTTTCCAGAAAATTCACAATTACCCAATGAATCAAAACGAGGTCGAGCAACAGCAGCTAAGAACATGATTTTCGGGATGAATCTTTTACTTTTACAAGTACGAATTGGTTCTTTTTCATCTTTATGAAGATAGTACCTTTGAGATGTATTAGACATATAGAACCACTTTTCATCAATATGGACAATATTAAGCATGTCCTTAAACAAAGGTACAGAACTTAATGATACGGGATCAATCATTGATAAGCAAAACTCTAACCTTGATTTTTTATTCTGATCCATCAAAAAAGGTTTCACAGCATTGGAATGAGGACGAATATCACCCTCCTTAATTCGTCTATGCAATGTTGTTTTTGGCACACCTACAGCTTTGGAGAATGTTCATATATTTTGTCTTTTCCGCAAAGGAACATTGCGAATTTGATCCATAGTAACTTCAACTCTTTTTTGACCCACTCTGCCAATCCTTTTAGACGCAACATTACAAGAGCCTTGAGACATGTGATTTCTATATTGACTCCATATCCTTGAAACTGTTCTTGTTGAAACTGAAAATTTCATGGCAATCATGCTAATGGATCCTTTTTTCACTTTTCCATTGTGGCTTTGATGCAACAAGTTCTGCAAAATTGCCTCTCTTTCATCATCAGATAAGTATTTTTTTCTCGTGTGATACAAAAGATTGTGGATTGGATAGAATGGTTGCCATGAAGAAGTTTTTTTTTTTATGCAGTTAGTGAATGGAATAGAGGAGCTTTGTTAGTACTAGGTGTATAACTTTCCTTTTTATGTTCTCCCAGTCAAGAAAAAATGGCAGGATGCTTTCAAATTTTTTTAGTAACAGGCGGTATTTTTTCAATCAATTTGAGAAGATTGAGAGACAAAAAAAAATTTGTCCTATTATAAGTGGAATATAAACCACATTTTTTAAGGAAATACAGCCAAAAATCTTAAATGCTTGCTGATGCAATCGAGAAAAAGCTGAGAAGTCACAAAGTCATGTATGATATAAAATAAAAAAAAACATTGTAAAGGGTAGTTTAGGCATATTGTATTAAAAATTAAGAGATTTAATTCATTTCTTAAACCGTGTGCAAAGTCAAACAGGATAAATAAAATGAGACGGAGTATTTTATTTTCTTTTGTTTGAAAACTTGGTTTGGTGGTTTCCTTTTTTGTAAAATGCTTTAAACCTACCCTTTTGATTTAGGCTATTTTATATATATAAAATGGGATAGGATCCTCTCAAGTAACTTGAGAGGATATTCTCTCAAGTATGCATGATCCAACCACACACCCCCAAAGTGTAAAACATCTAGCCATTGATTAACTTTTTCCAAAACTGCGTAGTTTAGTTCATTACATGTAAAAACACCAACTTAAGGGTAAAGTACTTGAGAGGATCTTGACCCATATAAAATTAGAAAAAACGACACATTTTTTTTTAACATAAAAAAAAATGACACTTTTTAAAAGATTATCAAGTAAAAGGATAATTATAAAGGGAATGACAATTTCTACAATATTTATAGCTTAGATAACAAAAAAAAAAAGAGAAAATATCAAGGAACGACGCATATGAAAAGAAAAATTGCCCTTGCGTTTTTTTTTCTTGTCTTTCCTCTCTCTTTTTAGAAGTTCCAGCTGATCAAGTCTTCTGTTTTCTTCACCCATATGCTTGCTTCCACATTTGAAAAGTCAAGAGAGTTGAAAGTCTTCCAAATATCCCAAGTCGTTACTATGAATTCTCCTTCAAATTAAGAAATTTTTTTATGTATTGAGTTAGTTCTGAACTCTTTTTAGATTGATAGAAAAAGACTCATCTATGTTGACATCATACTTTTGCTTCTTTAGCTCTTCTTTCCTCCTTGTATATATGCTTTTCAGATATTTTCTTTGAACTTAGAAACAACTCCAAAGCTTCTTCTACTCATGTAACCCTAGACTCTATTGAATTCTCTCAAACTTGTTGAAATACTCTTTATCGATCCGCGCGTCTTGTGATCGATGTAACTTGATATCTTCATCAACTTTTCCGATTCTATTAAAAACATCATTAACCACATCTCAAACTGTCAATATCATTCCTCGGATTTTTGCATATATGTCCACATTCTTTCTTTCTGACAAAAATACTGAAAGCTCGATCAGCTAGAACGTACTCGGGTCATGTTGGAATTGCTGTTACATAACTTACATGAGTGTATTTAAGCAATTTCTAATCTCTTTTCAATCTCGGCCAGTTCTTCCATAGGGGTGCCTGCAAAAAGGATTACTCCTGAACAGAACAAATTAATATTGATCCGGCCGGGGTTCAGGTGGATCAAGAAAAAGTACCAATCTGCAATGTGGAAATTCCTTCATCTCTCACTCATATGCATGTTGTCTATTTCATTGAACAACCCTTATCGTATTTTGTTCTTCATTAATTAGACTTATCGCTAACTGGTCCTTCTGGATAAGTAACATTTATGTCATCCTCCACAATAGTAATAATCATCTCACATGAAGACTCATATCCCTGTGTGCTGGATTTGCCTTGATCAACATTAGCATCATCTTCATCAACTCTACTTAATTAATCTCCAATTCGATGGTTTTTCCAGGGGTCTGTGAATTAATTATTCTTTATAGCTTTCCTCATATTACTCTCTTCAACACCATCACTCGAATCCCCATCATTTTCACGTCACGTTGCTTCTGTGGCTCAGAGATAACAGCTCTCTTGGTTCTCTTCTTTTCCTGAATAGCTCACAAATCATCTGTCAATAACCTTACAATTTCAACTTTTTCTGTCAAACTGTTCATCTTCAGCAGATCAAATACCCAATATTCATTTTCATGCATCAGCTCAGCTGTTTCCATCAGGTCTCTTGATATACTCATCTTCCAAGTATCTAGTTTGTTAACTTTTTCTCATCAGATATCACTATGGATGCTTGCTCAAATTCAGCAACAACAACAGCAGATGTTTACACACACATGCCTTACGAAACAGTCGTATCATACCAAAAAAATGGAAGTTTAAAAGCAGACATTCATCAGGACCGCGCGTAAAACAAAACATGTATTTAATAACAGAACTGAACGGATGAAACAGAAAACATAAAACCAAAAATCAACCATGCCTCCGATAAGGGACACTTTCCGCAGCTTTGGTAGGTCCAATTCCTAGGAATTCATATCTTCTGATACAAATATATCTACAACTCCAAATAATAAAAAGGACAATCCAAAATATGCCATAAAAATTCCCAATAATACTACATACTCCAATTCTATTAATATAAAGGTAATTCACTGTATATTATCTCCAAGGAATGAAACTGAAAATGACATAAATGTCAGAGCATTAACAATGGGCAGCGCACCCTAAAAAAGAAATAAAATACAATTGTTATCAATAGAAAAAGGAACAACATATACATGATAAACTAATAGGCATAACAACTGTCTTTTATGAGTCTTCTACTATTTCCTGGATCTCAACATTATTTTATCCAGAGAATGGTAAGTAAGGAGTGAGCACGACGTTTCAGTAAAGAAAATATTATTAAAAGGGAACTATGATAGTATTTGGAAAATACACTCATAGTTCCCTATTAATGCAAACTTTCAAAATACATGTTAATAATTATCATAATTAACTAGGACATATGAATATATTACGTATTTATATACGTACTTATCTTATCATACCTTCATTACCGTTCATAATTATCATACTTCTGTTGCCATAATCAATTTACCACTTGTGATATGACGTACATGAACTTGTGTGTAAGATTATTCTAGGGTATTACGTCTCTATATAGACCGTAAAGGAAGGTCATGACTCTACCATGTTTACACCGGGTGTTGTGCGCGAGATAATGACAAAATTGAGTCGAGTTTGTTTAAATAATTGTGTTTGAACTTAAATTATGATAGAATTGTTAGAATAGATTATTGATGTAGTATGAATATTACAACCGGGTAATTGGGTAATTCTAATTAGGAAACTAGTATAAGAATAATAATATTTGGGTTTATTTTTGGACTGAACTCTTGAGAGAGCTGCCTACGTATCCAATTTAAGTAATAAACTGGAATCAAGTCCCCCTTGTAGTTCAGGGTGTTCTTTTTATAGCAGTAGATCGTGATCCTCTTCCTTGCATGATGGGAAGTTATCAACGGTTATCTCTGAATGTTGCTGATAGTGGGGTCTACCCACGTCTATAAGCGGTTGAACTGATGCTGACTTGGTCTTCGTTGCACTCGGTCGGGCCTTCTGTCTAGAAACACTTCTGCGCAGCCGATCGTTCTGTCTAGAGATCTGCGCAGCGTATGATGGAGTCCTGCTCCTCCGGCTATTCTGGTCAGCACTTGTGGTCTTGCCTTGTCAATCCATTATCTTGATTGTCTAACTTCGGGCCTGGCCCAATTATAGGTAACCCGGCCCAGTGGGTCCACCTATCATCAATTATATTATTTGGTTTAAATAGAATTCTATTTGAATAGATTTCTAACATTAATTAGGTATTTATGTTTATTATTATAATCGATTCAATACAATCATTTTATATTACTCTATTACAACCATGCAATTCTATTGATTTTTTCGTTGTTTGACGTAATGGCTCAGCTTACTGCTCAGAGTATTCAAGCTCAAGGCCGCCAGCAGACACACATCTCTGGTGAGCCTGAGCGATCGCGTCCTCCATCTTTGTCCAATACACCTGATCTACGCACGTCAAAACTTGAATTTATGACCATGAATGTAGCTAAACACCAAAAGAGGAATATTGCTCTTGTGCCTGATCCTCCTGTGACGTCCACAATTAAAGAATCATATGATGTTTCGAGTCCTGGTCTGAGGTCTCAGCCGCATATTATTACCGGTGATAAGCCTGTAGATGATGGTTACAACTGGCGCAAATATGGCCAAAAGCATGTAAAGGGCAGTGAATTTCCTCGAAGTTATTACAAATGCACGAGCCCAAACTGCCCCGTGAAGAAAAAAGTTGAGAGGTCTCTTGATGGCCAAGTGACAGAGATAGTTTACAAGGGTCAACACAGCCATCATCAGCCTTCTCCAAGCAGTAAACGAGCAAAAGAAGGCACGATTCCTGATGGAACACAGAGTCCTCTACCATGGAACAACAACAACATGGAATCGGGATCCACAGGGATGGCTGAAAACATGAATACGGAAAGGGATCATGATTCCAACCATTCTACTCATGAACATGTTTCTCCTTCAAGTGACATTGAGGACGTGAGTGGTGATGATGAACCAGAACTAAAGCGGAGGTAATTATATGTTTGTTCTTCTAGACAAATGACAAATTGAAAATTAATTACCATGGATTTGCTTGGTATGTTTATCTGTGAATCTTTTACTAGTATTTAATGCATGTTTTTGGCAGGAACATTGAGATTCACACGTCGTCGGAGCATGCTATGTTACATCGGACAGTGGCAGAACCCAGAATAATTGTTCAGACAACCAGTGAAGTTGATCTATTAGATGATGGATATAAGTGGAGGAAATATGGTCAGAAAGTTGTTAAAGGGAACCCTTATCCTAGGTAATTATTGCTTTGTTTCATGCATTCCAGGGGGTTACGGCGCGCCATCAATTTTGCCTTAAATTTTGACATATATACTAATTCTTGTCAAACTTGCCCCATTCATGTGTAACCTATATATATATATATCTGTAACGCCCCCAGACCCCGGCCCTGTAGCGCTAAATGAGTCATAAATGTCCGGTCAACTGCTTAGACCGCAGTCCTCGCTTGGTCTAAAAGGGCTAACCCGGGCTAACCCGAGTTGACAAGACTTTTTATGTCTCACACTTATATGGGGGTGAGCATTCTCTTATTTTACCGATGTGGGACTTTACATTCTCGCCCGCCCCCTTATAAGGGACTGGCGTCCTCGCCAGGACAGCCGAGACATTTCCCGGATCGTCCCTACCAGAGGTAACTAGAGACCATCTTTACACCGTCTTCTTGTACGGTGCAGCGCATAGTTCCGTCTGATAGTCGGCTCTGAATACCATTCTGTAACGCCCCCAGACCCCGGGCTAAATGAGTCATAAATGTCCGGTCAACTGCTTAGACCGCCGTTCTCGCTTGGTCTAAAAGGGCTAACCCGAGTTGACAAGACTTTTTATGTCTCACACTTATATGGGGGTGAGCATTCTCTTATTTTACCGATGTGGGACTTTACAATATCCTTCTTCCTTTTGCAGAAGCTACTACAAATGTACCTACTCCGGATGCAAGGTCCGTAAGCATGTTGAACGCGCTGCAAACGACCCAAAAGCTGTCTTAACGACCTATGAGGGTAAGCATAATCATGATCTTCCAACAGCAAAAGCCAATGGCAATACTACAGTCGGTGTGGCGCCTTCACAGTTGAAGCCGCACGACTCTATAGTGGACACTATTGTGACAGGTCAAATGATAGAGTTTATGAACAAGAGAGAGAAACCGTTGGAACTCACAATGTTTAAAGAAGAACAAATGACATAAAGTTTTGAGGAGTTTTGATTAAAGATGGCATACAATATATTCTATGATTCAGAAGCATGCAAGACTAGAAGATTATTTTTACACAATAGAAAAGGGGTAATAAAATTTTGAATGAGTGAATCTATTTACTACTTTCCTTTTCTTAACTTAATGGGACAACATATATATACATTTTTCTTTTTTGGTCAAGAGCATTCTTTTTGTAAACGAATGTACTCTGAAAGTGGCGCCTGCTTGTAGATCGACTGGGACAGTTGAGTGGATGATTTGCAAAAATGGTTTAAGGAATGATACGGACACAACGGTTGTGCGTCAACGAGTGATATAATGATGATTTACAACGTTGATCATAATGAGCCTAAATTGATCATGATGTAATCTAACATGATCAACGGTGAAAATCATCGTTGTGATACAACCGATGTGCCCGTATCATTTTTATGATGGTTTGACCTTTTGGATGAATTCGTGCACATTAATGACATTGCCAAGTCAATGATATTTTCGATTTCCTTTTTTTTTTTTTTTTTTTTTTCCAATTATTTTCAAGAAAAACGTATGTCATTTGGCGTGTTAACTCCCATGGTTTGACCTTTTGTGTAAATTTGATTTGGTTTTTTTATGGTGCTAGAGGAACAAATAATTAACAGGCCAAATCATCTTATTCATTCTGTTGGAAAGTATATGTGGTAATGGTTTGATAATTCTGAACGCATATAACCAGGGGCGGATCTACCCTTATCAAAGGGTGGTCCATGGACCCCGCTAAAACTAAAAATACTCTATATTTTATCTATAGAAAAATATTTCGGACCCCGTAAAAAAAATTATTTACTGTGTTAAATATTTACGGACCCCGCTGAAAAATGTTTCTGGGTTGCAAAAATGGATGAATACATTACAAGAATGAATTTTATTGACATATTCAAATCCTACAACACATCGACATAAAAATAAAGAAAGCGAAATGTAAAAGAAGAAACTTATTCACAACGAGGCTGTAACACCCCGAAAATTCAATAGGGAATCAATAGAACAAATAAAAAAGAATTAATTGGTTTTAATCAATAGAATTAAGGGTTTATTGTTAAAATGGACATTTTGAACATAGAAATATACAAAGAGGACGCTGAAATATTTTTTTGGATAAAAAGAACATGTCCTTATTCCAATATGATTTAATTTCTTTCGTATTCAACAACAAAAACGAATATATCTTTTGATGATTGTCGAAAGATGGTAATTCTTTTTATCACATTTTTCCTTTTTTCCGTCCTTTTTATTTAGACATCTCATTTGATATTTTTCAACGTTATTTTCGGGGTCATTTTTGGTAAAAACACATAAACAGTGGAAAAGTGAAACATTGGAGCTGAAATCAGTTCCACTGCAGCAAACAGTGGATTTGGGTTTATGAATTGTGGATTTGTCATTATCACCAATTTATATTTCGACGATCCTGATTCCTATTTTTTCCTTTTTTTTTAATCCTTTTAAACCATTCCCGTAGGATTAATTATGGCTATTTAAAGGATATAATACCATAATTCTCCCATAAGCTGCTTATGGTAAAAGTTATTAGAATCAAAAAGAGGAGAAGTTGATGACAGTTAACGCAGAGAAAATGAGGAACGAAACTTCCAATCACGAGGCTAAATGGTTGGTTATTTGTACAGACGACAGTAGAAGAAATAGATCAACGGAAGAATATGATCGTTTCCACATTTTCCGTTTTCAATAGGGAAACTTTCGTTCTAAGCTTAAACTTGAATCGTTTTCGTTCTTGAGAAAATCTTAGCTTTTGGTGAAATAGAAGGTTGCCTGATCGTAGCATAATGGGTGATGGTTGTAGGTTATTTGTAGAAGTGGTTGAATCTAGGATTCAAGCTTTTTACTATTCGTTTTGCTTTCAAATTCGCTTTTGGATTTCTAAGGTAAGGGCACTTATTTAAACGGTTTGTGTTTGGTGTTTTGCTGCTGTTTTCTGATAAAATTTGCAGGTTTTGATGTTGGAATAAGGTTGGGATTGTTTAGATCGAAAAAGGGTCGAATCAGGGTTGAAACATGCTATTTTTCAAGTTTCCCGATCGTTTTAGCGCGTGTTGAGCCGCTTTAGTGCACGGCAAAACGCATCAGAAACTTGGGAAACGCTCCTGCTTCAACACAGAAAGATTAGGATGGTTTTAGCACGCGCTGAAACAACACAGAAAGACCAGGATGGTTTTACCGCGCGCCAAAACATAAACATGGAAGCAACATGTTCTGGAATGGGGTTTAGCACGCGCCAAATGGGTGCAGTGCGCGCCAAACACCCTATTCCCCTTATTTTGATGATTTTGCTTGTACGATCTATTTTTGAATGTTGTGCATGCCTTTAAGGGAATTAAATGATACTTTACAATGTCTAACATCGACTTCTGGCATCCTTGGCTCAGCACCACAACTGAGACCCTCTACAGGGAGAAGGTGGGAGCACCGGAAGACATTGTTTCGACCTTGTAGGACATTGACTTATTAGTCATTGATCATTTTACAATGTGCTAGGTAGCATAATTAGATGTCTAGGACTAGAAGTCCTTAGTGAGCCTTTATGTGAATGAACCAGGTGGTTAGAACTAAACTCGTAAATACATATGTGTGTGTCTAAAAGCTAAAATGTCAATATCATTCGTAAGACACATTTTAATATCGAATCATGGGACACTTACAGACCCTTGAAGCTGTGTGTCAATGGCCAACGTGTAAATCCCACACGGAACCTGAGTCCGTGCCCCTAGAGAGTGCTTAATATGTTGTGGTGCATTTTCACCTTGCAAAGTGTCCTTTGGTATTGATGTAACAAACCTTATTTGTGCAATGATCTACTACGGAGCTAGTAAGGGTGAGTGAGATCTACTGTTACAACCTATGTGGTAGTGATTGTAGAAAGTATTAATGTTATATATCTCTATGTACTGTGATTTATTGTTACCATTTCTTCAACCCTTTACTAAGTACGTGTGTACTTACCCCATCTTATTTATTGTTCCAACCATGAGAAAGTGATGTAGTTGTATGTTTTTTCAAGGCCACTGAGGAGTGACCTGGAGATGATGCAGACGATGTTTACTTTTCTTTATTGCATTGTAACTTGGTATAAATTCTCTTATCCTTTGTAATGATAGAAATCAATGAGTTGAGTTTATGGTTATTAAGATGTAATGGATTTATTGTATTTGATGGTTATAGTAAAGTTTTTGATGTGGTAATAAATGCAGCCTGTGTTGCTTTCGGTCATTTTTTAGTCGTTTTAGTTACCCGTGTATGTCGTTCTGTCTTCCAGCTTGTTCTCTTATGTTTGCTTACGTAAGGCTTACATATATAATTAGATTAAATTTTATTCTATACGTGCCGTGCATTTTTTTCCGGATAAGGACTCGGTATCCGGGACATGGACATCACAGAGGTGAGTTTAGAACTCTGTCCTTAAGACATCATTGTCCCGACCACGTGCACACGGATATGGAAACATGTCCCCTAAGATACAATAGTCTACCTTGTTCTGATCTTCGCAATTAAATAGGAACAAGCAACAAACTGATCCGTCATTGATATCTCTGATTTGTGTTTATGTAGAAAAATGCCTTTTTATTTTGACATAATTTCGGTATGCAGAAAAAGTTGTGTTGTATATTCTTTTCATTCAAGGATGCTATTTGATTTATACGAATAGTACAAGAGACAATGGATAGACATTTGTGTTCATATTTTCACAGCAGAAGGTTTGATTCTATTCAGAACTGGTGGTTGGAGGAAGTTAATTCGGTTGAAGAACATAATTTGCGAACAGGCATGTCATGTTCCTGAATTTCGAGTTCATTTCAGGTTCATAAACCTGAGTTGAATTGTTGTAATGCTTCGATTCAGAACTTTTCAAGAAATATCAATGTTGGCCTGGCCCAAAAATATTAATATTGGGCCGGGCCAATCCCAGCCTAAGGCCCAAGCACAAGCCAAAAGCCATAAGCCCGAGCCGGACGGACGGCAGTGGCGCGCATGTGTGTGGGGTTCTGAATCACATTATCTTGCCCCTTGAGGTTTTCCTCTAACTCTAACTCTCCACCTTATATGTAAAGAAAGCTAATACTAAGTATCCTTTGTGGGACAAATGAACACACATTGTTCATCAACACTCCACACATTTTACTCTACCTTTAGGCATTAATGAGCCTAACATCAACTACTATCTTAGTAGTTTCCAAAATTGTTTTAGCTCCCTAGAATTATTCCATAACTCACTAAAATACAGGCCTGAAGTTTATTGTTCGCCATTTACACTTAAAACCCATTTTGGTCTAGAGCACCATAAAGTTCCAACAATCCCGCACATGAATGAAAACTAATGCATATTCTATGCAGACTCTATAAAGATATCGAACGGAGCTCTATTGCAACAGATGATGTGGTTTGCTGTCTTGAACCTTCCCTAGTATAGTACCATCGGACATACTCGCTAAGCAGTGAACTAGGCCTTTAACTGCTTAGGCTTCGGTGCATGCCTAGACAATGATACCTACACGATAGAAATAAGATATGGTGCATCAGAATAAATAGAAAATTAGATAAATAAGTATAGTAAATATGTGGCCTATGTATTTATTATTTTGTCCTCTTCTTAAAATAAAAAAAAAATCTATTGGTTGAACTGGTATTAAATAGTGAACCAAGGATCGTTTAACCTAGCAATAATGATTAAGGTACCGATATTTTGCACAAAATTTGTACACATATCATATCTCATCCATGCAATGTATAGTAAAAAAAAAAACTAAAGTAAAAAACTAAAAAAGAAAAATTTTCAGCCACATGATGGGGGATTGGGGGATTCGTGGGATGGTCGGGGGATGAAGGGTGTGCCCCCTTCACTATGCGAGAAAATATACATTCAGGTCACTGTAGGCACTCATATTTTAAGTCGGATCTGTTCAGACCTGACATTTTTTTTAAAGTAGCCCGTGCCTATTCCACGGGTTCGTGGTAAATTTCCACCAGATGGCGTGGAATTGGAAAGGTTCACGTGGTAATTCAAATTGTGTCAAAAGTTGTAATTCCACGTGACCTGGGGGAAATTTTAATGAGGGCCACGTGGAAAAGGAAACGCAACGTGGAAAATATCCACGGGCCCGTGTAAATCTTGAATCTGAATTAATAAATGCTCCAACTGTCGTTTTTTCCTACATTTTAGGCAATACCATCATCTTCTTCACCCAAAATCATCAATATTTTTCACTCGAATTTATCTTCACAAAACTTTCAGACAAAAATTATCAGTCTACGGGATATCAATCTACACCGGTCTTATTCCTTTAAACAAATGGGTAAGCATTTCGTATAGCACTTTTGTTTGATTTATTTTAAAAATTGTATGTTTTAATTTGATGATATGTTTGAGGTAAATAACCTTATAAAGATATAAATTTTCGATTTTTCGTATGGTGAAAAGGTAAAAGCTTATAGTTTTAGGGTAGTGAAATGATAGAATTTTGATTATTAAGATATTGAAATGATTAATTATAATGAGATCGTTCGATAATAAAATTGTCATTCGGTGTAGAAATTTTGATATTGTAATTATTTTGATTATTTGATCGTTTAGAAATTTTTTAGAATGAAATGCATTAATGATATTATAGTGGCAATGTTAATATTAGAAATGATAATGTAGAAGTTTTGATATTGTACATATTTCGATTATATTGTATGTATGTTATAAGTTGTTTCGAAATTTAGTAGTTTAATTTCCTTTCATGTTCCATGCCTTAGTTCATTTTGAAATATGTAGTTTGATACAATTTTAGTGTTCAAATAACACTAGAATAATTTAATTGTTACGGGCAATCACAATGAAAATGACAAAATTTAAAAGAAAATTGAATTTAAAAACGAGAAACAAACGACAAATAAATGTTGTTTGAAATTTCCAAAACAACAGAATTTTGACGTATTCTATGGTATGCCTCGACCTGATGAGGTTCTTAGAAATGCCATGAAGATAGCGACAAATGGTCTTATAAGAAAGGAAAATTGTATTTGGTTCGTGTGAAAACCGATACGACATTGGATGAAGTGAAGGTCAAAGTGTGTAAGAAAGTAGGAATTGATGACTCAAACAACACATTGATCATGAAATTAATGTACGTAGATTATGACCAACAGATTTATGTTTTGGACGATGATACATGGCTAGGCTACATTGATGATATTTTGAGAAAAGAAGCTATGAAACTATGCGTTAACGCTGAACCGGTTATGCACGATCACGATACGGAAGATGAGAACGAATTTGACTTAAATGAGCAACTACATGAAGAAAATGATAGAGGCATTGAGGATTTTACATCCGAGTTGGACTGTAATCGAAAATCTCGAAAGCATGTTGTACCTAACACATCAGCCTTATCCCCTCATGAAACTGCCATCCGACTGAATATAACTTCAGCTGAACAAGTCATTGAGATCACAAGTGAACCTGACTATGATTGGGGAATAATTGCGAATATGATTCGTCAGCCAATTCACACACCTCTGCCTAATTTTAGCCAGACAACGCACACACCGTACATCCAACAACAGTTAGACGGGACAAGTCATAATGTCAACATAAATGGAACAAGCCAGCAGTTTGACTGAAGTATCGCATGCCGAAGAACCTTCACACTAAAGGCGATCGACCGGGACCAGTTCCAAGTGGGGGACGCTGATACTAGCGCAAAGGTAAATATGGCTGATTGGAAGTGTTACTGTGGAGAGTTTCAGGGGCTCAAGATGCCTTGTGTACATGCTTGTGCTGCTATAAGTGAGCGTTGTGAGAGTCCGTATGATTATTGTTGTCACTACTACAAAGCTCAATGTTTCCAGCGTATTTATGAAGGACGCGTATACCCTGTTCCAGTCGAGGATGATTGGATTGTTCCCACTTCAATTAGAAAGCAGCGCATTCCACCGCCTGAACATAGACTGAGCGAAGGAGGGGAAACACAAACAACGGTTGCGAGGCGGGGCCGACCCAAGATCCTCGGGATTGCTTCTCAAGGTGAACCTCCTGGAGGTAGGACCAGCAGGTTGCCTAATGAGAGGACAGTCCCAGGCTCTGGTAGGCGTTGCTCGTTGTGTGGAAACACCGGACACAAAAGGCCTAAATGTCCGTTTCATACAGTTGTTGTTCCTAATTGATACAGTCATTTTGTTCCATTTTTCATGTTTTTTAGTAGTATCTCAAGTCGTGAAAGTTTTTATACATGTTTTGTATATTTTTGGGGACATTGATATTAGCATGATCGTGACTATCTTATATGTTTTGTATCTTTATCACTTAATAGAAAATGGGTATTGTAGTTCAAACGAGTGATAACGGGGCTTACAAACTTAAAACAAAGAGTAATGATACATTGAGATAACAATAAAATGCTGCTTAAATAAACTAAGGGTGATCATGAAATACGATAGGATGACTCCTAAATAAATGATTTTCAATATTTAGTAATCACCACATTAAACACGACGTGATTTTCTATAGGTTGATTAATGACTTCAAATCTGCATTCATCTCCCGCATTTATGTCATTGTCCGTAATGAAATCTTTCAACCCGCTTAAACGAACTTTTTGATTTACCATACAGACAATTCTAGCAGGCCATGATTCCCCTGTGGCAATTCGCAGTTCCACGGTCTTGTTTCGCAACATGTCGTTTGTTCTAGCAAATGCCTTTGGAATATTCTACAAATCATAAACAAATTTAAATATTGTTTCAAAATAGGGAAAAAAGATCAAACAAGAAAACAACTAAAAATATTTTAAATATCTCACCACATAATAACAACCATGTGAAAATACCCAGTTTGGCAGCGTCGTCTGAAAATGGGGAGTTTGGTTACTTGCACCTACATCATCTTCTTCACTCTCGGACTCAGAAAAAGTCTTCTCACAATAGGTGTGATCCATCACAATAGTGTTGAAAGTGAAACCCCCCCCTGTGTTCAAACACTATAAACTCCCTCTCATTCAAGTAATGAGCCGCCACATACTACTCCCAACCTTCCCCAAAGAAACGAAGAATTCCATTGTCTGTGGATCCAACCCTCACTTCCCATGTCCCTAATCGGCTTTTGAGAACGGCCCTATCTAGGTTCCTTAGCGTGTCGTTCAACCTATTAACGTATGCTGGAGGTAGTGTCTATGAAAAAAGAAACATTTCACGTTTGTTTAATCATAATACATGTGATTTAAATGTAAGTTAATTAATAATGACATACCAAACTTGTTGCGAAACCGCCATCAAGAACTTTAAAGAAACGTTCATTATCCATTTGCTTCAGTGTAGATTATAAATTGAAAGGTGAAGAAGTGGTTAGTTTAAATTGACTACTTGAATGATGAAGAAAATTCAGATGAACTTAAAAGAGTTTGAAGAATGAGAGAAATGGCTCGTACTTGTACAACAACAATAATTGCCATCAATGGTTAGTTCGTGCTAAATTCACACGGGATCGTTGAAAATTCACACGGGATCGTTGGAATTCACACGAGTCTTAGCTCACACTTTACCTTCTCAATCAATGCTAGTTTTGACTTGTCATTGATGTCATATCGATGTCGTACGTCATAGGTGTCATTAGGGTGCAGAGTCACTATTGTAATTGATACAGTGACGCGTCTTTTCACGTGGGTCATCAATGGTTAGTTCGTGCTAAATTCATACGGGATCGTTGAAAATTCACACGAGATCGTTGGAATTCACACAAGTCTTAGCTCACACTTTACCTTCTCAATCAATGCTAGTTTTGACTTGTCATTGATGTCATATCGATGTCGTACGTCATAGGTGTCATTAGGATGCAGAGTCACTATTGTAATTGATACACTGACGCGTCTTTTCACGTGGGTCATCAATGGTTAGTTCGTGCTAAATTCACCCGGGATCGTCGAAAATTCACACGGGATCATTGGAATTCAAACGAGTCTTAGCTCACACTTTACCTTCTCAATCAATGCTAGTTTTGACTTGTCATTGATGTCATATCGATGTCGTACGTCATAGGTGTCATTAGGGTGCAGAGTCACTATTGTAATTGATACAGTGACGCGTCTTTTCACGTGGGTCATCAATGGTTAGTTCATGCTAAATTCAGACGGGATCGTTGAAAATTCACACGGGATCTTTGGAATTCAAACGAGTCTTAGCTCACACTTTACCTTCTCAATCAATGCTAGTTTTGACTTGTCATTGATGTCATATCGATGTCGTACTTCATAGGTGTCATTAGGGTGCAGAGTCACTATTGTAATTGATACAGTGACGCGTCTTTTCACATGGGTCATCAATGGTTAGTTCGTGCTAAATTCACACGGGACCGTTCAAAATTCACACGGGATCGTTGTCATTCACACGAGTCTTAGCTCACACTTACCTTCTCAATCAATGCTAGTTTCACACGGGACCGTTCAAAATTCACACGGGATCGTTGTCATTCACACGAGTCTTAGCTCACACTTACCTTCTCAATTCACTTGTTAACTCTATATATACCATGACCTATTAAACTACCTCTGCATAACCTTCTACTTTACATCGCCTTAATCACAATGTCTGAACCGTTTTCCCCTTATCGGGAATGGCATGAACCGAATTCCCCCGAGTATGAGGATCCTCCATTCAATCCTCATCAACCTGTGTTTGTTATTGACAGTAGGAAGGGTGATATTAGTCACCATTACGACTTGCAGACACTGAGGTTGAGGTTTAGAACAGACGAAGAGCGTCATAGTTGGATTTGGATCTTTAAAGATAGAGCTATTATCGGAGAGAAAAGAATTGAATGGGAGAGCCTACCTACCAAGATGAAGCGTCTCCTACGCATACTTTCGTTGGAGGGCCTCGCAAATAGTCCCGCATCGACAGCGACTATGAATAGATCAATTGTTCGTGAATTCTATGCAGTTGTCAGGTCAAACGTAGCTGGGGAGTGCAGTCCCATAGCATCAGGGGTGCACAAAGTACGTGGAGTAGATGTTCCCTTGGAGGTGGACTGGATCAATAACTACTATGGTGTAAGAGGAGTTGAAGCATCCAGTGATTTCTTCAACGGGGCTTCCAACGTTCGTGCATTGCAACGTATAATTGCTCGATGTCAATTGCCTACCGAATGGGAGCGTGTTATGATCCAGTGGTTTGCCAATAGCCTCTATGGTACTATACACACTCTTGAACCGCCATTTGATTTGTACATTTTTGGTGTACGCATTTCTCCATTACGAAGTTGACGTTGGACGTTACATCATTAGTAGGATTTGTGACATATCGCTTGGCAATAGTGGTGATGGTTATATCTACTTTCCTTTTCTTATCACGGCTATCGCAAGAGATTTTAACGTACCGGAGTATGACACGGATGACATTTCTTCGGAAACCTCCACTGTCATCTATAGTGACCACCCTTGGTTTGTTTAACTATTCTATCGTATTTATTGTTTGCTTTTTGTTGGTCCCAGAGAAGGGTGAAACTATAGTCAGAGGGGGGGGGGGGGGTGAATGACTATAGTGGAGCTTCAAAAACTTTTCTTCTTCTAGTTAAAAGCTTTTGGGCAGCGGATAAGTCCCTTCTTACTATATTGTTTTCAAATCGGTTTAGACAGTCACAGATGCAAATTATGATGTATGCAAATTGAATGAATGCTGTAAAGTAAATTGCAGAAATTAAATTAACACAAGGCTTATAGTGGTTCAGGGTGGTGTAATCCCTTAATCCACTCTTCTCCTGTGATGATTGGAGGAATTCACTATTGTGGAAATATTACTCAGCAGACTCAGTCTGCTGAGGCTTCAGCAGGGTGCTAAGCAGATTGCTGAGCCTCAGGATTTCGTGCATAATATTTTGTACACCTTATTTAATTATAAAATTAATTGTAAAAGACATATTAATTGTGTGTCATATAAACAATTAATATGTCAAACTCTAGTTTACTTTATGTCATAGACATAACTTTTACTTTTTACTTTTTGCATGCTTGCCGCCCACATCTACATACTCAAGTGGCCGCCCAAGCTAGCTAGCTAGTCTCTCCATCTCAATTGTATCTATTTATACATCTTTTACTCAATGAATAAACTAAGTTGAAGTTTACTCTTGTGTGTATCACATTCTCAAACTCTCTTCATGGTATCGGAGACTTACTGAGTTCTAAAATCCGCTGCAAAACTCGGTTCTTTTTCAGAAAAATGTCAACATTATCCGAAGTTTCATCTTCTTCAGTAGACTCACAGCTGCCTCGCAGATGGGATAACTTAACACTCTTCTTTTACAAATCATAAACTTGATGGTAACAATTACTTGCTATGGTCAAGGTCTATGAAAATGTATATCTTCGGCCAGGGCAAGATGGGATATCTGTCTGGTTCCAAACCTGCCCCTGCTGAAACTGACCCCAAGTTTGAAGCATGAGACACAGAAAATAACCAAGTCATGACCATCCTCACGAGGTCTATGACAAAAGAGATCGATGAGAACTTTATGATGTATGACACTGCTAAGGAAATCCAGGACAATGCCGGAGACCTTTACTCAAAAAAGGACAATACATCCAAGTCTATGAACTCAAGCTCAGATTCAAAATTGCAGACAAGGGGATATGTCTGTAACTCAATACTTTAATCAACTATCTAAGGCATGGCAACACCTAGATATGTTGGAAACTCACCCTTGGAATGATGTTAAAGATGCTGCACTCTTTAAAGACATTATCGAGAAAAAGAGAGTATTCAAATTCCTTACTGGATTGAATCCTACTCTTGATGATGTCGAGGTAGAATTCTTGCTACTAAACCTCTTCCAAATCTCAAATCCATGTTTGCAGAGGTCAAACATGAGGAAAGCAGGAGGAAAGTGATGCTGCTGAACCCCCCTGCCGACAACCCTACTCAAGGTACTGCCCTGCTGAAGGTTAATGAGACTTACAGGAAGCCTACTGAGAAAGCTGGAAAGCCGTTCTGTGATCACCGCAAACGCACAAATCACACCAAGGACAATTGTTGGAAGCTACATGGCAAACCTAACCCCTCTAAAACCTCAAAACCAACCAGGGAAAGTCAAGGCAAACTTATCAGTGAAGAGGAGAATGACAGTAAGTTGAATGCTCAGTTTGCTGCCTTTAGAGCCTTTATTGCTCAGCATCAGGAAGGTAGCTCCCCTACTGAAATGGCCACTCATGCTAAAACAGGTATATTTTACTCACCTCTTAGTAATGAGACCTGGATTGTTGATTCTGGGGCTTCTTCCCATATGACTGGTAATAAAAACCTTATTACCCAATATATGCCATGCAACCAAATTCACGGAATTAAGACTGCTGATGGTTCTGTTTCTTATGCAAAAGGTGTTGGGAAGGTTAAACTTACTAATCGGATATATCTACAGAATGTCCTGTTTGTTCCAAAGTTAGATCAGTAACCTTATATCTGTCAGTAAACTCACTAAAGATCTGAATTGGACTGTTGTTTTTAATAAGAATCGGTGTACATTCCAGGATCTTTCTTCTCGAGAAGTGATTGGGCAAGCTAAACCCTGCTCAGGACTGTTTGTGATCAACCCTGCTGAAGACAGAAGACTGAAGACAGAATCTGCCTCAGCAGCCTGCACTCAAAACCTAGACAATATCATGTTATGGCATTATAGACTAGGACATCCAAGTTTTGGTTATTTAAAGTCTTTAATCCTGAATTGTTTAAAGGATGTAATCTTAATGATCTTCAATGTGATATTTGTCAATTTGCTAAACTCACCAAATCTGTATGCTAAGTTACCTCACTTGCCCTCTTCCCTTTCACCCTAATTCACAGTGATGTATGGGGACCCTCAAGAGTGAAAAGTATAACAGAAAAAGGTGGTTTGTAACCTTCATTGATGATCATACCGGAAACACTTGGTTGTTCTTAATGAAAGACAAATCAAGTTGGACCTATCTTCCAAGAATTTTATCACATGGTCTCCACCCAATTTGATACTAAGATCAAGATCTTAAAGACTGATAATGCTCGAATACTATGAGTCTAACCTCAAGAACTTCTTGACAAACAGAGGAATTGTTCATATCAGTAGTTGTGTGGAAACACCTCAACAGAATGGGGTTCTGAAAGAAAGAACAGGCATCTGCTGGAAATGGCCAGATCAATCATGTTCACTACACATGTTCCTAAATACATGTGGGGTGAAGCTATATTGACTGCTACATATTTAATCAACAGACTTCCCAGCAGAGTGTTAGGTTTCAAAACTCCTCTCCAAACCCTTCTGACCACACACACCTGCTCTCATCTTATTACCCAATTGCCTCCAAAGATCTTTGGTTGTACTGTGTTTGTTTATATCCATGCTCAACACTGAAGTAAACTTGATCCTAAAGCTCATAAGTGCATTTTCCTTGGATATGCACAGAACAGGAAAGGTTACAAGTGTTACTCTCCTACTGAAAAGAAATTTTACAATTCTATGGATGTAAAATTCTTTGAAAGGACTCCATATTACAGCAAACCTACTGAGCCAGTCACCGATGGAAACCTGATTGAGATTGAACTAAGTCCGTTCCCTCAGCAAACCATTAACCCTCAGCAGACTCATAATCTTCAGCATCCTGCAGATACTCACATTACTGACCCTCAGCAGTCTGCTGACCCAGAGTCTGCTGACCCAGAGCCTGCTGAACCAGAACCTCAGCAACCTACTGAACCAGAGTCTGCTGGACCTCAGCTTACTGACTCTCAGCAGTCTACTGAAGTGGATGACAGACCTATTGCTCTAAGGAAAGGGAAAAGATCATGCACTGATCATTCTATTCATACTTATTTATCTTATGATCAGCTGTCTCCTGTCTTTGCCATGTTTACACAGGACCTGGACTCTCACTCTATCCCTAGAAATATTCAGGAGGCCCTTCAAAATGATAAGTGGAAGGCTGCTGTTAAAACAGAGATGACTGCTCTCTTGGATAATCATACTTGGGACCTCACAACTCTTCCCAAAGGCAAGAAAACAGTTAGCTGCAGATGGTTATTCACTATCAAATACAATGCTGATGGTAAAATTGACAAGTATAAAGCCGGATTGGTAGCAAGGGGATTCACTCAAACTTATGGCATTGACTATAAGGAAACTTTTGCACCAGTGGCAAAGCTCAACACTGTCAGGGTATTGATTTCCCTAGCTGTCCAACTTGACTGGCCTCTTCACCAATTGGACATCAAAAATGCCTTTCTAAATGGGGACCTCACCGAGGAGGTTTATATGACTGTACCCCCTGGTTTTATCAATCCTCATACTCAAGGCAAGGTGTGCAAACCGAGGAAATCTCTATATGGCTGAAGCAATCACCAAGGGCATGGTTTGGAAAACTCACTACTGTGGTTAAAGCTGCTGGATATCATCAATGCAACTCGATCACACCATGTTTGTCAAGACAACCAACCGGAGGAGGTCCATTCTAATTGTATATGTGGATGATATCATCCTTACTGGAGATGACTCTACTGAGATCCAGAACTTGAAGACTCTACTGGCAAAGGTGTTCCAAGTTAAAGATCTGGGCTACCTCAAGTACTTTCTTGGTATGGAAGTAGCTAGAACCACCAATGGCATTTCAGTCTCCCAAAGGAAGTATGTCCTGGACCTACTTAAGGAAACCGGCATGCTGGGATGCAAACCTGCTGTATCTCCAGTAGACCCCAGTCATACCCTACTGCATGGTGACATTGCTGTCAGGAAAGAACAATATCAAAGGCTTGTAGGTAAACTCATATACCTTTCTCACACAAGACCTGATATTGCATATGGGGTCAGTCTGGTCAGTCAATTCATGCATTGCCCTCCTGAGCAACATTGGGATGCAGTGAATAGGATACTGAGGTATTTAAAATCCACTCCTGGCCAAGGCCCGCTCTTCACCAAGTCTACTGATAGATCAATCAAGGTCTATACTGATGCTGATTAAGCTGGATGTCACATTGACAAGAGGTCTACCACAGGCTATTGCTCATATATATGGGGAAACCTGGTTACTTGGAGGAGCAAGAAACAACCTACTGTGTCAAGAAGCAGTGCTGAAGCTGAACTAAGGGCACTTGTACTTGGCATTTGTGAAGCTCTATGGCTAAAAAGGGTACTGACTGAACTTCAGCAATCGTATCAGCACCCTGTCACACTCTGTTGTGATAATAATTCAGCCTTATGCATGGCAGAAGATCCAATCCATCATGATAAAACCAAGCATGTGGACATTGACAGACACTTTCTGAAGGAGAAGATTGATGCCAAGATTATTCAACTCCAGTATGTTCCTCAGCAGATCAGAATGCTGATATTCTTACCAAGGCTATTCCACCTCTTATGTTCAGCAGACTAAGTAGCAAACTTGGTTGCATCAACATATACTGCCCAGTTTGAGGGGGGGTGTGGAAATATTACTCAGCAGACTCAGTCTGCTGAGGCTTCAACAGTGCTAAGCAGATTGCTGAGCCTCAGGATTTCGTGCATAATATTTTGTACACCTTATTTAATTATAAAATTAATTGTAAAAGACATATTAATTGTGTGTCATATAACAATTAATATGTCAAACTCTAGTTTACTTTATGTCATAGACATAACTTTTACTTTTTACTTTTTGCATGCTTGCCGCCCACATCTACATACTCAAGTGGCCGCCCAAGCTAGCTAGCTAGTCTCTCCATCTCAATTGTATCTATTTATACATCTTTTTACTCAATGAATAAACTAAGTTGAAGTTTACTCTTGTGTGTATCACATTCTCAAACTCTCTTCAACTATTGTTTTCACAGATACAATAGTATGATTGTCCTTGGCTTCCCAAGCTTCACAATCTGCAAGACTATCACTCCTTGACTGCAACAGCTTCAGTGATTCAGTCTTCCTTTTGCTGCTCCTTGAGATCAAAATCCTTCAACAGCTATCACAGATTCAACTCCTTCTCAGATTGCCTCTGATTCAGTTGCTTCAGATTGATGTGAATGTGATTCACACACTTGCTTGATCAATCTCAGTTATGAATATGACTTTGTAGTTCTGATATTTGAGTTGATCACTAGTTGTATCCTTGTAAGTTCAGAGAGAAGGCTTTACAAATTGATAGAGTTTCTACTTTCTTTCTTTTTGAATCGTTATTTTCTTTTTCTGTCAATGCCTTCTATTTATAGCCTTGAATAACCTTGGTTTTTGAAATTCCTTCCGTTGGCTATATTAATGAGGGAATAATCCTTGATTTCATTCTTGATTCCCCCTTAATTGTATTCTCCTTGATTTCAGTGATCGGATTCTTTCTTCAAACGTATAGCAGAAAATCCGTCCTTGATTGATCCTTTAATGATTGTGCATTTAATGCATGATCTTCTGAATCTTCATCGTATATCAAATTTGATCTTGTGAATGTCTCTTCACCGCTTATAGAACGGTAGAGTGAACCTTCTGACTTAGCCGTTCATTCTTTCTTTGCTGTTCTCTTTGCCGAAAGTCAGTGTACTCAGCCGATTCACTGTTTCCTTCTTTGTTCTAGTATTTGGAGAGTCTTTGAACTTCACTGATCCTTGATTTGAGTGAGACCAGTGTACACCATATTTGAACATTTGAGTTTTATCATTTAAAACATAACTTAGACTTATCCAAGGTCATCACAGACTTCCTTGGTTATAAGTCAGATCATAATGTCTTATTTCTTCTCTCCTGGTGCTTGGCTGGCTTTCCTTTGCCGAATATCTGTTTTTGCTTTGCCGTCCTACCAACTAGTACTATACTTGTCTGACTCAACTTATACAACATGTCAGACTCTAAGTAAAGACTTATACAGAGAATTCTAACTTATTTCAGGCTTGCTATAACAGCTAGTATGGCCATCATCAAAACATAATAAAATGTTTCTAACAATTTCCCCCTTTTTGATGATGCCAAAACCCTCATAAGCCTGAACATAAGTGATCAAGATTTTCATAATCAACAACAGACAAAAAGTTCAATAGTTTTATTCATCCATCATAGGGCAATAAGATATTGCATCTTTTTATTTAAATGAACAAAGGCAAATGATAAGATAAATTGAATTAAGCAACATGCAATTGGTTTACTTTTTCATTTCTTCAAACCTGATGCCCTTGCCTTTGCTGTCCTCACCTTTGCTGCCCTTTCTCTTTCCACTGGAGCTTTCCACCTTTCCCTTCCCACTGGAGCTTTCAGGCTTTGAGTTACCTTCCCCCTTTGTGGCAGCATCAAAACGTGCTTCAAGGTCTGCAATTGCCGCATCAGACTCAGGGAGAGGGCCATACTTTTTCTCCAGTATTTTGTTGTTGGCCTCACCAACTTTGATGAGAAAGTCCAGTTGCTTGCCAGAATGTTCCATGATTTCATCTAGATGCTGAATTTTGGCTGTGTGAGCATTGAGGGTGTCTACCAATGGCTTGAGATTGTTGTCAACCGTCGCAGTATGGTATTCAAGATTGGTTTGGACATGATGAGGGATGAGGTGTTGTAAGTTGCAAATTAAGTTTCCTTGTCTCTCCATGACCTCATCTTGGATCTTGATATGGCTGATGAGAGCCTCAATCTTGTGATTGAAGGAGGTTGCTTCACTCCTTAAGGCATTCTTTAGGTTTTGCCTGCTGTAATATTGCCTTTCCATGTCTACAATGAGGGGTTGAATGTCCAGATTGAAGACTCTCTCTGGGTCATTTTCTTCCGGTGCCACATGGACATCCTCTTCATCCTCATCATTTTCACTCTCAGCATCTTCACCTTGCTTCTCCTCATTCTCCACTTCAACTTCTTTCTCTTCCTTTTCCTCTTCTTCTTTTGCATTTTGTGCTTTTTCTTCTATTTGCTCTTGTTCTGCCTCATTAGACACAGGGTCATTTATAGGTTGTTGTTGAGTGTGGACTGCTTCATCTACCACAGTTCCCCCTTGTGCAATTGTGGGGGAGTTGACAAGTTCGGCTGAGTGAGCTTTATCAGCTGGCTCACTTAGCTGGTTGTCAACTTTGCCTGTGCTTTTGAAAAGCACTTCCTGGAGAGTCAGTTCATCATCAGAAATCTTCAAATCTTCTTGATTTGTTTCAGGATTTTCTCCTTCTGAGTGGTCATCTTCTGACTCATCCCCTTCATCTTGGATCTCCTCCTCATCAGATGAGGTGAGTCTATATCCTTCTTCACCTTCTTCCAGGTAGGTGACTCCCTCTGGCTGCGTTTCATCTTCTGTTTCTGTGTCATCACTGATGGTCACAGGCTCATCCAAATTGCTGGTGTCAGGCATAGTGGTCTCCTCTTGTGCCTTTTGATAGCTGGTTCTTCGTCCCACTCCTGATCTACTGCCTTCATGCTGCTTTCTTTTGCTCCCAGCTATGGGTTTGGGTTTTAAGGAAGCCTTGATGTAAGTAAACATCGTCTTTGATTTGTGTGGAGACTGCAAATTTGTGGGTTTTACTTTCAATTGATTGAACAAATGTTGAAGAGGGAACCCATATGATTTCCTCTCCCAGAAATCACCCTTTTTCTGCAAACCCTTGCCTGGTGCAGTGATAGATAGATCGATTTCCTTTTGAATCTGATCCTTCATTCGATTGAACACAAATGTTGACCAGTCAAATTTGATGCGATTGTAGATTATGGCCATCAGTTTAATTCGTACCTCAGTCAGGTTTTCCATTGACCCTTTTCTACCTTCAATATTTTTGGTGATAACCGGTGCAAACTCAGCAAATGGAAGTTTGAGCGTTGATCTGGGTAGATTGTATGTTTTGCTGGTTTTGTTTGGACTTTTGGCTATCTCAGTCCAGAACTTTGTAATGTCAGTTGTCACAAGCTTGAAATTGGCCAGTCCTTTCAAGGGAAGGTGCAGGTAACGGTTGAGTACACCTGGCGTGATGATTATTTCTTTTCCAAAGATTGAGCTTTGGATGCGATCAACTTCAGTCTTCTTTGTGCTGGGCACAAACTTAGCGTTTTTCCAAAATGCTATCAGATTCTCATAGCATATTCCAGTTATTGGGGGATTTAGAAAGGTCATTAGCCCCAAATTCGAGCAGCAATCAACCAAACGTTGAGCTTTTGAGTCATTATCACAAAACGAGAGATAGTGCTCAGGTTTGAAAAACGAGCCGGTGATGATAGATTTTTCGTAGTATTTCTCAGTAGCAGTGATTTGGGAGGATGAAGCCATTTTTACTAAGGTTGGAGAATGAACTTGAGTTTGCAATAGAGATAAACAGGAGTAGGGTTTGTAATTTGCAAGAGAGCGTAAAGATTTCTGAAAATCTCTAAGTCTTGTTTATATAGGAGATTTTGGGTAGTGTGAACGTGGTTTGAATATGGAAGGATTTAGTGACATAATGGCGTGATTTTGTGTATGAAAATCGCGATATTCGAGGGAAATGTGGGTGTGGTTTGAGGCAAGTAATGATAGAGCCCGTGAATCGAGGAGTTTATAATTCGAAAAATAATATAATTACCTCCATGATCACAAGTTGATCGCCACGTGTGTATAGAATAATCCTCCATAATTTCCTTATTCTCCACGTGTAATCGGAATTGATTTTGTTCACACTCTTAATTTGTCCAAGTCTTTATTTCGGTGAAGTGCCTTCGCTGGCCACTTAGCCGTTCTATAGGTTCTTTACTTAACTGCTCTATTTCACTGTTCCTAACAATCAGTTAAGTTACCTTTGCTGGATGCCAGTGCCTTACTTGCTGCATCTCCTGTAACGGCAAAGGTCGTACCAGTTAATGAAGTCACTTAGCCGATTACTCCAGCTAGCCGCTTTTTGATACTTATTCAATTTCAATCATTCCTAACTCAGTTCTTAGCTTGCTGAATCTTTCATAACCGAGTGGTTTAGTGAAGATGTCAACCAATTGATCTTCAGTGGATATGTGTTTTAGGATGACATCCCCTTTTTCAACATGGTCTCTGATAAAATGATGTCTCACATCAATGTGCTTTGTTCTTGAGTGCAATCCTGGATTTTCTGTAATAGATATTGCACTTGTGTTATCACACATGATTGGAATTGTTTTCTCTTCTACTCCATAGTCCCTTAGTTGTTGTCTTATCCACAGTACTTGTGCACAACAGCTACCTGCTGCTATGTATTCTGCTTCAGTTGTTGATGTAGATATGGAGTTTTGCTTTTCTTGAACCAAGAGACTAGTCCGGTTCCTAGCATTTGGCAAGTTCCAGAGGTGCTTTTTCTATCTATTTTGCATCCAGCATAGTCGAGTCTGAATATGATATCAATGTAAATCCTCCATCTTTTGGATACCAAATACCAACATTTAAAGTGTTTTTCAAGTATTTGATTATCCTTTTAGCTGCTAGAAGATGTGATTCTTTTGGTTGAGCTTGAAATCTTGCACATACTCCTATTGCAAATGCTATGTCAGGTCTGCTTGCAGTTAAGTATAATAATGATCCAATAATTCCTCTATACAATTTTTGATCAACATCTTTTCCTCCTTCATCTTTTCCAAGTATGATTCTGGCACACATTGGTGTGTCTGCTGTGCCTTTTGTATCCATCCCATACTTGTGTATCAAATCTCTTGTATACTTTGCTTGACTAATGAAAATGCCATCCTTCATTTGCTTTACTTGAAGGCCAAGGAAGTAGTTTAATTCTCCCATCATGCTCATCTGAAATTTGCTCTTCATCAGGTTTGCAAATTTCTCACACAGCTTTTCATCCTCTGATCCAAAGATTATATCATCAACATAGATTTGCACTAGCAATGTGCTTGCTCCTTCCTCCAGTTTAAATAGAGTCTTGTCAATAGTTTCTTTGCTGAATCCATTCTTGATCAGAAACTGTGACAGTGTTTCATACCAGGCTCTAGGTGCCTGTTTGAGTCCATAGAGGGCCTTCTTGAGTTTGTATACTTTGTCTTCTTTTCCTTTAATTTGAAATCCAGGAGGTTGTTCTACATAAACTTCTTCTTCCAAGAGTCCATTTAGGAATGCACTCTTTACATCCATTTGATAGACTTTGAAGTCTTTGTGTGCAACAAATGCTAGAAAAAGTCTGATTGCTTCCAATCTTGCTACTTTGGAGCAAAAGTTTCATCATAATCTATTCCTTGACTTGGGAATAGCCTTTTGCAACTAGCCTTGCTTTGTTTCCGACAACAGTTCCTTGCTCATCCATCTTGTTTCTGAAAACCCATTTTGCACCAATGATGTTTGCCATTTCGGTCTATCAACAAGTTCCCAGACTTCATTTCTTTCAAATTCATTTAGTTCTTCTTGCATGGTTGTGATCCAATCTGCATCTTGAATTGCATCATCTATAGTCTTGGGTTCCACTTGTGATAGAAAACAAGTTAGCATGTGCTCCAGTTGTCTTCTGGTTCTAACTCCTGTGTGAATATCTCCAATAACTTGTTCTTCAGGATGGTCTCTTAGCCAATTTAGATCTGGTTGAAGTTGATCTTCACTTGGTGCTTCCATACCTTCATGCTGAGCGTGAACTTCAACTTGAGGAGCTTCATCTGGTGTATTGGTACGTGGCTCCTCTTGATCTTCAGAATGATGATTCAGGATAGTAGTTGGTATGGTTGCATTTGTATAGATTTCTCTTTGTGGTGCTTTCTCTTCTTGATCTTGAAGATCTTCACCATTTGTGTTTGGTTCATCAAAAACCACATGTATTGATTCTTCAATCACCAAAGTTCTTTTATTTAGTACTCTGAATGCTTTGCTGGTGTCTGAGTATCCCATGAAGATTGCTTCATCAGCCTTCTCATCAAGGTATGTAGTTGATTCATGTTTAAGACAAAACATTTTGATCCAAACATATGAAAATATGAGATATTGGGTTTTCTACCATTCCATATTTCATATGGAGTTTTTCCATGGTGTTTGTTGATGATTGATCTGTTTTGTGTATGGCATGCTGTGTTTGCTGCTTCAGCCCAAAATCTCTTTGGTAAACATGCTTCAACAATCATTGTTCTGACTGCTTCTTTGAGAGTTCTGTTTCTTCTTTCTGCTACACCATTTTGTTGTGGAGTTCCTGCTGCAGATAGTTGATGTAGTACTCCATTTTCTTCACAATAGGTTCTGATAATTTCATTTAGAAATTCAGTGCCTCTATCTGATCTGATCTTGATAATTTTTAGCTCTTTCTCATTCTGGAGTCTTCTCAGTAAGTCTGGTAGCTTCTTGAGTGTTTCTTTCTTCTTGTTCATGAAGATGGTCCAGGTGTACTTTGAGAAGTCATCCACCACTACAAGAATATATTTCTTACCACTCACACTTACTGGTGTGACTGGTCCAAAAAGTTCCATGTGCACCAGATGTAGAATTCTAGTTGTGGATTGATAAGGTTTTGACTTGAATGAACTTTTGATCTGCTTTCCTTTCTGACATGCATCACATAGATTTTCTTTCTTGAATGTGATCTCTGGCAGCCCTTCAACTAGCTTGCTTTTTGATAGTTTGTTGATGGTTTTGAAATTCAGGTGATTCAATCTTCTGTGCCAAATCCAGCTTGTTGATTGATTATTCTTGACAAGTAGACAAGTTTCTGCCTTGGCTGTTCTCCAGTCCACAACATACATGTTGTCTTGTCTTCTACCTGCAAGAACTACTGTGTTGGTTTGACTGTGAATCACTTTACATCCTTCTTTGTTGAAGTGCACATTGTAGCCTTTGTCACAGAATTGACTGATGCTCATCAGATTAAAGTTAAGTCCCTTGACATATGCCACATTTTGAATTTTTAGATTGTTCTTGAGTATTGTGCCTTCCCCCTTAATCTTGCCAGGGTTTTCTTTTCCTCCAAATGTGACTTTGGGTCCATCAAAAGCTTTGAAATCAGTGAGCCATTTCTTGTTTCCTGTCATGTGTTTGGAACATCCACTGTCTATGTACCAGACATCCTACAAAACAGATTAATTAGGTTTAGGTACCCAACACTGTTTGGGTCCATACTTGTTAGCAAACATGCCTCCCATACCTAGTGTGTATCCAAAAGGTTTTCTTTTTGGATAATTGAAGTCATCAACTTCATATGTATAAGGCATGGCAGAATAGCTTCTAATATTTTTACAGAAGGTATTCTGATACTTTTCTCTACCTTTTGGTGCCATTGCATCCTTATTCACTTTCCAATATGCAGTAGGAACCCTTTCCTGCTTCATGTGTCTAGGAACAGATTGGCTTTTCTTAAGCACATGATGCATTTTGTAGAATGATTTCCTCTTGTATTTTGGAGGTTGATGAGAGATAAATTTATGATCATTATTACGACATTTTACCCCAATATTGATACCATTTTGAGCATTATTGTATCAAATCAAGTCAAAATTACTAAGTTTTATTCAAATGTATAAGTAGTAGTTATTATATAAATTATCGTATTTTTATAAGTTTTTATTAGTTTTTGTACCGGTTTAGTAACCGGAGTGTCGTGTCGGATTTACGTTTGGTATTTTGGTGGTTCATTGCAGGATTATATATTGACCAAGATTCCACGTAACGACATGTTTTGAAGCCTAAAAGATGGATTTTGAGGAAAGAAGAAAATGCCACAAGCTTACGAGTTCAACGGATCAAATTATTTTTCCTACGCGCTTCTACCGTAACCTGTTTTCGATGGAAATTTGACCCGAATTAGAGGCATTTTCTGGAGAATAGTTCTTGACTAAAGTTGTATATATTTAAATGAGCTTTCCAACTCATTTTGAATCACGTCAATCGGAGGTCTACAACTCAAGTTATGAATTTTTTACCGAGCAGTTGATATCTTGGGTCGAACCGGATATTTTTGGCTCAACTTGTTGCATGTTACTCCATGTGCTAACTAATGATGATGATGATGAGTCATAACAAACTCATCAATACCTCCCACATGCTTGTAACAAACTTGGCATATGCTTAGCATATTCCTTGGCATATACTTAGCATATTCTCCAAAAATATCTCCCTCAAATATCACCTCCCTCATTACAACCTCCCTCAACTCCCCCTATAAATACCTCCCCATATCCATAAAAAATCCTTGCCCCATCTTGGCCACCCTTGGCCAAGATCTCTCTTCTCCACCTCCTCCCATTTCTTCCATTCCCCTCTTCTTCATTTCCGTTCTTCATCTCTTTTCTCGTTTTATTTTATTTTCGGGCCCATATATACATATGTCTATGTATGTATATATGTTTTTATAAATAAAAGTAGTACTGTTGTAATGCTCGAGAGAATTACCGAGAAAGTTGTTATTTTCAGAGAATACGGCTTTGATTTGCACTTAACGGGTAATTTTATCAAGTTATTACTTTTGTCTATCACTATGTTAAACTAAAAATATGTCTAGCCAAGATATGAATCAATTAGTTAATCTTTTGGTAAAATGAATGATCGACTCGTAATCATGATTAAAACTAATTATAATGAATCTTTTTCTATTTTGCAACGTATCGATAATAAATTCGGATTGACGTAATTAATCAAGATGAATCGCAACATATAACCTGACGATGAACTGACCAGAGAAGTTAGGATATGAGATAAAAAATAGAAAAACCGGAGGGTAAAAATGGCCGTCGATTAACGGAATCCTATTTCCTACCCGGAAGCAGATTTGTCCTGGAAAGATAAATCTTATTAACTTTGTACTCGAGATCTTAATAATGTTAAAATCACAGTTTAATTGAAACTACACCGTTTGTGTTAAATCGATCCGCTTGACAACCAGAGCCTCTTGAATAACATCGGCCGTCTGACGAACGGAATAACCTCTTTTATCTGGGATAGATTTGTACTCGGTACTGTTCGGACTAACTAAGATTAGCATGGGGCGGTTGTGGACCTTGGACTGATGACATTTGACATATGACAATTTCATACGCTCGTGTGAGGAGGAGTTGTCTAGCTTAGGAGTACACTGATTCATATATAATTTACACCTTGAATAAAGGAAGATCTGTCTCATTTATTTCTACTAAAAGATATTGATTCAAGAAAGTATTCTTGGCTAGATCCAAAAATATATCTATATATTTATTTGTATTTATTTACTGTTTTACTAACATCTAACTCTAACAATCTAACTACTAACATAATCTAACCCAGGAAAAAGTAAAAACTGCGACTTAGATCGAGTTAATAATAGCTTCTTGGTGTTTAACCCCACTTAAAAGAATTACCATGTTTTCCCTGAGGAATACGACCTGACTCACCATACTAGAGCTACAATTTGACCCGGTACACGGCCGGTTAGGATCTGTATAGCCTGGGTAATGTCCGTCAGCTTTCTGGCGCCGTTTCCAAGGTTAGGTTTAGGTCTGTCAGAGGTGCAACATTCCAATCATCCTCTGAGGGGTAAAGTCTGCCTTTACCTTTCAGATGCCAGTTGTTCTTGATTGACTGGAATGAGGATTTGATTTGCTGTTTCACTACACTGGGTTTTGACTTCACCGGAACAGGATGATCTGTTGGAATCATGGTCTGTCCCTTTCTAAATTTTGGTCCACTAGTGGTTCTGAATTTAGAATGGTGTTGACCATTATTCCTACTTTCATCCTAACTGTTGTAGCCAAGACCAGATCTGGATCCAAACCTTTTTGAGGGTTTGTAAGCTGGTGCTTTTAGTGGTGCAGTGGTTACCTTTACTGGTGAGGGGATTTTCTTAACTGATCTGTTAATAACAGATGTATGATCATCTGCTTTTTGTTGATCATTTAAGTAGGTCTCCTTACTAGTTAATTCAGCTTTTGCTTTATCCAGTTCTTTCTTTAACCTCTTATTCTCTTTCCTTAGATCCTTGCATTCCTTTTCCAGAATTTCATGATTCTTTTCAATTTCATCAAATTTAGTCATGAGATTTTGGACTAGGTCTGCTGTATCTAATGGAAGACTAGAGGATTGTGTAGTGTTAGATGTGGATGCATTAGATGAAGAACAGGAACTAGATGTTACTTCAGTTTCATCTGATTCTTTAGCCATTAAACATAGGCTTGTTTCCTCAGTGTCTGAGCTGTCACTTTTATCTTCATCCAATTCTTTGGTCATGAGACATAGGCATGCTTTTTCATTTTCTAAACTGTCTTCTTCATCACTATCATCTGAGTCATTGTCAGATGATTCTTCATGCTTTCCACTGCTGGATTCTGCCTTAAGTGCCTTCTTGCTCCTTTTCCTTTCAGATGCTTTGTATTTCTTCTTTTCATCATCTTTGTCATTTTCTTCAGGATGACACTCATCAGCCTTGAAGTGACCTTTCTTGTTGCAGCTGAAGCATCTGTATTCATCATCTTTCTTCTTCATGTCTCTGGTTGAGCTTGACCTTTTGTTTGATGATGAATTTCCTTTGAATGGCTTCTTTTTAAACCCGTCAAAACGTTTAACTAATAAAGCTACCTGTTCTTTCAGTTCTTGTGTCTCTTTGCTGATGCATTCGGCAAAGTTACTTTGCTGGGGTGCAGCTAATGCAGTGGTTTTGTGTGTCTCTGCCGGAGCACCATCTTCACCGTTCAATTCGAATTCATGAGCTTTTAACTGGGATATCAGTGTCAGAGTGTCAGTGCTTGCAAGATTTGTAGTTCCTCTGATTACTGATGTTATGATCTTCCATCTTTCAGGTAGTCCTCTCAAAATCTTCAAGCATACTTCTTTTTGGGGATATGTGTGACCAAGCTGTTGCAGTTCACTGATGATGCTTGAGAATCTGTTGTCCATCTGATCAATGGATTCACCTGCCTTCATCTTGAAATTTTCAAACTTCTGTTTTGCAACAGATAGTTTATTTTCTTTAACTGCTTCAGATCCTTCATTGATTAGTGCCAGCTTGTCCCACATCTCCTTTCCTGTTTTGCAATCCTTTATTCTCATGAACATGTTGCTGTCTAGAGTCTTTAAGATCATATCTTTTGCTACAAAGTCTAGGTTTGCTCTTCTCCTGTCATCTTTGGTCCAATCCTTTTTGGGTTTGTTTATCTCCTTTCCTTGATCTGCTCTTGTGCCTACCACAGTAGTGATCATGATTGGGCCGTCGTTGATTACATCCAACATTTCCTCATGAGTTGCTGCAAGATGAGATAACATTCTTATTTTATATTCATCAAAATTATTAACATTAAAAACATGTACTTTTGATAAGAAGTTTGAGGAATCCATCAGTATAATTGACTATATAAATGACAGTGAATGGAAAACTCAGATTTGAAAATTGCTTTGAAAATATGTGATCTCCTTGTTACCGTAAATTAGATCTGAACAGGTTCTGATACTAGGAACACCGCTCCGATACCAATTGTTGGTCCCAGAGAAGGGTGAAACTATAGTCGAGGGGGGGGGTGAATGACTATAGTGGAGTTTCAAAAACTTTTCTTCTTCTAGTTAAAAGCTTTTGGGCAGCGGATAAGTCCCTTCTTACTATATTGTTTTCAAATCGGTTTAGACAGTCGCAGATGCAAATTATGATGTATGCAAATTGAATGAATGTTGTAAAGTAAATTGCAGAAATTAAATTAACACAAGGCTTATAGTGGTTCAGGGTGGTGTAATCCCTTAATCCACTCTTCTCCTGTGATGATTGGAGGAATTCACTATTGTTTTCACAGATACAATAGTATGATTGTCCTTGGCTTCCCAAGCTTCACAATCTGCAAGACTATCACTCCTTGACTGCAATAGCTTCAGTGATTCAGTCTTCCTTTTGCTGCTCCTTGAGATCAAAATCCTTCAACAACTATCACAGATTCAACTCCTTCTCAGATTGCCTCTGATTCAGTTGCTTCAGATTGATGTGAATGTGATTCACACACTTGCTTGATCAATCTCAGTTATGAATATGACTTTGTAGTTCTGATATTTGAGTTGATCACTAGTTGTATCCTTGTAAGTTCAGAGAGAAGGCTTTTCAAATTGACAGAGTTTCTACTTTCTTTCTTTTTGAATCGTTATTTTCTTTTTCTGTCAATGCCTTCTATTTATAGCCTTGAATAACCTTGGTTTTTGAAATTCCTTCTGTTGGCTATATTAATGAGGGAATAATTCTTGATTTCATTCTTGATTCCCCCTTAATTGTATTCTCCTTGATTTCAGTGATCGGATTCTTTCTTCAAACGTATAGCAGAAAATCCGTCCTTGATTGATCCTTTAATGATTGTGCATTTAATGCATGATCTTCTGAATCTTCATCGTATATCAAATTTGATCTTGTGAATGTCTCTTCGCCGCTTATAGAACGGTAGAGTGAGCCTTCTGACTTAGCCGTTCATTCTTTCTTTGCTGTTCTCTTTGCCGAAAGTCAGTGTACTCAGCCGATTCACTGTTTCCTTCTTTGTTCTAGTATTTGGAGAGTCTTTGAACTTCACTGATCCTTGATTTGAGTGAGACCAGTGTACACCATATTTGAACATTTGAGTTTTATCATTTAAAACATAACTTAGACTTATCCAAGGTCATCCCAGACTTCCTTGGTTATAAGTCAGATCATAATGTCTTATTTCTTCTCTGCTGGTGCTTGGCTGGCTTTCCTTTGCCGAATATCTGTTTTTGCTTTGCCGTCCTACCAACTAGTACAATACTTGTCTGACTCAACTTATACAACATGTCAGACTCTAAGTAAAGACTTATACAGAGAATTCTAACTTATTTCAGGCTTGCTATAATAGCTAGTATGGCCATCATCAAAACATAATAAAATGTTCCTAACACTTTTAATGCTTGTTTTGACTAGTAATTGATGTCCTATCGATGTCGTACGTTGTAGGGGTAATTAGGGTGCATAGGTAGTATTGTAAGCTGCATAGTCTTCAGACTGAAACAGAGTTATGTTCCATTATGTATTGTTTTTTTTCTTTCTTAGGCCATCGAGTTATGTTCTATTATTTATTGTTTTATCTACTCGCAATTGTAATGGATGATCTTCGACGATCACATGAGGGGACTATCATGTTGTTTCTATAAAAGTGTTTTGACGACAGATTTAATAAATGGGAAAGATGAAGATAAATGTCTGTGGACTCATTCAAATACGCGTGCGTCATTGATGATTATTAGCTTCATAGTCTTCATACAGAAAACCGGAAGCGTTCGTAGGGGTCATTAGGGTGACAGAGGTAGTACTGTCATTGATACAGTGACATGTCTTTCACGTGAGTCATCAATTGTTAGTTCGTGCTAAATTCACACGGATCGTTCAAAATTCACACGGGATCGTTGGAATTCACACGAGTCTTAATTCACACTTACCTTCTCAATCAATGGTAGTTTTGACTTGTCATTGATGGCATATCGATGTCGTACGTCATAGGTGTCATTAGGGTGCATAGTCACTATTGTCATTGATACAGTGATGTGTCTTTTCACGTGGGTCATCAATGGTTAGTTCGTGCTAAATTCACACGGGATCGTTGAAAATTCACACGGGATCGTTGGAATTCACACGAGTCTTAGCTCACACTTTACCTTCTCAATCAATGCTAGTTTTGACTTGTCATTGATGGCATATCGAAGTCGTACGTCATAGGTGTCATTAGGGTGCAGAGTCACTATTGTCATTCATACAGTGATGCGTCTTTTCACGTGGGTCATCAATGGTTTGTTCGTGCTAAATTCACACTGCATCGTTCAAAATTCACTCGGGATCGTTGGAATTCACACGAGTCTTAATTCACACCGACCCTCTCAATCAATGCTTGTTTTGAAAAAAAAATCTATATATTAACCAATCCTTTACCAAAGCATTCATCCCTCTCATTTCTCGTTTATTTTTATCGAATAATCTCTTTTTAGTATACCTTTCAATGGCTAACCCCCATGCTCCTGTGTTAATTCCCAATGACGAAGTTGATTTGTCGTTGGACGAGCAGTCTCTCATAATCCGTTTCACAACAGAAGAGGAGAGGCGTGAGTACGTGACTAACTCGATGGCAAGAGCTGTTGTTGCAGAGAGACGATTGACTATGGAAAGTCTACCTACTTTGATCAGAAACTTGTTCCGAGATAACGGGTGGCTTGGTGTCCCTCAAAGCGCATTAAGCTTTTATCACGTGAATCGGTCTATTGTGCATGAATTTTACGCTTGTCTAGCAACGGCAGAGCTCAATGAAATGTGCGTACTAGTGCGAGGCGTTCCCGTCCGTTTGAATAATACATGGATCAACGACGAGTATGACATTCCAGAATATCCTCAGGGTTTGGATTTCTTTCTTTTTCCGGATGTCCCTGAACTACTACAGCGTGACATGGCTGTTTTATTTGGGGAGATGCATCTGTGGGAACGTGTGAGGCCTCATCAGCCTACCCGCCCTTCACCCTGGTCCTGGTACGGTCCATTCCTTCCTTTCCTTATTATGTTTCTTGCCACTAATATGTATGGTACGGTGAATTACACCGCACCGGCATTTGATTTGTACGCCCTTGCTTACGCATCTATTACTTCCTATTTCGACGTTGGAGAGTATATTCTGTCTAGGATTCGACAGATAGCAAAGGGCAATGCAGGAGATGGATATATATTTTTCCCCTATCTGATCACAGGTCTATGCGTCAGGTCTGCCGGAATATGTTGAAGATGATGTGACATACGGTCAAGATGACGTTATCACATACGAAACATAAATATGATGAAAGTGTTCATCTTGTATTCATGTTATTTAAGTATTTATTTTTTAGATAGATCAACTTTCATTTCGGTTTATTTTTATGCTCATCTACTATAGATGTTATTTTTATGTCCTCTCAACTATTTAAGTTTTTTTAGGTGTTATGTGTTCTTGTTGGTGCCCAAAAACCCGTGGACTCGCATTCAATTTTCTTATAAATATTATAAATTTACAATAAAAAAAACCTAACAGAATTTAGAAGATAAATATTACAACGCCAAAAGTTGAGTTAAAACCAAAATAAATGTCAAATGTTGGACGTACACGACTCCCGAACAACAAATATAAAAATTACACCGCTATACGTTGACAAAATAAATCTACGGCCATTTTGATCATGAGCCTGTGAAAACTTTCATCACTCATCTCAAATATGTGTGCGTCGGTGATGATTGTAAGCTCCATAATCTTCAGACTGAAAACCGGACAGCGTTCCCTACATATTAAAGCCATAATATTAGAACTGAATGTTTGAAATTAAAAAATTTGAATATGGTATAAGGTTTGATACGTACCGGTACTCCGTCTGTGGACATCCAGTCTGGTCGTGCAGGATTGTATAGAATGGTGTTTGAGATGGATCGATCATCCATTGGATTGTCCTGAAATCTTGTGATGCCGATAACATTAACCTCATGTATAGAGCCCATTTCCGTAAGATCCGGTCAATGTGGGTCGAGTCACCGCTTCTGTATCGGCTGTCGTACACCGATATGGTCCATTCACTGATCGACATGCGCACAAGCACCCAATGCTCCGTGTTAATCATCCAGATAGCATAGGCGATCGTTTTCTTGGTCCATTTAGAAGTTTCCAATGTCAAAACAGCCGGAACCACCGCATCCATGTCGCCTTACCATTTCTCTAATTCAGCCACAAGAGTACTTGCCAATGAGGCATAACACAAACTCGCATATTTTTCATACTGATCAGGGTAAGCTGCCATACGAGCAGACAACAGTCCCACATACGAGTCAATGTGCTGCAAATGGGATTTATTACTCAGTCACAATATTACAATAAAAAAAGTAATACATGTTAAAAAAATTCGAATACAAGTTTAAATTAGTTTACTGCGCATTTATCTGATGACCTTGAAACAAAATACAGCTGAAAAAATCTCAAACCGCAGGGAAAGGTAATATTTCCTCGTCGCTTTTCCGCCCCCTGACTAATAACTTGGTCGTATCACCTTCACTTGATCCTATCCATTTTTTCAGTTCGCTGTACTCCTGCTCGATAGTCCTCCGAGCGGGTGTGTGCCTATCGTCCTCAGGCCGTTTTTTAGGCTGAATCCACTGGGTATTATCCTCCTAAAGTACTCAGTCGGCTTAAGGGTCGATCGAAGGCCCATTTTTTTTGAAGTGCAGGCTCTTTGTTGCTCCCCTTCCCCTTCCCCCTCCCCCTCCACCTTATTGTATTCAAACCTGGGATCGCTTGGGGCCCTAGAAGAGTGCCAGTGTCTGTCGAACTCATCTCCGCATGCACATCATCAATATCGAATTCTGGACCTAGACCAGCACACTCAAATGAAAAATCATTCAATGGGTCAAGATGGGTGCTTTGCTCTATCTCAGGGTATTGACCCTGAACGGATGGTGTGCTTTGTGGACCTGAAGACGGCCCAGCTTGGGATCCTGATACCTGAAGCCCGGAAGGAGTAACTTGGGACGGTGACGCCATATGAACATTCCTTAGAGGTGTCTGCTCCGTGTTTGTATCACAACCTCGAGGTGTCTGGTCCGTGTTTGTATCACAACCTTGAGGTGTCTCAGTCTCAGGCTCACGGCTGCCTTGTGTAGCTGAAGACGGCCCAACTTCGGTGGATGGTGTGCTTTGGGTCCTGTCGAGATGTGGAGGTGAGTCACCGCCCTGGGAGGCTTGTGATACAGATGTCCCTCTTCGGGACCTAAGTGTACCCTGTATAATAAAGGAAATGGTGTGAATTTAAATTTGTGTTAACAAGATAAATGCAATTATATTTGTATTTAGGAGTTAATTCAAAACTGTTCCACCGCCGCTCTTTTTAACGACTCGAGGTAACGCGTATGTCGTTCTTCAACTACTCTGGTAGTTGTTTCCTGCGCCTCTCTCAGACGTGCCATTTCAGCCTGCATCTCACTCAGCTTAGCTGTCGTTTCAACATACTTAGCCTTCGTTTCAATCAACTCGGCCTTTGTTTCCATCAACTCAGTCCTGACTTCTTTTAACGCATTGTCAACTATACGCGTGATTTCAGGCACCAGTGAGTCTAACGGCACAACGCCCCCCACAATAGGTATACTACCACCTCCTATATCGAATTGTTGAGAAAACGATGTGGTACCGGAGGGTTTGCGGATGTAGACGGGGCACTCGGATGTTCTGTTAGGTGTAGTGTCCGAAAGACAATTTGTGTAATTGTTTTAATAATGGATGACAGAATTTATCTCACCTTAGTTACTTGCTTTGTGCTTGTAAAGTAATACACTGCTGCAAACCCTAAGTATATCTGTATGTAACCACTTAACTCAGTGTATGGATTACACGTGAGGATTGAGTTAGTGGAGATATGCTTAAACTGTTAGTCCGTGGTGAACTTAATCGAGTTTAGGGTCTCTTGATTAAAACACCAACAATGCGCCCATAACACCTTAGGGTGTGATAGTCTTATCCGGACTGTCGGTAGAGGGTACCTACGTGGGGCATTTATATATGATGGCATTCATATAGATTGGACCGATTTAATCAATTTCTCGTTATAATTCCGTAATCGAGGAATCTTATTAAATCATTAGATGATCATATATGGATCAACCTTAATCCCGAGGTGATCACAGGGTGCTGCTTGTCCCGGGGTAGTGTTTGATGTGTTAGTTACGGTTCACTTAAATATGTGTTCCAAGCCACTTCTCATTGGCACTATCTCCAGATGTGTGAGTAGTTCGATTTTCACAGACATGGAATCCATTCCTTCCCGTGGTAAGTAGAGAGACAGTCCCCTTATTTGTTAGCCCTAAGAAAGTGATCGATCCCGGGAGTTCGCATTTGACTAATTAGCTACTAGTCAGATATGTGCACTAATTGATCATCAGGGGGTTGATGGTAAATAAGGATAAGATATTCTGAGTTGGGTTCACGGAGACTTCCCACTCAGAATGGACAGTCTATGGAGGGTTAATCCGTATGTAGTGATTATATCAATGGACGCTTATTCACTCTATGGGTTGAGTATAAGTATACATCTATAATCGGTAGAGTTCGGTTTCGGGTTTATGGTGGCGTAATCCCGAATTAATAATTTATATTCTGTTTGAAGAATATTAATTATTGAGCTACTGGTTATAGGTCCATGGTCCCCGATGTGGCTTCTGTTATTCAGAATGATATTCTTGTTATTTGGGCCTCAGAAATAATTAATTGGCTGGGCCAATTAATTGATATGCATGAATATTATTTAGTTGGGCTAAATAATATAATACACATAAAAGACATTTTATGTGGGCTTTTAAACCCTAGGGGTGGTGCCATTTATGTCTCTAATTAGCACAAGAATTAATTTTCTTGTGTTATGGAAAATAAAAGATATTCTTGTTATGTGATTGGTTGGATGACATGTTATTTGGTTTCCTATTGGTCAATAATATGTCACAATTATTCATTAAGGAAAATATCTTTTTATTTTGTTTAATTAATTATTTATTTAATTAATTAAAACTTGGAGACCAAGGATTTACTCTCCTATAAAAGGAGAGTTATTCCAAGTGTATTGGCACTTGCAAATTTCACCCCATACACCATAAAAGAGAGAAAAAAATTTAGTTTTCTTGTCTAGGGTTTTAGAGGAAGAAAAACTTGGAGTTTTTCTTGGTGATGCATATCAAGGAGGTTCGTGTATCAAGAAGGGTGTCCACCAACCGCCGTTTGGAGAACACATCGGAAGATCAAGGCTTCTCTTCCCGTTATTGGTAACATGATCTTAAACCCCCTTGTAGTAGTTTAAGTCCTTTAATTATGTGTTTTGATATATAACTTGTGATCCATCCGCTGCGCGTAGATCTAATTCGTTTAGATCTAAGAATCTGCATCTTTCATGTGGTATCAGAGACAGGTTCCACGATTTATATAGTCATAATCGTAATTAAACGACTTAAAGGAGTGGAATTGCATGTCGGTAAATCTTATTTATTGTTTTATGCATTGATAGTGATAAATTGTTATGGTTGAAGAGATGGATTGGGGGTTGGCACTGTTTACCCGTTAGATCTATTGTAAACTCATATAAACGATGAAAATTTCGTTTACATGAGTATAGGAAATTATGTAATTTATTTTTATTGCAAGTTTAATTTTCAGAAAATAGATCTGTACAGTAGCTGTTTAGTATTTTCGTTTTTTCCGTTGTTTGACCCGTTAAAACGAAGATCCCTCCGGTCAGAATAAATATTGGAAGTTGATGAACAATCCCACAAATTTTGGCGTCGATCAGAGTCCGTTTGGATGTCCGTTCGTTGATGAGAAGAGGCAGCTATAACAGAAAAACGCAGGATTCACAGAAACCCTAACTGTGACTTCCTCGATTTTCTGGAAAGTATTGGACCGTATCCGACCGGTCAGATCGATAATCATGGAGTTTTGGACATGAGATAAAATTTTCAGGACGATCGGGATTCATCTTGATCCCCGATCGGCCTCGGGAAGTATATGATGCGCTGCTGTAAGAGTCTGTTTCAGCAGCAAGTTGGGCGGCTCACTGAGGAAGATTGACAAGTCAAAGCTCCGATCCGACCGTCCATCTTGAAGTCCGAAGAATGGAGATCAGATCTGGAAAGTTTCGTCCCGATCCAAGTTCGTTTGATATGCCGATCGTCGAAGATTCTTAACAGCTGCAGATTAGGGTTTTAATTTATTTTCGAATAGATTAGTTACGGGGGTGCCAACGATCCATCTCGGTGTTTATTTTCCGCACTAGTATACATGTGTAGATTGTATTAGTAGAACCGGAAAATTTCCATGACATGCACCATATCATTAATTCCACTCCATATGCATACATGTAGAAATTAATTGAGGAATTAGTTAGGCATGTATAAAACACGCGATTAGTTTTAATTAATTGTTTGATATTAATTCGAAACTAATTAGGGTAAAAACCGAGGAACACGGGTTTTTTCAATCGTCGAGGTTGGGTGATGGATTCTCGGTGAATCCCACTCTGCGAAAGCATAAGGAGTAAAATCCCGAAACCTCGTGGTTAAGGTGTTGGATTCTCGGTGAATTCCACCTTACCTAAGACGAGATTACGTTTTTGTTCCGTAGTGTCTACGTGAATGTTTGATGTTTAAGGATTGGATAATCACGAGAAAACAGGTTCGAAAGTGGTTTAACCACGGTTGGGTGGTCAACAGAAGCTACGGCTCAATCGACTTCACCCTCCACGTGTGGCGTTTGCACGGGGGTCTGGCAATACTGAGCCATCCAAAGAGCCACTACGGCTCAACGGAGCTCTCCTAGCCTTGACCCGTCCGACGGCCACATATGTTCTAACAAATAGGTCGGATGGGCTAGCCCACATAACCGACAACATTCGGGCCTATGATTTATTGTTCCTTAATGTAACATCAAGTCCAAAAACGTGATCAGTAAACCCACCACTTTTTCAAAATATTGAGTGGGAGCGGGAGAGGCGACAGCCGACCCCACGGCCTCTACTGTTGACACAAGTAACGTTAGAGAATGGTGACGCCTCGTGCCGGCCTGGGACCGGCCTCCCTAAGGAAGGCCTTCACCGCTATCAAAATTCAAGGCTTGGTCTCCGAGAGGATAAGATTTTGGGTACTCGCCGGGTCACTGACCGACCCTAAGGCGGCACACTCGGGGTCTACCTAAAAATCTGAGACAGTAGGTCACGCTCATAAAGGGTATTTTTGGTAGTACCTTGGCTGAAAAAGGAAAGGTGATTGACGATCACAAATGAGATGTTCGATTCTCAATCGATCTTCAATATTAATCGAAACCTCTTTGACCTACCCTAAGGCGGCACTGAGGCATTAGATTAAATCCTTGGAACGGTAGGATAGACTATAAGTATTTAGTTTATGTTCCTAAAATTTATTAGTAGTGTATGATTTGGATTTATTCTGTCAATTTTATTTACAACTGTTATATATATCTCTCTAAGGTGCTAGACTGCTAGTGTAAAATTGACTAGTAATGACTTCATTAAAAAGTGGTTAGTAACTAGAACGTTGTACCTATTAATCTCACATGCGATTAATTTTTCGGAAGAGATATTTCTCTTGAGCCTTCAAGACTTAAGTGACGTAAACAAGTATGTCACTGCTGTCACTCGTGTTGAACGAGAGACAACCATAGTTAGTTTGAAAGATGATTGGGACGAAAAAATTCTTCTAGTGAATTTTAATTGTGTAGTGTCTACACGAGAAATTTTCTAATAGAAAAATTGGAGAATCATAAATTTAAGTGTCGCTAGTTAGACGGTATTTGGAACCGATAAACTAGTGGGAGCTTTTATCTTATGTTTTTCTAATTTATTAGTAGTGTATGATTTGGATTTATTCTGCCAATTTTATTTACAACTGTTATATATATCTCTCTAAGGTGCTAGACTGCTAGTGTAAAATTGACTAATAATGACTTCTTTAAAAAGTGGTTAGTAACTAGAACGTTGTACCTATTAATCTCACATGCGATTAATTTTTCGGAAGAGATATTTCTCTTGAGCCTTCAAGACTTAAGTGACGTAAACAAGTATGTCACTGCTGTCACTCGGGTTGAACGAGAGACAACCATAGTTAGTTTAAAAGATGATTGGGACGACAAAATTCTTCTAGTGAATTTTAATTGTGTAGTGTCTACACGAGAAATTTTCTAATAGAAAAATTGGAGAATCATAAATTTAAGTGTCGCTAGTTAGACGGTATTTGGAACCGATAAACTAGTGGGAGCTTTTATCTTATGTTTTTCTAATTTATTAGAAAATTAGTCCCACTGGGTAACGCTTTCATTAGACATCCCACAGTTCACGAGTAGTGTCTGCTCAAACGAACTGCTAGTTCAAGACTATTTCCTTTTAAGGAAAGTTAAGAATGGGAAAGAATGTCTATAAGTGTTAATCATCTTAACTAAAGTTTTGAGGCTAAACCGAAACATTAATTAAAGAAAGTATATGATAAGGAAAGTGATTTCGGATCACTTAACCAATGAATCCTTAGCGACTTTCTTAACCGAGTAACTTGACTCGGTAGCTTAGTTCTTTGGAAGAACAAGGAAGCTGTGCATTAATAGAGTAGACAACGGGCGGTTGTTTCAGCTAGAATAGTGGGAGTGATATAAGGAAATGAATTTCGGATTCTATCCTTGAATATCACAGAAAAATTTATTTTTCTGTTTACAGATTCGTTGAAACAAATGGATTCACTTTCATTTCGATACTACAGTTGCCTTAAAGTGAAGATGACATTTGTAGTGCGAATCTGTCACTTGGACTTTTGTTTGATAAAGTCAGAACCACTAAGAAAAGCCGAATAGGTATGTGTAACACGTCTAAAACTATTAAAGGTAAAAGGTTTTCGTATTAAGATAAACGACCCTTCAATATCTATTAATTAGTGCATATATCCTAGAGATAAGACCTGACGACTGGCTAAGGGCGATTCCTATCTCCCAGTCTAGGAACACTATCTCAAAGGAACAATGACTAAGTTTCCTTTCAATTGGGAGAGGGTAATAGATTTGAAGGGGTAACATAGCTTGTTCTTCATGACCTTCGGGGTCTAGTGAGAGACACAAGCTAGTGGGAGTTTTTGAGTGGTGACATTTTGTCTGATAACTACTCGAAACACGATTTAATTTATCAAAAGAATACGAGGAGGAGTCTCTGATTTTAGCAGAGAATAGAGTATTCCATGCTCAGAAATAGGCTAAAGCATAGTCTTGGGACTGATGCTCAGCCTGCCTCCTAGTGGAATGTTTCTCACTAAGAAAGAAACCATAGACTTGCCCTATATAGTTATTGATGTACTACAATACACTACTAAACTCGATTAAGATAATTGGTTGCAAAATAACGGTTAACATTATTATGTAAACCGAGAAGTCTATCTAGAAGATGCTAGTGAATTTATGGATAAGGAGTGAATTCGGTTCACACCACTTCCGTAAATGTAAGCATTTAGCACTTAATGCTTGAAGGTAAGACTGGAGATTTTGCGCATACGTTCAGATTGTTACTGTTCGTGAAATATCTTAATGTGTCGAGTGAAGGTTAGTTATAAGATTCTTGAGATCAGAAAGTGACGGTTGAACTGTCACAAGCCTTCTGATAGAATTTATAAGTAGGAACCTTAGACCTTGGAGTACGGTTACTCTAGGAAGTTACTATCTGATTTAGTCAGGCCACATCGGATGTTGGTGAATACACTGATAAATACTACTACATCAGAATGTCGATCCACCGAGAACGCAGTGGGAGTATGGTTTAACCATTGACCCATTATGATTGTGTGGACTTTATAGTCTGTTGGGGTGATTGATAACCTGTGGCTCTTTGTGGGCTGTATAGGATTCTGATCAGAGAGGTTGGTTCGAAAACCTTGTCCCTGTGAATGGAGTTTTGATACTCCAGTTCTGTTCAGCCTCTTGTAGAACCACCTGAGTGTCTCAGGCCCAGTGGGAGCAATTGGATCTACACGGAAAAGAGTCGAATGAATAGGAAAGTTTAAATTTTCAGTGCAAAGCTGAGTGGTATAAGGGTGATTTCCTGACAAGTAGAGAGTTAACCAGACCTTGAACTCTCTCATCACTCAGTCTTGCTAGATTTCGTTAGAAAGCAGAAAATAGGGGTGATTCCCTGAGACTTTCTTGCCGAAAAACTGAGTCTGGATTCATTCGGAACAGAAGGGTCTTGGTTAGAACAAGGATGACTTCCGGGAATTATGTCCTTTGCGGATGTAAGAGAACCTCTCGGTCATTAAAAGTCGCATGCTATCTGAAGTCAGAAACTGACAGGCCAAGATTCTCTGGATGAGAGAATTGGAATATATTCTGAGAATCTGATTCGGTCAAATTCATGAGAATGAGTCATTGACTATCCCATCCGTCTTATTGGTTAAGATGATCTTGCATATATGGATGCAACATTCAACGAGAGTTGTCCTACCCTACCTCTCAGGAATGATTCTTCAAATCTTCGGATAAAGAGAAAATGGGAAAGAGTCTCTTTGGGATAACGGCAAGTCAGGTTATAACAAGTCAATAGTAATCGAATCTTGGATTCGAGAAATAAGTAGCGGTTTAGTACGTCCTCAAGTATCTTTAGAGAACGAGGAATCATATGCTTGTGTATTCAGGTGCAAACTTGAATATGGTTGACTACACTGATTCTGACTTGTAGTCAGATTTAGGATGATCATTAAGTTGATCTCGGGCTCAGTGTTTACTCATAGTGCTTAGAATTTCCGTTTTGGTCTAGGAGTAATTCCAGGTCTGATAAGCCGATATCACTTCATTGTGAAAACAGTGAAGAGATAGCTTAGAAGGATCTTCTCAGTCACAAGAAGTCAAAAGCATATTGAGATATAGTACCGCCTGATTGGAAGGACCGACAACGTTTCAATCCTAAAGATCGTCTCAAGTCGACAACCTAACTAATCAGTGTACCAAGTCGAGTGCTTGGAGGGTACGGCATTGATGGATATGTCTCATATGCTTTTAGAGCAAGTGGGAGAGTGTTGTGAATAAGATGAGAAAGGGTGTGCTCTAAAAACAATCGTTGCTTGTCATTTCATGCAAGTGGGAGATTGTTAGGTGTAGTGCCCGAAAGACAATTTGTGTAATTGTTTTTAATAATGGATGATAGAATTTATCTCACCTTAGTTACTTGCTTTGTGCTTGTAAAGTAATACACTGCTGCAAACCCTAAGTATATCTGTATGTAACCACTTAACTCAGTGTATGGATTACACGTGAGGATTGAGTTAGTGGAGATATGCTTAAACTGTTAGTCCGTGGTGAACTTAATCAGAGTTTAGGGTCTCTTGATTAAAACACCAATAATGCGCCCAAAACACCTAAGGGTGTGATAGTCTTATCCGGACTGTCGGTAGAGGGTACCTACGTGGGGCATTTATATATATGATGGCATTCATATAGGACTGGACCGATTTAATATGAATTTCTCGATATAATTCCGTAATCGAGGAATCTTATTAAATCATTAGATGATCATATATGGATCAACCTTAATCCTGAGGTGATCACAGGGTGCTGCTTGTCTTGGGGTAGTGTTTGATGTGTTAGTTACGGTTCACTTAAATATGTGTTCCAAGCCACTTCTCATTGGCACTATCTCCAGATGAGTGAGTAGTTCTGATTTTCACAGACATGGAATCCATTCCTTCCTGCGGGAAGTAGAGAGACAGTCCCCTTATTTGTTAGCCCTAAGAAAGTGATCTATCCCGGGAGTTCGCATTTGACTAATTAGCTACTAGTCAGATATGTGTTAAGGGCTAAATTATAGTGATTTTTACATATATTTTCTATATCAATTTCCCCTACATTCGTATTATTTTCATAGATATTGAGCTATATAGTTAAATATTGAGTAAATGGTGTTTTTAATGATTAAATATGAAAACATATCAATTTAAGTGTTAATTTGTGTTTTTTATATTATTTTGGAAATTATTACGTTTTGGTATGTTTTTGATATTTGTATATATCCAATTAATGATGGAAAAGGTGATCCTAAAGAGCTAATTTCGAGATGAGAGAGGATCAATCGAAATATGGAAGAATAAAAGAGATAAGGAAAGAAATCAATGAAGATAAAGATGGAAATATCAAGATTTCGTCAGAGAACTGGCGTCCAAATAAGGTGGACGAGCGTCCAGATCAGAACTGGCGTCCATGCAGCGTCCAGAATCGTAATTCACATACAGAGAGTTCAGACGTTGGCTGAACTGGCGTCCAGTATCCGTCCAAGCATTCTGGACGGGCGTCCGGTTGGGTGAACGGGCGTCCGCCGCAGACTTTCAGCAAACCACCTCTTATCTCTATAAATAGAGCCATATCCCCAACCCTAAGGATATACTTTTGATACTTTTGATACTCGAATTTTCTGAGGAGCAGCAGCCGGCTTGGGAGTTTGAAGGCCGGTCACCCGAGCCTTGTGCTCGGGTGAACCGAGGTTAGATTAGGAGTAGATTATGTAGCTTTTCTTTTCGTTTCCATGGAGTTCAACCATTGTATCAAGACTATGTGAGTTTGATTTCTTTCAATTAATTTAATTCCGGTTTTATCTTCATGAGCTTTAAGTCGTTTGTATTTTTCTATGCGATTTGTATGCCATGTGAATTAGAATCGAAAGATTAGTTCACGATTGATGTTTATAATACGGAAGTTGCATAAACGCTAGATCACCATAGAAAGATAGGGTTTTTAGCCATTAATGATGACAAGTTAATGAGTTAGATTCCTAGGTTGTTAGGTTATTTAAAAACGAGAGTTAATTGAATCTACACCCCAGTTTTGTTTGGTAAATCAGTCTCAACATTCGAAAGATGAGAGATAGATAATTGAATTCACCACGAAAGTGGGCTTTCATAGCTTGAGAGATAAGTTCACTAAGAGATTAGGGATTTGTGTCTCGTGAAAGGGCGAAACCACAAACTGAATTAGAATCATGAGATTAACTAGAATTGAAATCACTTAGGTTTGTACTTTGGTTGTTCCCATGTTTCTTAGGTTAGATTTATTTTGATTGTTCTTTTATGTTTTTCTGTTTTTATGCTTTTGCTTTTCGTTTATTTGTTTTTGTTGAGTAGCAATTGGGAGGATTACTAGGATTAGATTCTACATACCTTTTCCTTGTGGATCGACCCCTTACTCATTACGCTTTACTAGCAACAACCCGATGTTTTGGTCGGTTAGGAGTTAGTTTTGCATATATGTTAGGGTTATAAATTTTCTTTTGTTATTGATGCAAAATCTCCGCAACAAAAGTGGCGCCGTTGCCGGGGAATAGGTGTCATGTTGAATCTAGTTTTGTTAGTTCTCGATTTTGTTACGTTTTATTTTTGTTTTTAATAAAAGTAGCGTATACCAAGTTGAGAGTTTTTATTTTGCCGTATTTCGATGACTGTTAGGTTAAGAATGTGCAAAAGTTTTTTACTCAACTTGTTTTACGTGAAGTTTATATGTTTATGTGTTACCTAGTCTAACCCCTGTGCTTAATTTGATAAGGCTGCTGTGCTGTGATCTATGTTGCTGTGTTGTGTTCATAAGTATTTAGGGTTTTGCTGTGTTTTTCCTGCTGTCTGTGCATTCATGTTGTATGGACGAGCGTCTGTTCTGTTGGACGCCCGTCCAGTTCTTCATCTGCAGGTGAACGACCGTTGGGAAGTATTGGACGCTCGTCCGTTCAAATATTCTCAATCCTGCTCTGATTTAGAGGACCAGACGAGCGTCTATACTTTCTGAACGCCCGTCCGGTCGGTTTTCAAGTCAAACGAGCGTTTGTTTGGATGAACGCTCGTCCAGTGCTGCATTTTGAGGTGAACGCCCGTCTGATCAGTAAGGACGCCAGTCCAGGTTCTGAATTTTTCTTGATTTAAATTTTAATGCTTTTATTTGATGTGGATTTTTCATTAGAGCTTCTGTGGCTATTTCATTTTACGTAGATGTTCTGAACTTGCATATTCATATCTTTCCATCTACTAATCCATGTTAAATAACTGATTAATTTTTATATGCATGATTCATCTATGCAAGTTATAGTCACTGTCGGTTCTCGTACGCTATAACTGGTCTTATTAATTAGTAGCTAATGTCGGTTTCCGTATGCTACATACCGCTGTGATGAATCTTTTAAGCTTTTAAGACTTACGTGCTTCCTTTGTTTTTATAATTCATATGGGTAGCTACTGTCGGTTTCCGTATGCTACGTCTTAGGCCATATGAGTTATATCTGTTTAGTATAGCTAACTGTTGGTTTCCATAATGCTATCACTTTTTACGAGTCTTAAAGCGCGTCTACACTGCATGTAATGAACAGCATTGTCGTTTATCGTAACCTGTCATTATTTGGTAGACGTTTATATATATGTCGTGTTGCATATAGTGGGCTAGTTTTCTTTCTTTTATTTTATTTACTTTTTGCATATCATATAGATGCATATCATTTAGTTGCATGTCATCTAGTTGCATTGTTTTTCAATTTTTCTTTATTTTTCTTGAGCGTAGTTAACTGTCGGTTTCCGTAATACTACCTCGTTTTTATTTTATTTTTAGGATTTTTCATGTAGTTTGCATCGTATTGCATTTACATGTAATTGCACCTAGCCTACTATTTTGTAATATTTCATGTATTTGTTTTCCATCTTTATGTGAGCCTAATTTGAAAAATCTCTTCGACCTTTCTTTTCCTGTGCTTTATATGTTTTACTCCCCTAGCCCCGAGGTATTTCATGTTTGTTCAAGTGTGCAGGATGTTTTCGTTAGCAATTGTGCCTTTCAGACGATATCAGTTTTCCGGTGGATGGTCCACAGTCTACTGGATTCGTCAAGCATTTCTGGGTGAGGTGCACCCATTCCAGACTTGCTTCTTTAGAACTACAATCAGCTAAGTTCTCTTTTCTTTTATTTTGCACAACATGAGGACATGTTGCAATCTAAGTGTGGGGGAAGGGATAGATGGTTTATGTATCTACGTTCATTTGCTTAATCTATTATATTTCTATGAAAAGTGCTAAATTTTTCAAATTTTTGTTATATCCCGAGTAGACAAAGCATATCTTTGCTTGAGTTTATATCATTTTTGCTATATTCTGTATATTTAGTAATTTTAGTTGTTTCACCCGACACTCTTTTTCACGAGCCATAGTAAATGATGAACTAAATGTTGAAAGCCTACCCCATTTTAGTTGGAGATTTTTGATGATTATAGCATGTTTCTTTGCTTATGTACAATTCTTGAAAAGTTTAGTAGTTTGTATTCTAGAGTTAAAGTATGACATACTGTGAATATCCGTAGGTTTGAATGTGATAAGTGAAACGTGATTAAGTCTTTGCAATAGTAATAAATTGTTTACTTGAGGTGTTATGCTCAGTGGTCTGTGCTACTAGAAAATAATCTTTTCCACTGCCAGCCAGAAATCTCTAAGTAAACATAATTGTAATTGTGTGTGTCGGAAGCTGGTTTATGATTTGGGTGAGGTAGGTCATACCACGTATGTCCTATTCCACTATGATGACCGAAAGCTCACGACAGTCAGTTTATAGCTGCCTTATGATTGGAGTAAGGTAGGGGATTATCTTGAAATGTCCTATTCTGCTATGAGGGCAAAAGCTTATTCTGATGTGTGTTAGAAAAGTGTGGAAAAAGTGAAAATATTGGAATATATTATTATGAATAAGTAACGACTTAGTTATCGTCGATCTTATACCCAGTATAAACTGAAGGATATGTTGTAGGGATTATCCTCTGAGTCTGTCAGAAATGTTTTAGATATTCTCTACTATTTCTTTTTGGGATATGTATGTTTTGTAAAGTGCCTGTTATAGTTTTTGAATATTTCTAACTTAGATGGGAAACCGGGCTAGTTTTGGTTTGAATAACTTTCAAATTGTGGAACTTAGTGGAAGTTTATTATGGCTATGCACACACTACACGGATGAACTTCTAAGTTATTGAATATACTTTATATTTGCGTAGATGTTTATTTATCTCGAGCTTGACTTTGTTTTGTTTTACTCGGGGACGAGCAAAAAGATAAGTGTGGGGGTGTTGTTAAGGGCTAAATTATAGTGATTTTTACATATATTTTCTATATCAATTTCCCCTACATTCGTATTATTTTCATAGATATTGAGCTATATAGTTAAATATTTAGTAAATGGTGTTTTTAATGATTAAATATGAAAACATATCAATTTAAGTGTTAATTTGTGTTTTTTATATTATTTTGGAAATTATTACGTTTTGGTATGTTTTTGATATTTGTAGATACCCAATTAATGATGGAAAAGGTGATCCTAAAGAGCTAATTTCGAGATGAGAGAGGATCAATCGAAGATATAGAAGAATAAAAGAGATAAGGAAAGAAATCAATGAAGATAAAGATGGAAATATCAAGATTTCGTCAGAGAACTGGCGTCCAAATAAGGTGGACGAGCGTCCAGATCAGAACTGGCGTCCATGCAGCGTCCAGAATCGTAATTCACATACAGAGAGTTCAGACGTTGGCTGAACTGGCGTCCAGTATCCGTCCAAGCATTTTAGACGGGCGTCCGGTTGGGTGAACGGGCGTCCGCCGCCGACTTTCAGCAAACCGCCTCTTATCTCTATAAATAGAGCCATATCCCCAACCCTAAGGATATACTTTTGATACTTTTGATACTCGAATTTTCTGAGGAGCAGCAGCCGACTTGGGAGTTTGAAGGCCGGTCACCCGAGCCTTGTGCTCGGGTGAACCGAGGTTAGATTAGGAATAGATTATGTAGCTTTTCTTTTCGTTTCCATGGAGTTCAACCATTGTATCAAGACTATGTGAGTTTGATTTCTTTCAATTAATTTAATTCCAGTTTTATCTTCATGAGCTTTAAGTCGTTTGTATTTTTCTATGCGATTTGTATGCCATGTGAATTAGAATCGAAAGATTAGTTCACGATTGATGTTTATAATACGGAAGTTGCATAAACGCTAGATCACCATAGAAAGATAGGGTTTTTAGCCATTAATGATGACAAGTTAATGAGTTAGATTCCTAGGTTGTTAGGTTATTTAAAAACGAGAGTTAATTGAATCTACACCCCAGTTTTGTTTGGTAAATCAGTCTCAACATTCGAAAGATGAGAGATAGATAATTGAATTCACCACGAAAGTGGGCTTTCATAGCTTGAGAGATAAGTTCACTAAGAGATTAGGGATTTGTGTCTTGTGAAAGGGCGAAACCACAAACTGAATTAGAATCATGAGATTAACTAGAATTGAAATCACTTAGGTTTGTACTTTGGTTGTTCCCATGTTTCTTAGGTTAGATTTATTTTGATTGTTCTTTTATGTTTTTCTGTTTTTATGCTTTTGCTTTTCGTTTATTTGTTTTTGTTGAGTAGCAATTGGGAGGATTACTAGGATTAGATTCTACATACCTTTTTCCTGTGGATCGACCCCTTACTCATTACGCTTTACTAGCAACAACCCGATGTTTTGGTCGGTTAGGAGTTAGTTTTGCATATAGGTTAGGGTTATAAATTTTCTTTTGTTATTGATGCAAAATCTCCGCAACAATATGTGCACTAATTGAGCATCAGGGGGTTGATGGTAAATAAGGATAAGATATTCTGAGTCGGGTTCACGGAGACTTCCCACTCAGAATGGACAGTCTATGGAGGGTTAATCCGTATGTAGTGATTATATCAATGGACGCTTATTCACTCTATGGGTTGAGTATAAGTATACATCTATAATCGGTAGAGTTCAGTTTCGGGTTTATGGTGGCGTAATCCCGGAATTAATAATTTATATTCTGTTTGAAGAATATTAATTATTGGAGCTACTGGTTATAGGTCCATGGTCCCCGATGTGGCTTCTGTAATTCGGATATTCTTGTTATTTGGGCCTCAGAAATAATTAATTGGCTGGGCCAATTAATTGATATGCATGAATATTATTTAGTTGGGCTAAATAATATAATACACATAAAAGACATTTTATGTGGGCTTTTAAACCCTAGGGGTGGCGCCATTTATGTCTCTAATTAGCACAAGAATTAATTTTCTTGTGTTATGGAAAATAAAAGATATTCTTGTTATGTGATTGGTTGGATGACATGTTATTTGGTATCCTATTGGTCAATAATATGTCACAATTATTCATTAAGGAAAATATCTTTTTATTTTGTTTAATTAATTATTTAATTAATTAATTAAAACTTGGAGACCAAGGATTTACTCTCCTATAAAAGGAGAGTTATTCCAAGTGTATTGGCACTTGCAAATTTCGCCCCATACACCATAAAAGAGAGAAAAAAAATTAGTTTTCTTGTCTAGGATTTTAGAGGAAGAAAAACTTGGAGTTTTTCTTGGTGTTGCATATCAAGGAGGTTCGTGTATCAAGAAGGGTGTCTACCAACCGCCGTTTGGAGAACACATCGGAAGATCAAGGCTTCTCTTCCCGTTATTGGTAACATGATCTTAAACCCCCTTGTAGTAGTTTAAGTCCTTTAATTATGTGTTTTGATATATAAATCGTGATCCATCCGCTGCGCGTAGATCTAATTCGTTTAGATCTAAGAACCTGCATCCTTCATGTTCGTCATGACGGGGTTGTTGAGATGGTCGCTCGTCCTCAGCATCAACTACTGGATGCTCACGAACTACGTAATCCAAATTAGACCTTGGGGGAACACGTCTTTGACCAGGGACAGGATCCGGGACAACCACGGGGGGAACAGGTAATTCACGAGGTGGAGATGTAACCTCCGCCTCCGGCAACCCCATACCAATTACGAACTGCCTATCTTCGGCGGTTGTCAAAATATCAGCGACCATCTCAACCTGCAAAAAGGAAGGACAAAAAAAAAGGCAACCGATTTTAAATACAATGTTTAAAAATATTGCTAACAATGTAGATTGATAACAATGATAATATAATACATACCCATGGAGTAACACCGGATGTAGGATTGACCAAGGATTTGTAATAGACCCCGCCGGCAGTGCATTTCCATCTCAACAAACTTGGACGAGCATTCGCTTGACCTTCTACCACTGTTGCAAATCCCCCGTACTGTATAAGTCTAGGCATTGCATGGAAACACCACAATTGTAACGCGTATAAACAACCGGAGAACTGTGGCTTATACGGTTTCCCATTTCTTTTAGGTACAAGATCCTTACACTCAAATACTATCTTACGCCAATTCAACATTAAATTGTTAAAAAAATACTGCCCCTATAGAAATGTCTCGACCGGTTGTAGGTTCTCGATAATATAAAAATTTGGGCGGTATTATCACTCCATGGTCGTTTCCGATTATTAACCCATATATAACGTACACTAAAGCCATCCGGTATATAGTTTCAACGTCATTCGATGCCATAATCGCTGATTCAATTTTTTGCAATGTCACATTCTTGATGTACTTATGGAGAGTACAACTAACATCGAAACACCTTGACTGATCATGCAATTCAACATCCAAATCTCCAAATCTGTACCCCAAGATGAATGAAAACTCTCATCTTCCGAACTTCACTCTATTATCGCCAATATTAAAATGAAGCTCGTCGTCTCGGTCCGGATAAACCATATTGAAATACATGTATGCTATTAGCCGCCCCTTGAATTCCCAATTGTTACTTATAAAATGAAGAAACGGACCAAACACTGATCCTCCAATCTATTCCACAACGCCTGTTTGGTGTAGCATTGTGCAATAACTCTTGTAGTCTTGTAAGAGTAGCACTTTCCGCATGGAACCGCAATTACGGCATTAAAATTTTTTTTAAGCGGATGAATCAATGTCCCACGTGGTGTTGGATAACTAATAAGTTGGGAGTGATTAAAAATGTGTTAAGAAGACTATATATATATATATATATATATACCGTGTATAATTTCTCCTAGTGTATGTGTATATGTCTGTGTGTGTGCTTAAACTGTGTGTAAATTTAAAATTATCTGTGTGTATAATTTATTTCACTTGATAATAAATATATATGCGATGACATGAATATGTGATAAAATAAGTGTATATATAAATATATATATATATATACTATATATATATATATACATATATATGTAACGAGTATATTTTCTCTGTAACGGGCACCCGTGTTGTTATCGATTAAACAATCATTTTTCCTGGTGTGTTTATTTTAGCCACCGCAACGCAAAAAATCAATATTCGACAAAAATACTAACCATTTGTCTTTTATATATATATATATAAATGGTTAGATTTTTAGGAATATTGTTGTGTTTTTTGATGTCTAGCAATATTCAGTTATATACAAGTAAATATATGTGTATATAACTGAAAAACCAATATACACACTAGAAGTGAAATTTTTCGTTTCGTTGTGTTGTGTTGTGACAGTAGACGGGAGTAATAGAAGAGAAGATTGTTTTCACCAGCGTCATAGAATATTTGATGATGACGAGGAGATCAGATGCTGGACAGAGCCAACAAAACATATCTTATACTTTCGATCTAACGGATGCCTCACTTCCGGCGGAGGCTTTACCAAGCTGCTGAGAACGGAAAAGATGCTCTATTGAGCAGACCTAATGAAAATTCTACGAGCTACCTACCAGGAGCCCCAATACAAAGCCTGGAGATTAGGCATGACACAGCGGATCAGAAGGATTCGAAAACACCCTAGGGATGCATGCATTTCTAAGAACCTCATCAGGTCGAGGCGTAACACCATAAAATAGGTCAAGAATTTTGTTGTTTTGGAAATTTTTCAAACAACATTTATTTGTCGTTTGTTTCTCGTTTTTAAATTCAATTTTTTTATATTAAATTAGGGCATTTTCATTGTGATTGCCCGTAACAATTAAATTATTCGAGTGTTATTTGAAAACTAAAGTGGTATCAAACTACACATTTCAAAATGAACTAAGGCCATGAAAGGAAATTATACTACTAAATTTCGAAACAACTTATAACATACATACAATATCATATAATCAGAACTTCTACATTATCATGTTATTATAGTGACAATGTTATTATTACAATATCAAAACTTCTACATTATCATTTCTACATGATCGTTTCTAATAATAACATTGTCACTATAATTACATTAATGCATATCATTCTAAAAAAATTCTAAATTATCAAATAATCAATATAAATACAATATCAAAATTTCTATGTCATTATTTGTACAACATCAAGATTTCTACAAATTTTCCAATACAAATTTTCCAATCATATAATCAAAATAATTACAATATCAAAATTTCTACAACGTCATTATTTGTACAACATCAAGATTTCTACAAATTTTCCAATACAAATTTTCCAATCATATAATCAAAATAATTACAATATCAAAATTTCTACAACGTCATTATTTGTACAACATCAACATTTCTACAAATTTTTCAATACAAATTTTCCAATCAAATAAGCAAAATAATTACAATATCAAAATTTCTACAACGTCAAGATTTCTACAACATCAACATTTCTACAAATTTTCCAATATACATAATTCGAAATGTCCAATATCTTATAACCATAATTTCTACAATATCAAAAATTGTACAATATCATTACTACAATTTCCTATCTTATAATCATAATTTCTACAATATCAAAAATTCTACAATGTCAAAAATTTTACAATATCATTAATACAAAATTTATAAAATTAACTCACAATTTCGATTTTTTTTGGGTCAATACATAAACATACTATATCACAATTTCGAAACCAAAATTTCAATAACATTATTATATCACAATATCGATAACATTACAATATCACAATTTGAAATAAAAAGTTGCAGTTCATTAAAATTTGGGGGCAAATTCATCAAAATTAAACCTAATAAACTGTAAATAACTTACTAGAGGATATTCTTCTAAATTAATAACGGCCATTGTTGTATGAAGCTTCAATCCACTCCCGGTTCCAATTCCACGCAATGTAAACTAACCCGTGTCAAACACCTTCTTGCCCGTGAGAGGTAATTCCTTCCACGTGAAATTAATCAACAGATGTGGGGATAGGGATGTGGGGATAGGGATGTGGGGCTGTGCGTATTTTTTTTTGGTGTGTGGGGGCGATCTTTTTTCAGATAAAAAGTGAGGAAGAAGAAGATAAAGTGCCCTGTATATGTTTTAGTATTTCCACGGGCCCGTGGATATTTTCCACGTTGCGTTTCCTTTTCCACGTGGCCCTCATTAAAATTTCCCCCAGGTCACGTGGAAATTCAATTTTTGGCACCATTTGAATTTCCACGTGAACCATTCGAATTCCACGCCATCTGGTGGAAAATTGGCACGATCCCGTGGAACAGGCACGGGCTACTTAAAAAAAATGTCAGGCCTGAACAGACCTGACTTGAAATATGGGTGTCTACAGTGACCTGAATGTATATTTTCTCTCACTATGCTTAACATAAACACAATTTCAACAACAAATAAAATACTAAATTTGGATTTTTGTCAAAAAGACAAATTAATGAATAAATCAGGTTTCAAGAAAACTGATAATTAATCAGGACAAAACGATTGAAAACTCTTGATATCGTCGAAAATATCAGGTTTGCGGTAACAATAATATAAAGTGGACATATGGCTGATTATGGATGATTTCTCAAGTGAGAAATGGTGGATATCCCGAATCACGGTGATCGGAATTATGTTATAAACGAGATAACGAGTGAGTCGACAAATTAACATAGTAGCTCTGTGTATATTCTTTCTCAGATCCCTTTCTATTACCTTATGACCCCATATATATAGGCAAGTGCTAAGGCGGTTTAGCTAAGACATGCCAAGACAATTAAAAGATATAATTAAGTATAATTAGGCACAAGTCCGCAAGACAGCTGTCATGGAAGGGTGGCGGAATGCGGGCTCATTTCTTCCTTTGTATTGTTATCATTAGCTTTGAGCTGATTTAGCATGTTAATATGGGTGGTCGTCGATGTCAGAGGTCGACCTTTATTTAGTCCGACTTACGGGATGCGGACTAGCTGGAAGGAAGTCCAAGATCTGTTATTGGACCTAAGTCTAGGCCCAATTTAAATGCTCGGGTTGTAATTGGGACCGGGTATATCAATGCCCCCTACTATGTGTCTTGTGTGTCCGGCAAGGTGGAGAGTAAAGTTGGCGGCGTAATGAGATATCAAACCCTAGTGTTGCCGTATGTGACAAAGAGATGCCGATGTTTAGCTATCGGGCTTGGATCAGTGTTATTATCGCATGGCGAATCACTGAGATGTGCTGTGCATTGTAGCGGAAAGGCTTAGGTACCGCGCTATGAAGCGGACGGGTTTTAAGCAGCTTTTATGACATAAAGTGACTCGCTGCAAGGTGTCGTGCTATGAAGCGGACGGGCTGGGTAGGCCGTAAGCCATTAACCATCTTGCGGACTGAAGACCGTAAGGCATCCTAGGAGAGGAAGGCCGTAAGCCGTAAGACGTTTAGCGGGTTGTTTCAGTCGGTGAAGTACTCGTGGTGTCGGCTCGGTTCACGAAGCGTTGCTTCGGTTCCATAAGTGACATGACGTTTGATGCAAAACGTCTTTTGTTCCGATAGGCTGAGGGATTTCGAGAATGGTGCTTGGCAATTATTATGTTCAAATTTCAAAATTTGAATCGACGCCTCACCTCTCGTCTCTGTCTATATAAAGAGGTTCCCACCCTCATTCATACACTTTTGCCATTTCTAATTTTTTTTTCCAGTGAGAGCTCCGATGTGCAAGCAATTTCCGGCAAACCTTTGCTATTTCCGGTCGTCATTCAAGTTTCAACCCAGATTCTTCCTAATCTTTTAGGTATGGATCTGTTCCTTCCCTTAATTTCAAGAGATTTTCTGTCCCAAGCTTGTTAGGATAGAAACACAGCATGTATCTAGGACCCTTTGAATGCATGTGATTGATTTTTCATATCTAGTTAGGCCTCAAAATGTATTCGAGTCTCTTTGTTCCGCCCCAAATCTTCAACCTTTCTTAGAGATAGGTGCCTAGATGATTTTAGGGTTCTTCAGGGTTTTTTTTTGTTGTTTATCGAACTTAGGGGCGAGGTGTCGGGGTGTGATTATGCTTACCTCAGCCCGACTTCCATGTCTAGACGACTAACTGCTCAACCTCGCCCTATGTTAATCCAGGATGTCTTCAGAGTCACATACTCAATCGGATGAAGAAGATAGAGCAGTTGCAGGCTATGGTTCGGAGGAGGAGGTCGACCTGAGCGAGCAAGATGTAGTCGATGTCGGTGAGTCCGGCTCGGGTGATGAGGATGGCGATGAAGATGGAGTTGAGATTATCGGTGAGGCTAGCGGCGAACCTAACGATCGAGATAACGCTACATTGAGCAGTCTTATCAACAAATCTCATGGGGTGATGACCCGAGGTGAGGCAATCCGTGGATCGGTGATTCAGGGTGCGGGCTCGAAGAAGACAGGAGGGGCTGAACCGAAGAAAAGAGGCATGAGCGGGTCTTTAAAAGTGTTTTGATAGTGAGTTGCTGGGGTATGTTTGGAAACCGCAGAGGCATGAGCGGGTCTTTAACTAGAGGCTTCTCTTAGATGTCGCACAACCCTATGCTAGGATGGCCGGACTCCTTGGGGTGGAGATATGTGATCCCTTGGTCGTGATCGAACCGTTGCCTTGCGATCCCGATTGGTACGAGGAGTGTTATTTTGGCAAATGTATGCCTTCTTTGTGCAGAGTATGCTTAGGCGATTCTTCAAAACAGGCTCCGAGTAAAGTTTTACTTGTTTTGATCAGCTTGCTTTCACTTTTGTTTCTTTATATTTCCTCAATTGCATATTGACAACTTTTGTCCGTTTGCAGGCACCATGAACACATTAAAACAACGCAACCTGATCGCTGCCGGAAGACCTCAGGCGAGGCGATGAGGAGCGAAGAACTCAAAAGGATTAACAAGGTCGATCTTCCCATGGTCGACGTCCGCAGGCACATCCTTTGGGTCTAAAGCCGTGAAAGCGACCTCGCCATCAGTCAAACACACTGTGGGGAAAACTGCTACAGGCAAGCATCTTAAAAAAACCATCTTGACGAAAACTCCGGCTCTTGAGAATAGACCTAGGGTTTTTGAAGACGCTGGTTCGGGTTAGCTTGACCCTGTCGAGGGTGAGAATGGTGAGAAGGAGGCTCGCATTTCCAAGAAGTCAAAAAGGATCGACATTCAACCGAGGCCCGATGCTTCTCTTCAAGAGAAATCCCAGCCCCAGTCTAAGGACGTCAGTCTTTATAAGGAGTCTGATGTTCCTGTTTCTGATAAAGGCAAGAATCCAGCCGGCAAGTCGAGTTTGGCAGACGCGACCGTAATGGTGCCTTTCTCTGGTCTGCCCTTACCCTTGCTATCTGGCTGGACAAGAACTTTATACAGCAACAGCCAATTGACTTGTCCAGGGCGACTATGATTTCTGCGGTGATAGCCGATGTTGCCCCGTTGAGGCATCTGAAGTAGAGCCTTCCTAATCCCATTCAGTTGGAGATTGGTCGCGGAATTGTGGACCGGATCGTGTTGTCAAACAAGTCGACCCCCGTCGTGCCTTTCTGCAGAATATGGAGGACCTTCTAGGTTTTTTGGGGTCACGGTGAGCATGGTAAATCTCTGCTCGTCTCAATATTATTTCCCTTGTATCTTGATCATTTGTTCTTTTTATTATTCAACTAAACTTGTTCAATTTTCTTTCCTTTTTTCAGGTCGGCACCGGCATGAATCAATTCGTGGAGGAGTATAAAGAGGCCACCTTATCAAGGTCGGCTATTGATAAGAAGCAGAGGCCGCTAAAGTTGTTGCAGCTGACCTGCGTGTGCGGCTTAGTGCTTCTGAGGCCTAAAATGTCAAGTAGAAGATGCAGCTTGCTGGCTCAGGTGAACTCTGACCATCTTGCGGCATTTAATCGCGAGCTGGCGAAGAGGGATAAAGAGGTTGTCCGATCCATGAAAGAGATGTCGAAGCGAGTTGATGAAGTTAGAAGTCTCTGGAAAGCTGAACAGGAGTTGACTGCTAATCTGAAGCAGAAGCTGGCCGATTTGGGTGCTGAGGTCGAAGCCAAATTGGAGGTCGCAATAGGGGCGGCCGTGGAAGCATATAAAAACACTGAGGCTGCTGAAAAGACAGCCGGTGATAACTTTTTTGATGGGATATGGCGAAGGTATTTACCATCTCGCTAGATGTTTGGGGGCTCAAGGCGGCGATGTTTCCAATCTCGAAACCTTGCAGGATTGTATCGTTTCCCCGCCTTTCTCCGACCATCTAAGAGTTTTCCATCCCTCTATTCCTTATACTCTGGTCGATCTGAATGGTTATGCTAAGGATCGGACCGTTGAGGGGAAAGAGGTTTGGGATCCGCCCCAGATCAAAGTTGTCAACCTTCGGGAGCTAGTCAAACAAGTTACCCAGGCTGATGACCAAGGATGGGATAAGGCCGCTGCTGCTCAAGAGGCTGATCAAGCTGATGCCAATGCTGAAAACCTACTGCATCCTTCTCTTAGTGCTGAAAATGTGAACAATGCTGAGATGCGGCCTGATGATGTTTAAAGTTGTTGTAACTTTTTCTTGATTCAGTATTGTAGGAGTTTGAGAACATTTTCTTTGGTAACTTGTAATAACATTTTCTTAAATCTCTTGAATATATTGACAAGTATCTTATGTTCTTGATTCTTGAATGTGTTGATGTGTTTTGCTCGAAATTATTGTATCTATTGAGTCCGGTTTAGTCTGAGTACATTGTGGTGATATCCGGCCGGACCGGCCCCCTTGTTTTAGATAAGATTCGAAGTTGTAAACTTGCAGGCTTATCTAAACTAACTATTTGATTTTAGGATTGATCAAATAATTTTCATATGCTTTTCGAACTGGTCAAATAAATTGCGGTTTACTACTTGTACCAGATTTCATAAGCTTTTGTTATGTGTTTAGAACGACGGTTATCAGGTATTTCATGCGTAACTTCTTCAGTTTTATTTAGGAGGTACGAATCATGATCATGTTTTTCATCAATTTATCGATTTGTTTTTTGCCGAATCATAAGGAAAGTGAATCTGCATTTTTTTGTCCATCTTTTGATAACATTGATCTGCATTTTGTTATGATCATTGTATTGCATTTGATGTTGACGAATGTGATTGTGTACCCGCAGTCTCTTTCCTTAGTTTTCTAGACGAATCTGCAGGCAACCCGCAATATTTGTTTTCATTGTGTTTGTGTATTAGGTTCATCGTCAGCCTAATTGTGTAAAAAAATTGTCTTTCTGTATTTTAAGGGTTGACTTTGTGTGCTTGGGCTCATTAGAACTATCTCGTGATTTTCTGATATTTCCTAGTACTACTGGTAGTGCTATCGTAGGCCTATTAGTTGAGAATGCATTTTTATTGTTTGAATGTGAATAATAAGGTTATCAAAGACAAGTTGTACTTTTTTTAATCACTACATGATTCACCTTTTCACAAAAAAAACATTTCTTTTCTTCCATTCCGATTGTGTATTGTTTTCTTTTACTTGTAGGTTCTAAACCCATTGGGTAGTGAAGTACCTTTCCGTAAATTTTTTTTTTTCGATTCTTCGGTGTCACTACAATTGTTCCTCAATGAATTTGCTGTGTCGTTGGTCTATTCAACCATCATAGAATGTGTTGCATATTTCACCACAAGACAAATTGGTGATTTTCTGTTTTTTGATTTCCGTGCTAATTAATTTTCCTGTCAAAACGCTTCCTTTCATGTGAATATTCTAAGTTTACTTCCTCTCAGACTCAAAATGTTGATTCTCATGTGTACATTTCATCAAGAAACATGTGTCCTTCCTGTCACTTATGAAGCTACACTCAAGTATAGCCATGACAAGGTTTCGAACCATTAGAGGGAACTTGAACATTTGTGTATCAAACTATACTACTCGGTTCCTAGTTATCAAAAGTGTTTGCTTAGGTGTGATGACGATGTGGTTTCCATGCTTTCAATCGCTGATTCATACGACATTAAACGTGTAGATGTGGAGGTTATAGGAGATGGCATTATTGGGTCTACTTCAACTTACACCGATGGTAATGCGCTTCTAGATGAACAAGTTACTATTCACAATAATGATTCCATGCTACCGTGTTTACCATATTCAAACGACAAACATCGTATGAATTTAGCATGGGACAATTGATAGTCAATGAAGGTCAATGTTTTGCTGGTAGTGCTCCTGAATTTATAGGTGCATTGCAAAAATTATCTGTCCACACTGGATTTCAATATGTATACACTAATAATGACAAGAATATAGTTACAACTGAATGTATTAAGAAGGGTGAAAGAAAATGTGGTTGGATGGTTCATGCGGTCAAAGATAAGTCGGATGATTCTTTCGATTTAAAGAAACTATGTAATGTCCACATGTGTGGGATAGATTCTCAAGATTTTGATATTTCACGTTTGGATTCCCCAATTGTTGAAAAGTTGATACACGATCATGTTCGTGATAAGCCATATACTTCTACAACTGATGTAAAAAAATTCATCTTGTCGAACTTTAAATTTGAAGTTTCTTATGATATAGCTTGGTCCACTGTCAAATTAGCTAGGGAATCCTTATACGGTGACCTTCAACAGTCTTTCATTAAGGATGTGTCTCAGACGAACCCTGACTCCGTTTTACTTTTGGATGTAGATGAGAAGTCTCGTCGTTTCGTACAAATTTTCGTTGCATTCGATGCTTGCATTCGTGGGTTTAATTTATATCGACCTATGCTATTTTTAGATGGAGCCCATTTAAAGGGCGATATGAATGGCTACTTGCTAGCTGCAGCCGGAAAAGATGGTGACAATGGTACATAATTATTTTCTGGAACAACACTAAATTTTCGACCTTGTGCTATTGCTTTACTGTCATTGCATATTTGATTTGCTTTACGTCATGGTTCTACGAGGCATAAAATTAGCCACAACGGCCAAGGGGCAATAACTATGTGTGTGACTATGCACCATTCCATTTAAACCATTGATACATTCTTGCAATTCTTCGCAATTAGAATGTGATTTGATATGCATTATTTATTATTTTAGACATTTGTTTACATTTTGTACCAATATGTGTAGGGTTATTTCCTTTGTGTTATGTTGTTGTTGACTCCGATTCTGAAGAAATTTGGCATTGGTTTTTACTTCAATTGAAGAGTCTACTTATACCAGCACGGCGGATGACCTTCTTTACTGATAGGAACCTCGGTTTGTAGGACGCTTTGCCTTCTGTTTTTTCTGATGCATATCATTCATATTGCCTTTATTTACCATTTAAAGTTAAACCTGAAGAACTGTTTTAGTGGTAACAAAGGGGCAGATAAAGCGTTGCGGGATCGTATTGTTAAATTGCTACTTCAATGTACTTATGCTTCAACTGTACAAGAATTTCACAATCATATGGATTCCATTTTACGTGAAGGAGGAGAAAAAGCATCTATGTTTTTAAGAATTTAAACCCGCGAACTGGGCAAATGCTGATTTTCCAGGTTGCGTGTACGGACACACAACGTCAAGTGCTTCCGAGTCCTTCAATTATTGGGTGTTCAAGGAGAGGCACTTGCCTATATTCAGTATGATTGATGGTATTCATTAAAAATTATGAAGCAGCTTTCTGGTGAGGGTGGTAATACTTCATTTTTTATGGTTTTAATGATACATGTTCATTACATTGAAGATTTTTGTAATTACATCATTCCTTTTATTGAGTAGATAGGCGCGCAAAGTGTTCTTCATGGACATCTATTATATGTCCCCAAGTTGACGCTAAGTTGTACGAGATAATGCACACATGGCGAGACTTGCAGGTTATTCGCTAAACTCAATACCGTTATTAAATTTTATCATTTCGGTCAGCATCCATTTATTTGGAGTTTTGTGCTTGCTCATGCAACGAGTGGCAACGTACTGGTTACCCTTGCGTTCATGGTATGACTGTTATCAGGAGTACTGGGCTTCACCTACATGAATATGGTGATATTTATTACTTAAAGAAGTCTTACGCTGATGCATACAAGTATGCTATTTTTCCGATACCTAGTTCGTATCGTTTTTGGGACAATTCTTCAGAGGATATAATGGTCGCTCCCACCCAAAAGAGACATCCTGGAAGACCACGGAAAAAGCGTATTAGATCTAAGGGTGAGTCGGTGCTCTCGAACAAACGAAGTCGTTAAGACGGTATTGGAAAGAACAACAACAAAATCGTACACCCAATTTGTTTACGTTTAGCACCACATTATTGCATCTTTTTTGCAGTAAGGTGGAGCCTTGCATTTTGAATAATCGTCCACATTTCTATTTACCAATGGTATTCTTGTTTGGGTTTGTTGCTTTTTTGAACTCTTATGCAACGAGTAAATATTTTCTTTGTTTGTCTCTGAATAAATATTTCGTTTGTTTGTTTATTTGATGTATAACAACAAATGAGGTAACAAATTCATGGTCATTAATAGTCCCAATTCTATAGAGGACGATCACCTACAGTTCTTGTCAGGGCCGGCCCTATCACAAGCCAGGCGAGCCAGTCGGCTTGGCCCAATGAATCCCGATAGGCCCAATCGGTACATGTTTTGCTTATCCGAATTTTTTTTTTTATAGAGTTAATCCGATCGATTTATAAAAAAAATTGTATATTAAAAAGCCCGATTTTGATAACAAATAGGCCCGATTCTTTAAAAAAAAAATACCCAACCCAATAAAAAAATTGATTGATGAAATTGATGATTATACATTGATTAGTGATTTCGCCTCCAAATGTGCTTCAAGAGCATTGTTGAATTAGTATTTAGTATTAATATATATGTATGTTTTGTGTTTGCATTATGAATTTGATGTTTGTATATGAATGTATTAGAAAAAAAATTGTATTTTCGGTCGATTTTTTTTTTTTTTTTGTACATAGGCCCAATTTTTTTTTAACTGACTTCGGCCCTAAAAAACGTAGGACCGGCCCTGGTTCTTGTGTGGAACAATAACACTCTCAGTAATAAGTGCTGATGAAGTACCATTCACATACGAAGTAACATAAACGTTTTTGTGGATGATGCCTACTTACAATGGTAGGACATACAATGTGAATACAAAGGTAACATTCACACATTAAGCGATAATTGCACATAAAATGTGAATACTATACCGGTAACAGTTACGCATGCAGTAACAATACCACATTATGTAACAACAACTGATTCAACAATGGACCGAGACTAACGTTCAACTTCAAATTTTTTTTCCTTGTGCAACAATAATACATTAAGCCGTGCATGATGCTTCCTCGGTAAGCTTTGATGTTAGCTTCGTATTTTCTGGTAACTATTGGGAATTACATATGCAGTAACACATGTCGTTCAACGTGACATACACAACGACATCAAATTTTGGGGGGTTGTTTTTTTTTCATCAACTCAATATACGTACGTTTTCTGTCACACAAAAAAAAAAAAAAAAACAAATGTGCGTTCAACGGAATATCATAAATCACCAGTACATGTCCTTTACGGACAAAACAATACACATTATTTTTTCAGGCAAAGTTGTAGTCGATTTTATTTTCCAACAAGACATTGTAACACATACGAAAAAAAAATATTACTATGCCTCCACAACAAAACGCCAAAAAAAAGTTTTTATATTTATTTTCCACGGCCAGCAATGAACGTCGATTTCATAATAAAATAACCTTAAAAAACCGTCCACGTCGCTCCCCCCTTTACTCTAACTACATTTCATGAACATGATCCGTCACAATAGAGTTAACTATCATTGCTTTTATCTTTTTCAGTCCCACATCTATTAGGTTTTGTAGGAATGTCCAGCCCTTGTGTCAAGTTCAACATGTAGTACATTAAGTAAAGTGTGCAATCAGACCCGTAGTTATCAAAGTTGCATTAAAAAAATTGACTTCCCTCTAAAAATTTACAATCGACGTGACAAAGTTACTTGTCGGTTTTGTGTACACTTATGATTCGTTATCTTGTAACGGAAGTTTCTTGACCTTCTCCACAACACGTGACGATCTCGAATTATTTTTGACAATTCCCATCTCTTTTTATGTAAACATTGCCATATATAATCAACCTAAATGATCAACGTATGATTGCACTCAATCTCCCAATTTTTGGGAATACCCATATTCATAACGTACACGTTAAGCTTAGAAAAACATACTATTTTTTGGCAATTCACAAGAAAGGGGTCCGAATTAGCTCTCCTTAAGGATAAAGAGTGGTACATTTTCCAAACCTCCACTTCCTTGCTTTACAACAGCAGCATCCAGCGATATGGTGTTCCTCTTTTCCCCGGATAGCTTAAAGGGAAGAAAACTCTTTGTCCCTGCTTAATTCGACTTACTTTCGTTGGACACCTCATTTTTGTAGTTCTTGGCATCGGCGAGTTTGCGTATTTTTACCTACAGACGAAGTGTAGCATAGAATCACAGGATCTTTCAAATGTCATAGGCTATGTCAAACACATATTTATCCACATTTAATGCACATTTCCAATTATACGGGGAAAGGGTTAAATTGGTTTAAGATTAAATACCCATGATGATGCCAGAAATATGTGGTCTTTAGGTTGCATCATGCCGGACTCTTTCAATATAATAAAGAATGCATCTATCACCTGTTACAAACTTTTAACCGTAAGTTACATACTTTATTTAATCTCATTTATTTACAAAAGTAACAATTCTTACAGTTTGGTCAATGAAGTTTCCTTGCATTATCTGCATTAGTGAGTCGACAGTCACAGATGGGAAATCTCTCGCATCTCTAGACCACACCAGTACCCTGCATGTGTTTAACATACCTCAATCGAACATGGCAGTAAATATTTAATTAATGTCATCCTGTTAACATAAAAGAAACGACCTACATTCTTCCATGACTTGCATTTATTGTTCGCAATCTTGCGAAATCTTCTTCCATACCGTGCTTCCCGCATTTGTACGCTTCCTTCTTCTCTTTAATTACAACTTTTTGTAAGTATGGATCTTTTCCTCCTCCAACGACGTATTCTTCCACATTCATTGCTTCGGTTTTCTGTTTTTTTTTTGTTCTTCATAATGATATTCTTCCATTTTCTTTTCCCTTCTGATTCTTGGTTCATCTTTCACCCTCCTAGGAATGGAGAATTTCTTGACGGTTGCATGTTCTTCTTGGAAAGACTTCCCGTATGCCCGTGTCACTTGATGAACATAATCTAGTAAATTTGACTTCTTCAACTCTTCTAGTTCTTTTTGTATTACTTGTATTATTCTTTCATTTCCCCTTGTCACTTTTTCTTGCCGTTCAATAGTTGACAAAGCCATCCCAATCTCCTCACATAGTCTTTTTTTTCTCACTTCTCACGCCTTCAATTTCAATTTCAATTTCCAACGCCACTTTCTTTGCTGTCCTAACATTCAAAGCCATCTTTAATTCATTCCGGTTTGCGTCTAATGCATGATACTTTTCAATCATACCAACTTCCTCTTTCCTCAAGGTGTTAGCCCTGAATGCAAGCATCCGGTTGTCCTTTTCTAGTTGTTCGACCCTTTTCTTCATGAGTACCATCTCTGAAGTAGGGACCAATTAGTGATGCCTCATGTTTTTGTGATAGCAAAATGTCTTCATGTTGTCACAAATGAAAGCAATTTAATATTTATATATTCAATATGTAATGCATTATGTGAAGCTAAATAATTCATTTGCCCTTGTCAACTAAAAATAAATAAATAGACTTATGTCGTTAACGTTTACTACATGTTCCACTTTTGGCACTTCCACCCCTTTGCGCTTTTCCAGCATCTGTATTGTACCTCTAGCCTTCTCCCACTCTCTTAGTAACTTTACATTCTATTCCCGTATTTCTCGCATGTTTTCCTATGAATTGTTCCAAAATAATGGGCTTGAGACACTGGACATGCAATTTACTATCACAATGCTACTAAAAGCTATCACGAAAAGAACTAAGTAGGGCCAACGTGACACACTATACTCATCTTTTGAATTTACAATACTGTAAGATGTTGAATATAGTAAATAATTAGTACTATAATTAGCAGATAATTTCTACTTAGTAGGTTTTAATATGGCTAGATATTTTGTTGTAATAATAGGACAGCTGTGCTTGTAATAAGACAGCTGTACTCTATATTCGAGCCATATATAAGGCTCCATTTCCGATATTTGCAGAGTTAATAATAAGAATAACTTTCCCAAATTTGTCTTGATAAGGAAGATGACCTAAGTTCATCTCCCCACTCAATATTCTGTTATTTTTGTTCAGATTCATCTATTTCTTCATGGTATCAGAGCTCAAAATTTTGGTTTAGGTGTTCTATTACAAGAAATTTCGTTTCGTTTCTCTTTTATTTCAAGTTCTGATTAGCAATGGCGGAAGAACCTGTGATTCCGGTATCAAGCCCTTACTATATTCATCCTAGCGAAAGCCCGTCCTTGGTGCTCGTTCAACCTGTTCTTGACGACAATGGAGTGAATTATCACTCGTGGTCACGATCGGTGAAGATGTCCTTAGTCATGAAGAACAAAATAGGTTTTATTGACGGTTCGATTGAGAGACCGGAAAGAGGAGATCCAAAATTTCATGCCTGGGAACAATGTAATACTAATGTTACTTCGTGGTTGTTGAATTCGGTGGCGAAGACGATTGCTCAGAGTGTAATGTGGATGAATACGGCAAAGGATGTTTGGGACGACATTCAGGATAGGTATGCAAACCTAGATTCATTTAGGTTATCTGATTTACTCGAAGAATTGAATGGAATTAAGCAAGGAGAGCTCACTGTATCTCAATATTTCGCTCGAATCAAAATCATTTGGGATGAAATTAATGTTCTGAGGCCGATTCCTAGCTGTAAATGTGATCCTGCTTGTCATTGCGATTTGATTTCTACCGTGATTGGATATTTTGAGAATGAGTATGTCATTCGGTTCTTACGAGGTTTGAATGAGAGTTTTTCACCAGTCAATTCTCAGATTCTATTGATGAATCCATTACCAACCATCAAGGTTGCCTTTGCAATGGCTTTGAAATTTGAAAGGCAGAAGAAAGGTTGTTTTACTACAGGTAACCAAGTGTCTGATTCAACAATACTGGTTAATAGATCCAACTTCAATTTCACCTCACAGGATGCTGGCAAAAGGTTCAATAACTATGATAATGGAGGACCTAAGAGGCCAAATCCACAGAATCAGAATCAGGGAGGCAAACGTCCACAATGTACTCACTGTGGAAAACTAGGTCATGTGGAAGACAAGTGCTATTTTAAACATGGCTTTCCCCCAGGTTTTAAGCCCAGAGGGAGGATCAATATGGTTGAAAGTAATACAGATTCCACACCACAGAATACACCACTCTTACCAAACTCATCTGGTGGTGGATACTCTTTGAATCAGCAACAATATAATCAACTCATGCAATTGCTCAGCAAGCAGAATGAAGGGAATAAAGAGAATCAGAACCAGCACTTGGTGAACCAAGCTTCAGTGCTATCTGCTTCTTTTATGCCAGAGGATGATCTGGGAGCAGGTAACATACATAACAGATGGATTCTAGACTCATGGGCCACAGATCATGTTATTTATGATCTGAGTCTTTTTTCCAGGTTTCAGAAAGTTGAAAATGTCAGTGTAAGTTTGCCTAATGGTAGGAGTGCCATGGTTACTCACATTGGAGAAGTACAAATAGGAGTACACATGTTATTATTGAATGTCTTATATGTTCCAGCATTCAAATTTAATTTGATATCCCTCAGGATTGGATCAACTAAGAAGTTTAAAGGGTTGTATCTACTCAATAACTGTGACAGACATGATGGCACAGCAATAAAGAGGTGCAATGATGTTTCCTTCCAGAATGTACCTGGTCTATCTGATGCTTTGGTGTGGCACTACAGGATGGGGCACCTGTCTGATCAGATATTAAAGCTACTTACAGGATATAATAAAGATGTAATATGGCATAAGGATGAAATTTGTCACATATGCCCTTTGGCTAAGCAAAAACATTTGTCTTTTCCTTTGAGTATTTCTTCAGTTGAATTTGTTTTTGATTTGGTTCACTTTGATATCTGGGGGCCATATGTTTAGGGTATATTTTACTATATTTTCGGGCTTAATCCCTAAACAATTTACCTTGTTTTTAAAGGAAATAAATGAGAAAAGCATGTTTTTAACCAATAAATTCATATAATGTTCATTGAGGGTTTATAATTTAATTATGAGGAAATATTGAGTTTAAATGTTATTTTGTTACACATTTTATTATTATTTTTACTCGATGACTTGGTGTAACAATTATTTTGCAGAAAATAAAGAAATGCAAGGGGATATTATTTATTGAGAAGATTTATGTCATTCAATCAAGGATTTCAAAATAAAGGAGAAAATCGGATCAGCATTTGAAGAATAAATCAGATCAGAGCGAAAGAGTGGAGTGGGGAACACGTTTTACGAAGCACAGTGTGAACGCAGAGAAGTGACACGCTCGGTCGACCGAGCCGTGCTATTCGGTCGACCGAGCCGAGACGTTCGGTCTACCGAGGCTGAATTGACGCGTTTTCTAGATCCTTCCCTATGTCGGCCACAAACTCCTATATAAGCAGCATCCATTCGAGCAGAAACAGACATCCAGAAACATCAGAAAATTAGTATAGCAATTAGCAATAAATTAGATTCATAGATAGTCTTTCTTTTATTTTTCTTTCAATTTCAATTCAGCAAATAAGGATGTTTTTTAAGAAGATGAGTGGCTAAAGGCCTGAGGCTAGGACCACCATGTGAAGCCACCATCACCGGATTTAAACAAGGATTTTGCATTTATTCGTTCTAGTAAGTTTCTTGTTCTTCCTTCATGTTTTGAATTGTTTATGTGCAATGTGTATGAACTATACGTGTGTTGCATGCTGATTTGAATTTAGACATACGATAGTTGATAAATTCATAGATTGCCGTGAAGGAGAGTGATAATATTTCTTCTAACAAACGAAAGTTGAGGGAGAATATTGTTAGATTAGGATTTTATATCCATATCTTTGTTTCGTAGAGCTTTAGTCAAACCGAGAGGTGTACTAATTAACGGTGTAGAATCGAGAGAGGAAACGCCGCTTTAGTAGATAATAATCCAAGACTTACGAATGAATATGCGATTTTCTTGTTAATTTCAGTGGGGTGGTGGATCAAAGGTGTGTTCTAGTTGTTTTAATCATAGTTGTTAGAAAAAGATTTGATAAGTAGTAGTTGTTCTTCTCGCTTTTGAAACCTTTATTTCGTTCTTTAATCCAAGATCGTATTTATAAACCTTACAAAAGAAATCGAAGGCGGAAACACTATTTTTCGTACAAGTCCCTGTGGATACGACCGGTTTCATCACTATAGCTGCGAACCTTCGCACTTGGGGTTGACATCGGTTTTATTTATTAAATTTTATCACTGCTTTGCATAAAACCGCAAACAAGTTTTTGGCGCCGTTGCCGGGGACTTGGCACGGAAAGTTTTCGTTTTCAGTCTCTGTAATTTCTGGACGGTCGCTAATTCTAGTGCGTACTAATCTTAAAAATAAAAAAATAAAAAAAAAAAAGAATTTCAGTTCGGTCGACCGAACCTGACCTCTCGGTCGACCGAGAGTTATTTTATTTTTTCTTTTCTCTGTTTCTGTTCTGTGATAGTCTTACAGTATTCTGTTCTGTTTTATTTGCGTCTTTCGAGCCTGTTTTGAGTCTGTTTTAGTTTAGTTTTTAGTGGTTGAGTCTAATTAAAGGATTATACTTAATTTTATAAAAAAAATAAAAAATTAAAGAATAAAAAAATAAATAAAATAAAATAAAAAATTTATTTTGACCCGAACATTTGGTTCGAAAGTGGTTTATGCAAACTCGAACTCACGGGGGACCACTTTTATATAACCCGGAGCTAGAGCGAACCATCGTTCGACCGAATAGACGTTTGGCTCGACTCGCCGGATCGACGGACGAGGCAAACGACCCTGAAGAATACGTTGAGGAAGAAGCCCAAGTTGAGGAAATGGCAGATCAAAGGACATTGGCAGACTATGCCATGCCGTCTACCGTGAAAGTAAATCCTGCAGTCGTGATTCCCGAAATCACGGTGATAATTTCGAACTCAAAACTTCTTTAATCAACTTGGTGAGAGGTTCCACATTCCATGGCTTCTCCTCCGAGGACCCACACGATCACATTCACTCATTTCTAGAATCGTGCGGGACTACTTTAATCAAAGGGGTCACCGAGGACGCCTTGAGGATGAAACTTTTCCCCTTCTCACTGAAGGAGAAGCGAAAGAATGGTATAAATCTTTACCAGTCGACTCCATTACTTCGTGGGAGGAGTTGGAGAAAGAATTTTTGAGCCAGTACTTTCCACCTGCAAAGACGGCTCATCTTCTGAATCAGATATTCACTTTTGTGCAAACCGAGAGGGAATCATTTTGCGATGCATGGAAACGATTTAAGTCTCTCTTGAGAAAGTGCCCCCACCATGGGCTGGATAAACAAAGATTGGTCAACACTTTCTATAGTGGTTTGACTGAATTGACTAAGGGAATGGTGAATAGTTCTGCTGGAGGTGCATTCTGAGAAAGACACCTGAAGAGGGATGGACGTTGTTTGAAGATATTGCAAAGTATAATTATGCCCCTACCTATAAAGGTGCATCCAGTCAGAAGAACTCGACTCCAGGGAAGTATGAGGTAGATGAGACCACACTTCTAAAGGCTCAGTTAGAAGCACTACAGAAGCAAGTGGCGGCAATGAATGTTCAAAGTCTTGTATGTGACAACTGCCATGGCCAAGGCCATCGCAGTAATCAGTGCCAGCTTGACCCGATTTCTCAGGTCAAAGCTGTGCAAAACAACGTTGTCTGCCAAAATTGCGATACTATTGGGCACACATTCCATCAATGTCCTCTATTGGTGCATTCAGAGGAGGTGAATGCATTCAGTTCTCAAAATTATCGACCTTTGGGTCAGAATCAGAACACTCAAGGGTTTAATTACTGGAGTGACCCTTCTAGGGTAGCAAATCCCCATCAGTTTCAGGCCCCTAGACCTAATCTGAGCAATTTTCAATCCAACTCTCGACCGGCATGGAACAATAATCCACCGGTCAATCAAAATCAAAATCAGAATCAATCATTTCAGATCTTAGAACAAAAGTTGAGTGAGCAAGCCACGGCCAACACTCAGTTGGCAAATGCATTAAGTACTTTGACCAGTACAGTGAGAAATCTAGAGGTGCAAATGGGACAGATTTCGGGGCAGCAAGCAAGTCGACCTCAAGGTCAGCTGCCGAGTTTTACTGAGAAGAACCCCCGAGGGGTTAACGTGGTCCAGAATGACCAGAATACTTGCACCGATCTGGCTGCACCATGGAACTATGGTCAAGATGAGTTGAATGTCGTAAATCTGAGGAGTGGGAAAGCGGTTGGCGGTCAGGCCAACCAGGGAAACGAATAGCCCCTCCTGCGAGCAGAGAGGCAGGAGGGGAAGATCTTTTTTCTCCTCAGAAGGATGCTGGGACGGCTGTTGAGCCAAGCGAAAAAGGAAATTCTGAAAGAAATGTGAGAGTTGAGAATACTGCTGAAAAGAAGTCGGATTCTAAGTTGAGTTCTGGGAAGCATGTGAGGTGGAAAGATAGGGAAGACAAAGCAATCAATCATAAGACAGCAAAGAAGACCTTCACTGAGGAGGACTTTGCTGATCTCCCTTACCCACCTAGCAAGAACAAGCTGTCATTAACAGTCGATAAGGAGTATAAGAAGGTTATCGATTTGCTCAAGAATACTGAGGCAAACATTCCATTAGTTGATCTTTTGGTAGGGATGCCAAAGTATACAAAGTTTATAAAGGACGCAGTGAGTTCGAAGAAGAAGCTTCAAGAGCTCGAGCACATAGTGTTGAATGAAGAATGCTCCGCAATCGGTCAGACTAAACTTCCTGTGAAGTGTCCTGACCCTGGTAAATTCACGATTTCGTGTACTATCGGGAACAGGGACTTCCATAATGTTTTATGTGATTCGGGGGCATCAGTCAATCTGATGTCTACTTCAATCTTCCAATCTCTTGGATTGGATCAATCTATTACTCTTAGACCCATTTCTCTTCAACTTGCAGATAGAAGTGTGAAGTATGCAAGGGGAACTGTAGAAGATGTGTTGGTCAAGGTTGAGAACTTCATATACCCGGTGATTGGGTAATCATGGACATGACCAATGATGAGAAAACCCCTTGATCCTTGGAAGACCTTTTCTTGCAACCGCCCGTGCCTTACTAGATTCCTACGGTGGCGAGATAACCCTACATTTGGAGGATGAGAGTGTAAAGTTCAATGTGGGCAATGCAGTGAAGCACGCATCCAGTGACACTTGTTTAGCTATTGAGGACGATTTCACCGATGAGTATGATGAACAAGTGTTCATGGGCAGTTGGGATGAGGAAGAATTCAATAAACAATCTGCAATTTGGACTGATGAGGAGTGGAAGAATTTTTTAGAAGAGATTGAGAGGGAGGAAAAGGAAAGTTCTGATTACCAGGAGATGGTAAGAAAGAAAATGAGGAAGAGGCATGGTGACATGGCCAGATTTGAAAAAGGGGATGAAACCCCTGTCTGCTGGGAGGCCATGATGCTTGAGCCCTTATGATAAGCTTGGAGATCTGGAGCTTAAGGGCGATAAATTAAGACCAAGTGTGGAGGAGCCACCGTCAGATTTAGTGTTGAAACCCTTGCCTCAACACTTGAAATACATTTTTCCGAGGGACGGTGATAAGCTCCCTTTGATTATTTCATCTAAGTTGGAACCAAAGGAGGAAGAAAAGCTTATCAAAGTGCTGCAAGATAATATCCTAGCCTTTGGTTGGCAAGTGGGAGATATCAAGGGGATAAGCCCCGATATCTGTATGCACAAGATCAGGACTGTTGAGGGATCGAAGAAAGTGCGACAGCCTCGGAGAAGGCTAAACCCTCACATGCAGGAGGTCGTTAAGAAGGAAATCATCAAATTGCTTGACATGGGTATCATCTACCCAATAGCCGATAGTGAATGGGTGAGCCCCACACAGGTGGTGCCAAAGAAAGGAGGGATCACCATTGAGAAGAATGAAAAGGGGGAAGAGATTGCCCTACGGCAAGTCACTGGGTACAGAGTTTGCATCGATTACAGAAGACTAAATGAGGTAACTCTAAAAGACCACTTCCCTTGCCATTCATTGACCAGCTCCTTGAGAGGCTTAGTGGCAAGCAATATTATTGTTTTCTGGATGGCTATTCAGGATACTTTCAGATAGCTATCGACCCCACTGATCAAGAAAAGACTACCTTCACCTGTCCCTCGTGCACCTTCGCCATCGAAGAATGCCATTTGGTCTTTGCAACGCACCGGCTACATTTCAAAGATGTATCCTGGCTATCTTTGATGGTTTAGTGGAGAAGGTGATGGAGATTTTTATGGATGACTTCTCTGTGTTTGGGGACAGTTTCGACCACTGTTTACACAATCTTGATAAAGTTTTGTCCCGGTGCATAGAAAAAGACTTAGTCTTAAATTGGGAGAAGTGCCACCTGATGGTGGAAGAGGGAATTGTTCTGGGACACAAGGTGTCCAAAGAAGGTATTGAGGTCGACAAAGCGAAGGTAGAAGCTATTGAAAAATGACATACCCCAAAAATGCAAGAGAAGTAAGAGGATTCTTGGGTCATGTCGGCTTCTATAGGCGATTCATCAAAGACTTTTCTAAAATAGCCAAGCCTTTGTCATCTCTCTTAAGAGAAGATGTGAAGTTTATTTTCACCCCCGAGTGTGAAAGAGCATTTAAAGAACTAAAAGACAAGTTGGTTACCTCGCCAATTCTTATAGCACCCGACTGGAAAGCTCCTTCGAGCTTATGTGTGATGCTTCTAATTATGCAATCGGTGCGGTGCTAGGTCAGAGAGTGGACGGAAGGTTCCGACCCATCTACTACGCTTAGTCACACTTTAAACCCAGCACAAGTAAATTATGCAACAACCGAGAAGGAGTTGTTGGCAGTAGTTTTTGCCATGGATAAATTTAGAAGCTACTTGCTTGGGTCGGAGGTCACGGTCTGGACAGACCATTCTGCATTGAAATATCTATTGAACAAGGCTGATGCCAAGCCTCGTTTGTTGAGATGGATCTTGATTTTACAAGAGTTTGATGTTCATATCCGGGACAAGAAGGGTAGCGAGAATGTGGTAGCTGACCACATGTCTCGGTGACCGGCGATCCTCGAGTAGAGTCGGATGAGATTGGAATTGATTTTCCAACCGAGCAACTCATGACCATTGATGTGTGCAAGGTTGCTCCTGCCCGTGCTGGTAAAGGTTCTCCTTGGTTTGCACCTTTTGCAAACTTCTTAAGCGGCAGATATCTGGACCCTGACCTGACATATCAGCAAAAGAAGAAATTCTTTTCGGATCTGAACTATTATGTGTGGGACGATCCCATTCTCTTCAAGCGTTGCAAGGATGGATTGCTCCGTAGGTGTGTCCACGAGTTCGAGCAGAGGGACATTATGGAGCAATGCCATGGTGGACCCGTGGGAGGTCATTATGGAGCTGGGAAGACTGCTGCGAAGATTTTTCAATCCGGTTTCTACTGGCCAACAATTTTTAAGGATACAGAGAACTTTGTAAAAGGGTGTGACCGGTGCCAACGCACCGGTAAACTTTCTCGGCGAATGGACATGCCCCTCCACCCCATCCAAGAATGCGAGATTTTCGACGTATGGGGTATTGATTTCATGGGACCGTTTCCATCCTCGTATGGGAACAAGTACATTCTGGTCTGCGTCGACTACGTGTCAAAGTGGGTAGAAGCGATAGCAACACCGCGGAACGACCACAAGGTGGTCAAGAACTTCCTGAAGAAAAATATTTTCACGCGGTTTGGCTGTCCACGAGCCCTCATCAGTGACGAGGGAACTCACTTTTGCAATACCCCACTAGACAAGATTTTAGAACGATATGGGGTAAAACACAAAACTGCTACCCCCTATCACCCTCAGACGAGTGGACAAGTTGAAGTGAGTAACCGAAGCTTGAAGAGCATTCTTGAGAAGACGGTGAATTCTAATAGGACGGATTGGAGTCGGAAACTGGATGATGTGCTCTGGGCCTACAGGACAGCTTTCAAGACTCCTATTGGCACGTCTCCGTTTGAGATGGTTTATGGCAAGGCCCGCCACCTGCCAATCGAGCTTGAGCACAGAGCGTTACAGGCTATTAAATTCTTGAATTTCGATAGCCAGTTATGCAGAGAAAAGCGATTATTGCAGTTGCAGGAGCTTGATGAGTTCAGACTCCAGGCCTACGAGAGCTCGAGAATCAGTAAGGAAAGGACTAAACTGCTTCACGACAAGAAAATCAAGATTAGGGAATTCAAAGCGGGCGAGTGGGTTTTACTGTATAATACCAGGTTACATCTGTTTCCTGGTAAGCTACGCAGCCGTTGGTCTGGCCCCTTTGAAATCTTTCAGGTATTCCCTAGTGGAGCAGTCGATTTGAAAGATAAGCAGGGCGGGTTGTTCAGAGTAAATGGTCATCGGTTAAAACACTATATTGGTCAACAAAAGGAACGACCGGTGGTTCTCTATCTGAACGACGTCCCTAGTCAAACCAGCTCCGATCCTTCGGCACCCGATGATTTACATCTCTGTGAGTTCTTTGATGATGTTATGCTCCCTGATGTTGCACCTCGGCTTGTGAAACAGAAACCTAAAAAGAAGAAGAGACGAATCATAGGTACGAAGTGGATACAGAAGTTTGATGATATGGCCAAGACGTTGGCGAGACTTTGTTCCTATGGATTCCAGTCTGTTGACCCCGAGAAGGTCGAGAATGATTCCGGGATGAGGCTTCACTGGCCTGACCCCGGTTGAGTTTTTATTGGTTAGTCGAGCTCCCGACTATAATTAAGCCCTACTAGGACGGTAACCTAGATATCTTTTTCTTTTTGTTTGTAGTTTACTTTTGCTTTGTTTCTCTTGTTGGTTGCTAATGTTTTCCACCTAGCAGTTTCTGAATATGGATCTGTACTTGGACGATTGCCCATATCATGACCCCTGTTTGTTTCTTTTTATTTCCTCATGTACCCCAGTATCTCTCGATATTACATTTGTGCACTACATCTCACATAGATTCGGTTATTATCAATTTTTGCATTGCTTCTGCTTTGTTCCATGATATTGCCTTGTCTATTATCTTTTGTGCCCCTAGCCCCGAGGTACGTCTTGGTTCCCCATGTGTCCAGGATATTTGCGATAGCGATTGTGAGCTTTCAGATGATATCAGTTTACCGGTGGATGGTCCACAGACTACCGATTTCATCAAGCAATTCTGAATCTGACTCGCGACCACTTCCAGAATTGCAACTTTCGAATTACAACCAGCTAAGTTTTTCTCATTTTGCACATGCTGAGGACATCATGTAACTTAAGTGTGGGGGAGGGTTTATTGGTTTGTTTTACTGGTTTGTTTTACATGTTATCTAGTTTTGCTCCTTTGAAAAATTTGATAAAATTTTTGAAAATTTGTGAGTCCCGAGTAACTTCAATGACATGCTAGTTTTGTAAGTTGGCACCTTTAATTGTTATCAGTAGTCATATCATGTTCTAAGAATAGGTTTGGTAGATCAGATACTCACTTGAACCTCAGTACATGAACCTGTTAGATGAGGAACCAAAAATATAAAATAGTCTCCGGTTAGTTAAGGGATAGCCAATTCTAGCTGCAGATAACCACTTACTTAGTGCTGATGAAAGTTAAGAACTCGTACTATACTCACAGTTAGAATCTAAGTACCTTAGTGTCTTGAGAACCTTAAAAGTCTTGAATGTGTTAGAAATGATACCTGACCGGGAGTTTCCAAAGAGTTTGAAAAAAGAAGAAAATTTTGAAAAATTTGAAAAAAATTAAATTGCAGAAGTTGTTTGCGACTATCACCTCGAGTCCACTTGGATACTGCCCCAATTGGGGAGTATGGTTTACCTTGGACAGTATAGGTTTGAGTGATCTCAGGGTGACTGCCTCTAAAGTAGGGGAGAGTGTTATACTTTTGAGACGCGACGATGGAAGAAAATATAGGCCTTTTGGAACTCTAAGTCGAGTTGATCTAAACCCAGTAGAGACCTGGAAGGTATTTTCTTGGCACCAAGTAAAGGAATTTAAATGTGAGTTGGTTACTTTGTTCTTGATAAATAGTTTTTGTAGGGTAAGTGCTGTAGACAGAACGAACTTCGTTTATTTAACCGGATGACTGTTAGTGCTTGATTTAATACATCAAGAGAGGATCGGTGAAAGTTTAGCGGGTTCAACACACACAATCACTGAGTGAGTTCGATTTGCTAGATACTAGCTTGATGTGAGCGTGACTACATCTCGTGTCAAATTATGTGGGTTTTTGATAGTTTGTCGTTGTTTGTTTTGCTCGGGGACAAGCAAAAAGCTAAGTGTGGGGGAGTTGTTTAGGGTATATTTTACTATATTTTCGGGCTTAATCCCTAAACAATTTACCTTGTTTTTAAAGGAAATAAATGAGAAAAGCATGTTTTTAACCAATAAATTCATATAATGTTCATTGAGGGTTTATAATTTAATTATGAGGAAATATTGGGATTAAATGTTATTTTGTTACACATTTTATTATTATTATTACTCGATGACTTGGTGTGACAATAATTTTGTAGAAAATAAAGAAATGCAAGGGGATATTATTTATTGAGAAGATTTATGTCATTCAATCAAGGATTTCAAAATAAGGAAGAAAATCGGATCAACATTTGAAGAATAAATCAGATCAGAGCGAAAGAGTGGAGTGGGGAACACATTTTACGAAGCACAGTGTGAACGCAGAGAAGTGGCACGCTCGGTCGACCGAGCCGTTCTATTCGGTCGACCGAGCCAAGAGGTTCGGTCTACCGAGGCTGCAGAATTTAATTCGACGCGTTTTCTAGATCCTTCCCTATGTCGGCCACAAACTCCTATATAAGCAGCATCCATTCGAGCAGAAACAGACATCCAGAAAATCAGAAAATTAGTATAGCAACTAGCAATAAATTAGATTCATAGATAGTCTTTCTTTTATTTTTCTTTCAATTTCAATTCAGCAAATAAGGATGTTTTTTAAGAAGATGAGTGGCTAAAGGCCTGAGGCTAGGACCACCATGTGAAGCCACCATCACCAGGATTTAAACAAGGATTTTGCATTTATTCGTTCTAGTAAGTTTCTTGTTCTTCCTTCATGTTTTGAATTGTTTATGTGCAATGTGTATGAACTATACGTGTGTTGCATGCTGATTTGAATTTAGACATACGATAGTTGATAAATTCATAGATTGCCGTGAAGGAGAGTGATAATATTTCTTCTAACAAACGAAAGTTGAGGGAGAATATTGTTAGATTAGGATTTTATATCCATATCTTTGTTTCGTAGAGCTTTAGTCAAACCGAGAGGTGTACTAATTAACGGTGTAGAATCGAGAGAGGAAACGCCGCTTTAGTAGATAATAATCCAAGACTTACGAATGAATATGCGATTCTCTTGTTAATTTCAGTGGGGTGGTGGATCAAAGGTGTGTTCTAGTTATTTTAATCATAGTTGTTAGAAAAAGATTTGATAAGTAGTAGTTGTTCTTCTCGCTTTTGAAACCTTTATTTCGTTCTTTAATCCAAGATCGTATTTATAAACCTTACAAAAGAAATCGAAGGCGGAAACACTATTTTTCGTACAAGTCCCTGTGGATACGACCCGGTTTCATCACTATAGCTGCGAACCTTCGCACTTGGGGTTGACATCGGTTTTATTTATTAAATTTTATCACTGCTTTGCATAAAACCGCAAACACCATACAAACAGCTCACTATTCATGGTCATAGGTACTTTCTTACTGTGGTGGACGATTTTAGTAGATTTACCTGGGTGTATATGTTGCATGACAAGTCAGAAGCAAGAGGTATAGTTCAGAATTTTTGTGCATTTGCTCATACTCAGTTCCATAAGTTGATAAAGGTGGTTAGGACAGATAATGGACAAGAATTCTATATGCCTGAGTTTTATGATGCTAGGGGTATAGTACATCAAAAATCGTGTGTCTCAACACCTCAACAAAATGGTGTTGTAGAGAGGAAGCATCAACATCTTCTCAATGTGGGTAGGGCACTCAAGTTTCAGGCTAGTCTTCCAATCCAATTTTGGGGTCATTGTATCACTCATGCAGCCTATCTTATTAACATCACACCTACACCCTTGTTATATGGTGCTACTCCTCATAGAATTCTTTATGGGAAAGATGATGATCTCAGTAGAGTCAAGGTGTTTGGTTGCCTAGCTTATGCATCTACCCTGCTGCAAAACAGATCAAAGTTTGATCCTAGAAGTGTGGCTTGTATTCATTTGGGTATCTCTCAGTCAACCAAAGGATATGTCCTCTTAAATCTAGACACAAGACAAATTTTTATCTCTAGGAATGTCATTTTCTATGAGAAATGCTTTCCATTTGACAACTCATGTAAACAAATTCCAGAAGCCTCCCAATAACCTTGTTTGCCTGTTCCATATGAGCTACTTACTCCAGAAGATACCTCACCCACACATGATGTTATTCCAGATTCAGCCCCAAATTCACCAGCTGATACACAGAGTGAACAACCAGTACTTCACCCCACAAGAAGGTCCAATAGGACTAGACAACGCCCTGCTCACCTACAAGACTTTATCTGTGCACATGTTGCTAAATCTGTATCTCCCCATGACTTCAGTCAGTCCCTTAGTTATGACCTTTTATCACAGTCTCATACAACTTTTCTTTATAATCTAGACAAAGAAACTGAACCAGTCTCCTATGCACAAGCTGTCAGGTCTCCCAATTGGAGGGCTGCTATGGATACAGAAATCCAGGCCTTAGAAGCCAACCATACATGGGAGGTAGTCTCTTTACCACCTGGAAAGACACCCATAGGGTGTAAGTGTTAGGAAATCTACGCGGGAACGCAGCGGAATTCAAAAATTTATTTCCTATCGAGCCAAGATCGACTTCGTTTAAGCAATAAACAAATAAACTAAAGACGGTGGTTACCTTGGTTGATCTATAAGATCGACGCTTTGACCGTCTAAGGAGAGTAGTTCTGCATAGAGCCGCCCAAGCGTTCGGCCTCTACCGCTAGTCCACACGAACACCCCGCCGGAATCCCATCATGGATTGCTATTGGAAAACTCCGGTTGCTAGACCGGCCCTTTTCCCCTCTCTCCAACTCTCTATAGGATGCTCTCTATTTTACACAAGAACTATTAGTTCTTGGAATTGTGTTGTACAAAAGAGCTTGACACCCACCTCTTATTTATAGTGTAGGTGGCGCCATCTTCTAGAGTGGAGGAGAAGAAAACATTTTCCCAATAAAATAAGGAAAATATAATTGATTGATTTATCTCATTTATTATAATATCTCATATTAAATAAATCTAGGATATTGTCAATATCTTATATTGAATATTCCCAAGATATTGTCAATATCTAATATTGACTATCTTTATTATATTACCATAAATCAATTTACACATGTGTATATATCACATATATATCACACATATAAGTCTATATAAATATATATATATTGGCCACAATCATGCACATGCATATTATATGCATCACACGCTGGGATCATAAAATATATAAATATTAATATCTAATATTAATATATGGTAATACCATTAATTAAATTACACAATCCAAGTGTATCTTATACACTAATAAGTTGCGCCCCATATGCCAACAAATTGACATCCGAATATTCTTTAATTAATATAATTAATAACTTGTATTTTATTTATTCATAATAAATAAATACCACCATATTAATTTACCACTATAACCTTTATAGTCTCGAGATAAACTTTCCTTATTTGGTTATCATCTATAACCACATTTTAATCCGACTAGATGTTCTTATGTGTGTGACCCGATAGGCTTCCGAATATGTTGGCCGTAGACACAAAGTGCAAATTACGAAAATGCCCTTCATACCTAACGATCACGGGATAGCGTCTAGCAACACACCGTGACCCCCAATTATCGGAAGAGTCAAATGCAATGACTACTACCTTTCATGTGAAACAGTTACCGTGTAACTTACAATCCTATCACTGTAATAATATCCATACGGTCGTTAGTCGAGTGTCAAAACATCAACGACCGTATCTTATAATCTGGATATCATGCTCTCTCGAAGTAACACATTTACTCCCACTTTGCAAAGATTCACGAGAGTAAGACATTCCTTATAATAAGGCCATTTCGGATATTCGATCCCAATCATAGGATACGCGATTCCCGGACGACCAATCATGTATACTCCGAATGCTTCATTATCATACCCAATCACTACCGCATGATCGCCCCGTGGCTAGGGGAAACCTCAATAGTGTCAAAGCATGACAATCCACACCGTGATGCCATGAAGACTCCGGTCCTAAGGGTAATTACACAACCGCCACATAGTGTGACACTTATCTATGTAAGTGGGTCAGTCTAACGTACGCATTCTCTAATACACGTCCACGTACAGTCCAAGTGTCTATACACTTCGATAGACGAGATCTATCCCTGCCCTAAAGACAGAAGACATCTAATACGTGCTAGTCTGTTTATACTATCAATGCCCTGTTTAATAGTACATCAGCCTAGAGACATTTAAGTATCAAACTTATTAAAGTGATTAGAGATCTCATCAACCATAATCGCCTATCATGGTTTCTCTATCACAGTTTAATACTAAGGACGTTATCATATAACAATTCACAATTGGTTCTCTAAAAGAACATATATATATGACAACAGAAAAGCCATTTTATATATGTATAAACATAAAGGAATAGTAGAAATGATCCGACCCGGTCGGATCCGGTCCAACCCGATTGGGTTTAGGACACTATTCCAACAATCTCCCACTTGGCCTAAAACCAATCACTAGCACACACAAGACCAAGTTGAAACACAAGAATCTCATGCAATACTCGCAACTAGCCCTAGCCATGAATGGATTGCTATCCGTGGGGAGTCAGACTATCTTCATATCACGTTCCATATGATCAAGTCAAAGGAACCGCCTCAACACACACACGAATCTCTGACGAGACCCTGGTCCTTGCTTCAAGCAATGAATCCACTTACTATATCAGCTATATAGAAAAAGTGGAAGAACCGTACAAGGTTCAGGAATGAACCTTCTAGATCCATGTACTGCTTCCGCTGCGCCTCTAAAGCACTACTGTGTTTTGGCCTACTTGTAGAACTTACAGTGACCCATAGGCTAGAACATTTCCAGCTCACTGTATCACTTGATCAAAGTGACTGCAAACCCAGACAGTAGCTCCCACTCGCCTTCATAAGACTCGGGATATACGTCTGTATATCTACGTTTATTTAATTCCAAGTTTCAATAAACTAGGAAACTTTCCTTAACTTGTTTAAGGATATTCTCGACATTCACCAGATTTACTTTCATACTTGCTCATGACTATTCATGGACTATGAACATCCGGCATTACCTATAAGATGGTTCCTATCGCAGTAGCGAAGGAAACCTTCCATAAGCATCATCTTTCACCTTATCTTTAGGACCAATGTCCTAACATAGATAGATCTCGCGATCTATGCTAAACTTCTTTTAGCATCACATCTATATAGGTAAACTATAATCTAACAGCAGTAAAATCTATCACTATAGATTCTTATTTCTAAAATAAGAACTGCTAATCCAAGTGCTTTCATAAAGACCTTGAACTACCAAACATTAATTGACTGTGACATGGGGTAATAATTCCTGAGAGAGATATATAATACCTTGCTCAAAAATCATAACACACTCCCACTATCCATCTTGCACATTGGGCATATCCTTCTTTTGACTAAATCAAACTCCTTTGATTATCAAACAAAGAAATCGTCTAGAGAAACTTGTTTGAGTCCATAAATGGATCTCGTGGGCTTACGTGTCATGTTATTGTCTATGAACATCGAGCTTTCTGCCCAACGTCTTCAACACTATCATATAGTCATGATACGAAGTTATAACAAGCATCATCTGATTAGAACTGGGCTCAGCTGGCAGCATAAAGGTAATTACAAGGTTTACACCCCGTACCCCTCAGCCATCACTATAGCCTGATGGTAATCATATTACTATCCATGTCAACCTTTCAGGGACACTCCCCTTAGGTAAGACAGACTAGGTTCACAACCTGGTTGTCACTGATGGAATCTAATTCAGATATTATGGCTCCTAGCCATACCTCTCAATCTTGCCTCTCAAACATTCTTTCATAAGTCGTGAGATATTCATTCTTCAAGATGAACATACCGATAGCCTTTTCAGGCTTGAGGTTATCCACAGACTTACAGAACTTTTGTGTGCACTGAGCAGTGATCTACACCTCATCGCTATGTGGCGTCTGCTCATGTTCCATTGGTCGAATATTTCATTGTGGTTCTCAAACTAACTTTGAGATTTAAATCCACTCCCACTGTTTCTTTTGGAAGAAACACTTCCTCTAGAAGACAGCATGTTCGGAGACAAACACCTTTCGCTCTGCGGACGAGTAAATAATATCCAGCGTACTTGCTGAGATATTCCACAAAGTTGCATATGTCGTACTAGGCTCCAAGCCTTTCTGACTTTGCTTATGACAACTTCAAATCATCGGTTAAGACAGATTTGACATTATCCTCTTCCATATCTAATATGAAATTTATTCAACCTTTATTCATTGGAACTAGGTTAAGTATAAGGGCACTAGCCCGAAGCGGGTAAGGGATACATCGCATGGCTTGCGTCACACCTTTATCATATAAAGTGTTATTTCCATTTTGGGAACACAATCTAATTGCGTATCCCAAAGATGGTATCCTTCAAGGGAGAATCTTATTCCTTTTCAGACGACTTCTGAAACACCCTTCAGGTATTAATTACTTCAATCCAATTGAAGATTAATTCCTAAGTAGCTCATCAATCTCATATTCGTACTGTCTCGAACTTTTCGGGCTTTCCTAATTATGCACTTCACTGAGTACACTTGACTATTTCTAAAAATAGTCGTAGAGATTAATAAACAATTATTTATGGCATTAATTGTCACAAGCCAACAAACATAGGTATGTTCAGGCTTTAGACAATTTTTCTAGATTTTACAACCTTTTTCATAAAAGGGTATTTTAGTCATCTTTAGATAAGATACGCATAACCCACATGATTCATAATCATATGGTTTAACGTCATCAGAATGACGTTTAATTACACGCTTCCCTTCCAGAGAGACTATGTCTAGAGTAACCACAAATCAAGGATAATAACCATACAAATATTTAGTTGAGATCTCATCACTTATATCATCTATATAGTGACATCAATCTAGTATGTTAGATTCATTGACCTTCCAACTTTATCGGAATAACATTTATTCTTTACGATTGAATATGTCTACTAAATCCTAACAAATAACTGAAAGCATGTTCTTCATAAGAACCGGAACATTATAACATTTATTTAGTTCCCTTATCAGTTTACTAGATCCAGAATATGGTAAGTGTTACAACGTTTGCTTCACCTTCCATATCTGTATTTAATCTTTCTAATTTAATCACACTCGCAAGATATCATATATCTAAGAGTCGACCTGAACTTAGATAGATTTATCTCAACTCACTTGCCTAGAATAGAAACTTCAATAAGTCCTCTATTTAAGCACATGCCCTAACTTTCAATTTAATCCTTCAAGTACTTGTAAATGTTTCTTAGTGTAGTCTTCATAAGACTTAAGAAAGATTACAAGAGCCATGTCTTCTATTTCCCTTCGTAAAGAAAATCTAACGTTTATCAAATAGTTTATTTAACCTTTTGAATCGTATTCAAAACATTAACTATTTAATTAACCTTTAAGCAATGATAGAATTAAGTCGATACTTAAATCTTACAATTTTGAAAACAACCTTTCCAAAATTAGATGTGGTCATTCTTATTCAACGTTTGAATTAATTGTCATCGTATGACTGAATGATCATCTTGGATCGTATCCAATATCATGAGCTTCCGCTTTCATTAATAATTAAAGTCTCGGAGCACTGCATCAATTATGCAATCTCCTTGTCTCTAACTACTATAACGGGATTGCTCATGTCATTGCTTATTTTAAAAGGATTAAAATTACTTAACCATATTTGAGAACGTTTCTCAAAATTAACAGTCGTAATTTGGTTTTACTAATCGAGAATTAAACATAAATATAAAGTTTGCTAAAACTACAACATAAAAATGAAAATAAAAGAGTGTTGTTGTTTATACACGCAAAATCAAAATGGTCTTTTGGTTTATGATTTTGCTCCCACTAGTCAACTACTTCCAATTGACTTTCAAGAATTTTTCAAAATCCTTTAGTGGCTGAGATCCAATCTAGTTACCTTGATTCCCGGCGGTGGTCGATCAACCAAGATAATTTCGATAGGTAGGTAACTCTTTACCATTCACATCTCTATGTGATTCTCAGTGGTTGACTAGTCAACTCTTTGGCGATACACATCACTATGTGTTAGTCAACCCCTTGTCTCTAAAGTCGACGGCCCTGACGGTGGCCAATCACCGAAAGACTCTAGTCAAGTCATAACCCAATATTCACGAGATCTCATACGATCATATCTCAATAACGATGATATACCCGTGGTAGGTCAACTCCGGCGGTGGTCGATCAGTTGGATCCGAACACAGGCTCTTCACCGTCGTTATAATATTGGGAGACAATATTTTGACTTGATTTTTGTTGTGGAAGTATTTTTCGTAAATTAATTCACTTAATTAATTTTAATTTCGGTCTCATCAATTATATATATATCTCTATAGATATATATCCTACACATTTATCTAGATCGTGCCTAGTCATGCATCTATCGTATCATATAAAATAAATACAAGCACAAAATAAATAAATGCGTAAAGTAACCGGTATGATCATGGACTTTTCCTAGGTGCGGTTTCGAATACAAACTGACGAAACCGCGGGTCACAATCTAAGGGTAGATGCAACCGCCAATAGGATCTTTAATGCTCCATTCTCCAATGGGATCTTTATTTTCTTTCTTTGGTCTCCATCTTCTGCTCCATTCTTGTTACATTTAATTCTATCTAATACACCCGCCGCACACGGGGGGAGCTAATGGGAATGGGATAAATGCAGAAAATAAACTAGGTCACGTTCTTCATAACGGCCTAGGACAATTTTAAACCAACGGAAAAATAAATCATTCACATCTATCCTATCGGTCGAGTCCATGATCAATCGGGGTCCATATAATCATATTATATCTACTATATCTAATCTATACAATAAAATCTTATGAAAAAGATAAAATTAAAATTTAACTACTTGCGTCTTAATTAATCAATTAACATTTAATCTATTAAATAATTTTATCCAATCAATTAACTAATTAACATTTAATTAATTAAATGATTTTAATCGAAATAAAATTAACGATTAATTTTAAACCGATTTTAATTTTAATTTTAATTAATTAGAACTATTCCAAAATAAATCAAAATTAAAATTATTTCTCTTTTGTTTCTTTCCTTTTGATTCGTAATCAAAAGGGATGCCTTTGGTTTCCTAAACCAAATTTGGCTTAGGCCTGGCCACTTTCCAAAATCAAAATTTTGGAAGTGGCCTAGGCCTAGGCCTTTTACAAATCAAATATTTGAAAAGGGCCTAGGCCTATTCCAAATCAAATATTTGGAAAGGCCAAATAATTTTGGTTTAGGCCTGGCCACTTTTCAAAATCAAAATTTTGGAAGTGGCCTAGGCCTAGGCCTTTTCCCAAATCAAATATTTAGAAAGGGCCTAGGCCTATTCCAAATAAAATTTGGAAAGACCATTATGATTTTAATATCATGTGGCATCCCAATGGCTTAAACTATTTGAACCATTGGTTAGCCACATGACACAACTAAACAAATGAGATATTAATCACAACTATGAACAATATTGAAACACAAAATACACAAAACAAAATTTAGGGATCTACCAAAAAGATGCACCAGCCGACGTTGACTGCCCCCAAAGGGGAGCCGCCGCCGCCGCCGCAATTTCCGGTGGGGTGCCGCCGCCGATCGGCCGAGCACCCCAAACGCCGCCCTTTTTTTTTTCTTTTCGTGTATCGATTTGCGAATCAAAAATCTTTCATCTTTTAATTATGTGATTTAAACGATAAAATTAACTACGCAAAATAACATGCTTATTGCTTAAGCTCGAAGCACGCTCCGATACCACTGTTAGGAAATCTACGCGGGAACGCAGCGGAATTCAAAAATTTATTTCCTATCGACCCAATATCGACTTCGTTTAAGCAATAAACAAATAAACTAAAGACGGTGGTTACCTTGGTTGATCTATAAGATCGACGCTTTGACCGTCTAAGGAGAGTAGTTCTGCATAGAGCTGCCCAAGCGTTAGGCCTCTACCGCTAGTCCACACGAACACCCCGCCGGAATCCCATCATGGATTGCTATTGAAAAACTCCGGTTGCTAGACCGGCCCTTTTCCCCTCTCTCCAACTCTCTATAGGATGCTCTCTATTTTACACAAGAACTATTAGTTCTTGGAATTGTGTTGTACAAAAGAGCTTGACACCCACCTCTTATTTATAGTGTAGGTGGCGCCATCTTCTAGAGTGGAGGAGAAGAAAACATTTTCCCAATAAAATAAGGAAAATATAATTGATTGATTTATCTCATTTATTATAATATCTCATATTAAATAAATCTAGGATATTGTCAATATCTTATATTGAATATTCCCAAGATATTGTCAATATCTAATATTGACTATCTTTATTATATTACCATAAATCAATTTACACATGTGTATATATCACATATATATCACACATATAAGTCTATATAAATATATATATATTGGCCACAATCATGCACATGCATATTATATGCATCACACGCTGGGATCAAGTAAAATATATAAATATTAATATCTAATATTAATATATCGTAATACCATTAATTAAATTACACAATCCAAGTGTATCTTATACACTAATAAGTTGTGCCCCATATGCCAACAAATTGACATCCGGAATATTCTTTAATTAATATAATTAATATCTTGTATTTTATTTATTCATAATAAATAAATACCACCATATTAATTTACCACTATAACCTTTATAGTCTCGAGATAAACTTTCCTTATTTGGTTATCATCTATAACCACATTTTAATCCGGCTAGATGTTCTTATGTGTGTGACCCGATAGGCTTCCGAATATGTTGGCCGTAGACACAAAGTGCAAATTACGAAAATGCCCTTCATGCCTAACGATCACGGGATAGCGTCTAGCAACACACCGTGACCCCCAATTATCGGAAGAGTCAAATGCAATAATATCCATACGGTCGTTAGTCGAGTGTCAAAACATCAACGACCGTATCTTATAATCTGGATATCATGCTCTCTCGAAGTAACACATTTACTCCCACTTTGCAAAGATTCACGAGAGTAAGACATTCCTTATAAGAAGGCCATTTCGGATATTCGATCCCAAACATAGGATACGCGATTCCTGGACGACCAATCATGTCTCCGCATGCTTCAATATCATACCCAATCACTACCGCATGATCGCCCCGTGGCTAGGGGAAACCTCAATAGTGTCAAAGCATGACAATCCACACCATGATGCCATGAAGACTCCGGTCCTAAGGATAATTACACAACCGCCACATAGTGTGACACTTATCTGTGTAAGTGGGTCAGTCTAACGTACGCATTCTCTAATACACGTCCACGTACAGTCCAAGTGTCTCTACACTTCGATAGACGAGATCTATCCCTGCCCTAAAGACAGAAGACATCTAATACGTGCTAGTCTGTTTATACTATCAATGCCCTGTTTAATAGTACATCAGCCTAATGACATTTAAGTATCAAACTTATTAAAGTGATTAGAGATCTCTTCAACCATAATCGCCTATCATGGTTTCTCTATCACAGTTTAATACTAAGGACGTTATCATATAACAATTCACAATTGGTTCTCTAAAAGAACATATATATATGACAACAGAAAAGCCATTTTATATATGTATAAACATAAAGGAATAGTAGAAATGATCCGACCCGGTCGGATCCGGTCCAACCCGATTGGGTTTAGGACACTATTCCAACAGTAAGTGGGTCTACAAAATTAAATACAAGCCTGATGGGACAATAGAAAGGTATAAGGCTAGGTTAGTCGCTAAAGGATACACACAAACATATGGCTTAGACTACCAAGAAACATTTTCTCCTGTAGCCAAGATGACCACTACTAGAGTCCTTATAGCCTTAGCAGCAGCACAAGGGTGGCATCTTCATCAATGTGATGTGAATAATGCCTTCCTCCATGGGGATCTTCATGAGGAAGTGTATATGCGGTTACCACAGGGCTTTAATACTACAATCAAGAATCCTGTTTGCAGGTTGGTTAAGTCATTATATGGCCTTAAACAGGCCAACAGGAAATGGAATGCCACCTTGACATCTGCTTTGCAATCTATTGGCTTCCAACAATCCAAGAGTGACTATAGTTTGTTCATTAAGGTCATCAATGGTAGGTTTATGGCTTTATTGGTGTATGCCATAAACCAGCCCCTACACCTATGCATAGTAAGTCTGATCTACAACATGGTGATTCATCATTGCTAGCTGATCACACCCTTTACAGAAAGTTAGTTGGTAAGCTGCTCTACTTGACTTTTTCTAGACCGGACATCGTATATGCTGTACAACAGCTTAGTCAATTCCTTGATGCACCTACAGTTAATCACTTTAGAGCAGCTGAGAGGGTTCTAAAATATCTCAAGAAATGCCCAGGCCAGGGGATTTTATACTTTTCCCGTAATAGCTTGATTCCTTATGCCTTCACTGATTCTGATTGGGCGGGATGCCCGGAGACACGACGTTCTGTGACTGGTTACTGCGTTTTTTTGGGAAAATCTTTAGTTTCTTGGCGTGCTAAGAAACAGACAACTGTCTCTAAAAGCTCAGCTGAATCCGAATATCGAGCTATGGCCACTACTGTATCAGAAATTCATTGGCTGCTGCAGTTGCTCAAGGACTTTCAGGTTCATGTACCATTACCCATTGCTATGTACTGTGACAACCGGAGTGCCATGCACATTGCCACCAATCCGGTCTTCCATGAGCGCACTAAACATATAGAAATTGATTGCCACGTTGTCCGTGACAAAGTTCAAGTTGGCATGGTAAAGCTACTCCCAGTCTCCACACACAATCAATTAGCGGATTGTTTCACAAAACCGTTAGACAGCCCAGTTCTTCTTCAGGCCATTCACAAGTTCCATTTGTATGATATTCACACCTCCCATTCCAGCTTGCGGGGGGGTGTTGAATATAGTAAATAATTAGTACTATAATTAGCAGATAATTTCTACTTAGTAGGTTTTAATATGGCTAGATATTTTGTTGTAATAATAGGACAGCTGTGCTTGTAATAAGACAGATGTACTCTATATTCGAGCCATATATAAGGCTCCATTTCAGATATTTGCAAAGTTAATAATCAGAATAACTTTCCCAAATTTGTCTTGATAAGGAAGATGACCTAAGTTCATCTCCTCACTCAATATTCTGTTATTTTTGTTCAGATTCATCTATTTCTTCATAAGATACTGAGATACGACTTTAAAATTACCTGCTCCATCAAATTTTCTGGCACAAAAACTGGAGTTGGGAACACTAATGAAAACGAGGGTTGTGCTACCCCATTCTCCTACATGCTGCATGACCTTAAGTGCTTCTTCTCGTTGTGCGTCATTCTTTACTTTGTTCTTCTCGTCATTTTGAGGTTCGTTATCCACTTCCCTCTCCTGGTTTTTTCTTCACTACTGTGGTCCTCCGCACTCTCTCATTTCTCATTATTTGCTTTAACTTTGAACTACTTGCGGGGTCCTTCTCACACTTTGTATTCTGTCATTTTTCATCTCAATACGTTCTTCATAATCCGAGTCATCTGTCAAAAGATCATCTGCACATGCATCCAGGGGCGGAACTAGTAGGTGGGTGGTCTTGAGACCACCCCAAAATTTGAAAAAAAAAATATTATTATTATTAACATTATATTAAGTATTTAATGTGTTCTATTTTCTTCCAGATTGACTATGTATCCTAGTGGTTTAAGAACATGTTTTTCTATGAAAAAAAAAACACATTTTTTCCCCTTAATAGTGGTAGGTCGCAGGTTCGAATCTTGCTATCAACATTTTTTTAGCTGTTTTTTTAAAATTTTTTTATGACTAATACATTTTCTCTATCGGGTTTTCTAGTATGTATATATATATATATATATATATATATATATATATATATATATATATATATATATATATATATATATATGTATATATATATTCTTACATTATCTTTTATAGGAGCAAGACTTAATACATGTTCATGACTTCATGTACATTTTGCATCGGATTTTTTAAAAAGTAAACCAAGACCACCCCAGAATAATTTTCTGGTTCCGCCACTGCATGCATCACCGTTGTTCATTTGCAATAATGCCAAGCTTGGGATGAGTTCTTGTTCGCACTTTGTTGGCTGCAACGCGTCTTCCTTGAACTGCAACCACATTAGTTTAAAAAAACATTCACTACATGTGCAGATCAATTACAAATGTCATTATGTCCATTACTTACCTGATTATCTCCCATGTCTTGCAATTTGTTCTTTTTAAGCATGTCATCCAGATCTTTCAACTTCCACTTTGTAAGCCTAGGGATTCCGGTCGTACCCATACTATTCTCACCCCATTGTTCTGCAATAATTGCTTCCCCTGACACACCATTCATCAAATCCAAGTGCTCGCATATCCAATATTACGCAATTGATAACATTTATTAGTTCTCAATTCACATGTTCTACAACTGCATGTGAGGTAACTAGGTGCATAACTTGCCATGAGAAACATTGTGCATTCGTTCACGTTTCTTGGATTACTCCATTTTCCGTTCAATCCATTTGACAATTCACTCAGCACATGTGTAGACCAATTGTACGAACTCAACCTTTTCAGGTCGTCAACATGGTGTAGGAATCCCCATGGAATGTGTAAGTCCGTGTTCGGGAAAAAAAAGACTGTAGAAGAAGGACACACAGGAGCCTGACTGTGTCCTTAACAGATGTTTCATCCGTTTTGACTACTACTGCGTTGATTGCTTCTTTTACGATTTTTGCATTTACCCACTCCTCCCCTGAATATAACCTCGATGCCATTGTCGATGAATTTCTCCAATGTCTCTTCATTTTTCCGGGTTCCTTTACACCGTCTTCTATTCCAAACACAATCTTCACGTCCATTATTTCCGGTTTGTAGTAGTTACTACCGAACTTAAACGATTTTGTTTCCCTATCGTAAGTTGAAATAACATGGTCTAACATTTCGTTAGACCTTTTTTTCGAGCTTTAGCTTGCCGCCAATCAAAGCAGTAAACAAATGATTGAAAGGTGCTTTTTTGCATCAATCAAGTATATGGTGGTGGCTAAGTATATGGTGGTGGTTTGAAGTGGTGATAATGGTAGTATGGGGGCCGAAATTTGGAAAGAAGAAGATGAAATGGCGGTGTTGCTTGGTTATGGTGAAAGTGTGTGGTAAAGTGTGGTTTAAAAAGAAAGGATTGGTAGTGGAGAAGGTGGAATGGTGGAGGTAGGAAGGTGTAGTGGAGTAATGAGGGTGAGTAATTGAGCGAAATTGATTTGATTAAGGGATAATGGAGTAATGGTAAGTTAATAGGGAAGAGGAAATGGTGGAATAGTGAAGAAAACAGGGAAAAGGGTCGGTAGACTGCTATTGTCTGACACCCGCAATGACGCGTGGACTTCACGCGTTTTCGTGTCCTTTCCATCTTTTGCTCAAACCTCAGAAATCGTGTCCTAAACAATCCCGCAATTGCGGCTCAACTTTTCTCTCGGATTCCTTCAGAATCCAAACTTGCTTTCTTCTTCATTTAATCCTTGACAATCATCCATACGTCATGACTCTTCATAGACTATATCCTTACCTCCCTTGTGCTTTTTCTTCTGACTCTTCTAACCTACTTCACCGGACCACCCAACAAGTAAAAAAACCTTCCCACCATCATTTGACTTGAAGTCTCAGGATGCGGTAGGATGAAAAAAATCTTGTTGATCTGTCTGGATACTTTTATTGGACTCTATCTAATCTAAGGGTAAAGAGGTAGTTTTGAGTTTAAAGTCACCAGTTTGACTTAACTTCTGACTTCTTTCCTCGTCAGACTCTCGGGCTTTCGCCTGCCGGACTTGTACCTTTGATGCCTTAACCGAAGTACGCCTTACCTTCCTTTCAATAAATGCTCTTTCTTGGCTTTTTAGGCCGAGAAAGAAACATTCTCTTTGCTATCCATAAGGGCACATTCTCGCACTTCCTGAGTAGGACCCTGACCTCGCCTGCTTGCATGTCTGCCCCCCCTGGCCCGTACACTCGGCTTGCCTCTACTTTGAGAATGCTCATTTAAACTTAAGGGCCCCATATTATCATCCTCTAAATCAATTCCGTCACTGCACGAACTAAGCACTTGGCTGTGGTCCTTCTCGTCTCTTTCTCTAAGCTGAACTTTCACACATTCCTGCTCACTAGTCTCTACTAAAACTTCTCTTCGCCTATCTTTCTCATCCTCTATATCGACAATCGTTACTTTCCCAGAGTTAGAATTCATTTGGTACTGACCGGGTCTATTGGATTTATGGTCCATGGTGACCTCGAAGTCTACCACTTTGCAAAGTGATAGTGGAAGAATACTTATAACTCGAGCTAGAGTGGCACATTCCCAGTCCTAAAGATATATCATTAACTGGGAGCCTGAACATACCAGGATCTTTTAATTTTCGTATGATATCTCAGAAGATGACAACTCAATTTAAGGAAATGAGACTTACCTCTCTCGAGACTCTCATACTCTTGTAAGTTCGCTTCTGCATCCTTTTTGGCTCTAGCTATTTCTTCTTCCTTCTTTACTCGTTCGTTCTCTTCATACCGTTCTCATACTCGGGAATCAGGATACATCAAAATAGGCTTGATGGTCAGAATAGTGCGAGGCATCATGTTTGTCAGCCCTTAAAATTAAGAATCTAACTGAAAAGAGATCAAAAGTGTTCCGTATCCCTGCAAAAAAACTAACAAAACAAAAGCACGGTTAGCAACTTCCACTACAGTTGGGATCAAACCCAACTGCTGCAGACCTACTAACTAATAACATACTGAGACTCACACAGAAAATAGGAGGATCAAAATTGAATCCTCCGGATAGCGCAATTGCGACAGGGCTTGGCGCAACTGCTCAGTTGGATTTTTCTTTTCTGATCGGAAACAGTACAAGGCTGATACAAAAGAGACTCAAGACTCAAAAATTAAAAATCAAAACTCATAAATAGAAAACAGATAATTCATAATCCTCGGCAACGGCGCCAAAAACTTTATCGCGTGTATGCCACCAATACTCACCAAATACTAGCAAGAATACTAGGTAAATCGTAGGAAAGTCGGGGTGAGTCAAGGTCGATCTCACAGAGACAATGCAACACAGATAATAAATCATAAACCTAACTACGAACACAAATAGTGGTCCCCAGACCAACATAAAAGCAAATAATAAAACAGGCAATCCTCCACCTCACCAATAACTAATCCTTATGTCTACTTTCCCCAGAAATTCCCCAGATCTAATCAGAACTCGTGTTTAATTCAATTTTAGCTGCGGGTGCAGTCTCCTAATCTTATATACTTCCATTGAAAGGACAGCAGACATCTATGTGCAGTTAACCTCCTTCGTTGGTTGTTTAACCCATACATAAAGAGTATTAAAAATTGTCGGTGCAAATTGAGTACCTTCCTAAGCAGCTATCATGGATTGACTAGCACGTTCCTAGGGATTGATCAGAATATGTCCAAACTAACATTTCACCTTGCAAGTCCTTCATGTTAATTTACGATGACATGTAATTAGGTGACCAGGCTAAAAACATGTAAATTAGATATGTCAATCAACGTAGTTGACGCCAAATCTCAAGATTTAGGGTGACCTAAAGGTGCGGCGCAACTGTGGTAAAGACCTCTGCAATTGCCCCAACGTGGCTCCTACTTCTGGAATATCATCGTTATGTTCTAACTATTCTGGTGAATTACGGGTTATTTAGACATTCAGATTAATTACAACACGTTAATCTAAACTAATCTACCACGATGAAAATACGAAGGAACGTTCAAAGCTTCATACCTTTACCAATGGCGGATCTAGCTTGATCAACTCAAGCTAGTTGATGGATCGGAGGAGAAAAACCAAAGAACGAACTAGAAAGAAACTATCGAACTCTTTATTGCATTGATCGAAAATAAAATGAATTGTCTACATTGTGTTACAGTAAATTATAGTTCTGACGCAGGCTTTATATAGCCTCAGAAACCAACTTAGTTTTCCTAAACCTAATTGAATTAGTGTATAACATCACAGCTCTATTTTCTTGCTCTCCAAGTTGGCACAGCTGTGTCTAGGATTTGTGCAGTGGCGTCCCAAACGTCTCTTTTTTGGGACCAGTAGACTCTTCCTGGCTTTAGCCCAATCTTCTCTTTTAATCCATCTACTCCTCTTCGGCACCATAATATGGTACTCTTGAAAATCATAAAAAAAAAACGAGACGAAATAGTACCAAATCACGGGATAAATACGTAGATGCAGAATTATCGACCGTGGAACCGTTACTAAGCAAATGCATGTATTTCATGCAATAATTGGACCACTCACTTATTATTTGAGCATAATCTGGGGTAGATAATAGTGTAATCATAGTACTAAATATGGTGCGATCAATAATCTGATTATTTCTCTCATAATGTATTCACGCCAGCTCTGCAAAAAAAGGCGACACAAAGCAAGGGAGATGCCAGATGCGGAGAAAAGGAATCTTTAATCACGCGGCTAATCCGTCAGGATTTTGGGCAGACCACAGAAAATGGAAATCATTGTCTCATCGCAATGAACGACGTTTCCACACCATATATTCTCAGTTCGGTAAGTTTTCAAGTTTGACCTTTTCTGGAATCTCAATCGTTCTTGGTAGAAATCTGAGTTTAGGTGTTCTAATGGTTTAGTAATCATAGAATGGTATTTTTGTTTCGTAGAAATTGCGTAGAATTTGAGGAATCACAGGAATCATCATTGAGTTACTTTTGGGTCTCTTTCTTACCGAATTAAGGTAAGGGGTGTTCTAAATCGGGTTTTAATTTCATGTTCTTCTTGAATTTTGGTATGACCATGGTGGTGTTCATTAATTGCAAGTTTGAGGATGTTTGGTGGTGAAAGTTTTGTTAAAAAGGTCTAAAAACGAAAAGGTTTCGAATTTGTAATTTTGTAGAAAATTTCCAGAGGTGTGGGCCTCTAGCCAGAATTTGCAATTTTTTGGAAAGATATTTTCCAGTGGCCAGAGGTGCGGGCCTTTGTTTACAGGTCTAGGACTGCAGCAGGACAGCAGCTATACTACTGGAAAGTACGGTTTCAATATTTCCCATACGCAATCCTTTGAAAACTACCAGAGGTGTGGGCCTCTTGTTGTAAATGCACACCTGCCACTGCTGTTTTTCAAACAGAATTTTCTAGAGACCTTAGGTGTGGGCCTCTGATTATAGGCTAGGGCCTTGAGCCATATTTAGTTATTTCTCAATTCTTTTGTATTCAATGCTTCTATATGATATGTGTGCTCCCTCGGGACATTATTTGGAACTTGAAAATGTCTAACTACTACTTCTGGTAGGCTCGGCTCAGCACCACAACTAAAACCTTCTGGGGGAGAAGGTGGGTGCACAGTAGTCAATGATCTCTGTATAACGCACTAGGTAGTGTAACAAGAATGTCTAGGATTAGATGTCCATAGGAAGTCTTTTTACGTGAATGAACCAGATGGTTAGACTTAAATTTGTAAATACATTTGTGTGTGTCTAAAAGCTAAAACATCATTATCATTGGTGAGGCACACTTACTTTTCAAATCATGAGGACTATTACACCTCCCCAATTGGTCAATCCAAGGGACGCGTGTAACTCCTACACGAGGACCTAAGCCTATGCCCTTAAGAGGTGCTTACCGTGTCGTAATGCAGTCGTTCACCATGCGTAGTGTCCTTTGATATCGATGTACAAACTTACATGTGCAAGGATGTACTACGGAGCTTGTAGATGGTGAGTGAGCTCTACTGTTACAACCAATGTGGTAGTGATTGTAGAAATTATTCATAAAATGTATATATGTGATATTATTTAATTGTAACTGATTCTTCTACCCCTTACTTAGTACGTATGTACTTACACCTTATTGTTCCCCACCCTGAGAAGGTGGTGTATTTGTTGATTGTTTTCAAGGCCACATGGGAGTGATCCGGAGATGACGCAGCTGAAGTTGTTATTCTCTATTCTGTTGTAAATTAGGTATAGATCCTCTTATCTTTGTAATGTTGAAGGATTAGTTGTTTGAGTTTGTTGTTACCAAGATGTCATGGATTATTTGTAATCGATAGTTCTAATCAATATTTTGATGATGTATTAGATGCAGCTTATGTTGCTTTCGATCGTTTATTAGTTGTTTCAGTTACCCGAGTCAAGTGTTTTGTCTTCCGCCTTGTTCTCTTAGGTTTATCTACGTAAGGCTTACGTTGATGTCGGGCATTTTTTTTTGGATAAGGACACGGTATTTGTGATAGGGCCGTCACACGGTGACCTATGATCGAGTGAATAATCTGAAATCAAGATAATATTCATGACCGAGCATCAGCTGTAAGATCACTGCAATTAACAAGAGAGTCAAGAAAGAGCTCTAAGACCCTGCATGGGATATCCCGAGCCTTGACCATGCCCGAATGATTTTAAGGTTGTGTTTCAAACACTTGTGACCGTTCTATATAGCACTGGACAATTGATCAGTAATGGTTGGATTTTCTCGATTGTATAAAATCGAAGGAGTATCTTGCGAATCCGCTTATGAAAAATGTTTAGCTAGAGATCAGGTGTCAATTTTTGACAAACGGAATGGGACTAAAGCCTGTTACGCACAACCCAACCATGGAGACTGGAGATCCTAAGATCATGGTTCAAAAGGGACAACTAAGTTATGAGGGACATTTAGCACTTACTCATTCTGTTAAAACAAAAGCGTTGTCTGCTGAAGGGTATAGGTTAAGCAAAAAGCTTTTAATGATTCCTATATCTTGGTTAAGCCGAGTGGGTATTGCAGAGTACTCTTTACAAGAGGTCATATATGTAAGTGAAAGTGGGGCCACTTCTGTGAGAATTTGTGGGCTGAATTCTCTAGCACACTTTCTAAAACCAAGGTGTTCCAGAGCCAAAATGGACACAACCATGAGAAATTCAAGAAGTCTGGGAGGTCTACCACAGGTCCATAAACATCTTAAAATCAGTGAATCTCCCCAATTAATCCCGAAATCAATGAATTTCGATAGTAAATTCCAAAAATCAGTGAATTTCGACAATGAATGAATTTCGACAGTGAATTTAAACAGTAAATTTCGAACACAAATAAATTTCGATAGTGAATAAATAGTTTTGTCCTTTATGTAAAAGTTTCAAAAGATTGTCCTTCTACTCAATTGATAAAATATTTTTGTTCTCCCTCATTCCCCCTAATAAATGCATAGGCCACATATTTACTAAACTTATTTATCTAATTTTCTATTTATTCTGATGCACCATATCTTATTTCTACCATAGGTCCATAACCATCTTAAAATTTGCCTAATTTGAGAGCAAACATTGTGAAGCCTGAAGCAGCAGCAGCAGCAGCTCAAAAAATACACACAAGTCCATTTTTTCCAAAAGAAAAAGGAAAAAAAAAAAAAAGAAAAGAAAACACAATAAATATTGCTATAATATAAAAGGGGGTGCTATTGCCAAAACGAATCTGCTAATACCAGAGCAATAAGATAAATTTACCCTTTCTTTGATCAACAAAGCCATTATGGTGTTAAACTTTTTTTTTCTTTTTAAAGGGTAATTCTAGAAATGTGCTCTGGCATCAGCATAATTGCTCTTGCAATAATGCTAGCCAATATAATATAAAAATATAAAAAGCAGGCTTGCATCGGTAGTCCATCATTTCAAAATACACTTATTAGGTGGACCCACCTTCACCTGTGCACTCACAAACAACTAAATACTTCTAGCATTTATTCGATGTGAATCCAATAAGTGATTTTGCAAGGTCGAAACTGACACGTGTCCCTTGCTGTTGAATGTTACCGATAATTGAAAGCGCCGACGTTGTCGGAGCAAACGCAAAGCAAAAAGTACCGGCGGAATCCACCGGGATCAAGTAATTCTTCGCCGGCAAAGCCAGTTCGTTGCCGTTGGAGAAATGAAACGACACCGTCGGAACCTCCACGCTCTTCCTCGACGACAAATCGTAACATGTGTCAAACAGAGCGAACCCATTTGTAGACGGAAGATTCTTCGTCCCTTTCACAAAGGCATCACGCAGTGCGTTATATACAGGCGTCACCAATCTTGTCACCGCCGTTCCGGAATCAACAATGACGCCACCGTCACCGTCTTCACTGATCTTGAAAGTTGAGGGAGGAATCTGAACGGCTTCTCCCGCAACACTGAGTCCCGTTAAATCTACGTAGTAAAATGTTCTGAGTTTTGAATTCCGGAGTAATGGCGCCGTGACAGCATCGGATGGGATACCGGAGTTAAAGTCCACCGTTGAAGTAGCGTCGGAATCACGGTTTACGAGGCAATATGAAAACGCCGATGCATTAATCTGAGAAGGGAAAGACAGTGAGCCACCGCCAAATCCAAGCAACCCGGCAGCTCCCACAAAAAGACCTTCATTATTATGCCCACAACCAATGGCAATTTTATTCACCGAAGCTGGGCCGCCGAGAGTAATGGTTTCCGTCACAAACTCCCCGACAGTGTAAGACCCATCACCGTAGGATACTTCGTACATACATGTGTTGTTCCTGCATTCCGACACGTCAAGAGATCTACACTGCTGAGTTTCGCAAGTGAGTGCAGCGTAAGAAGATGAAGTAGCCGGCTGGAAAATCGGGTCGGCTTGCTGGTAACAATCGGCGCAAGGAGCGCATTGAAGCCAGTTAACGTCACTACCAGTGTCGAGTACCATGTAAACTTGACAAGGTGGGTGACCGATTCCAACTCGGGAGAAGTACTCACCGCTTCCCTGACTAGTTCCAGATATCACCGGGCCCTCCAAGGCTTCAACACCCAATTGGTCCTCCATTGGACTTACCAGATCCGCCCTTGAAATCCCATGAACCGCCAGATCTAACCGTGTCTTGAGTGCTTGGACTCTGGCCGAGTCACGACTCAGCCTAGCTACAGTGAGTGACTTGTAGTCGTTTTGTGAGGCTTGTTGAATACTAACTCGGGGATGCAGCTCGAAACTAAGTTCAGAATTAAAATGGAGGTTGCTTTTCTCATCTTGCAGTGATTTTGTAGCTTGAGAATCGATTGAAAAAACACCTACCGTCTTCTGAATCACAGAATCGACATCTAGGACAGTTGTTTCTAAATCGGAAATAAGTGTGCGAGAAAGAACTGACTTTGAGATGATAATCAAAGAGAAACAAATTAGTAGAGTTGCCGTGTTCGCCATAGTTGGATGGGAAGTTAATGGGCGATTTTCAAATATACGGCTGCTTGCTGCCGGTGTAGATGTAGATATAGCAAGGGGACACTGAGTCGAAAATCACGTTAAGTGTGATGTGGGACGGGAGACACGACAAAGAAAGAGAAAGAAACTATAATGCTGTTTTATTAGGTTAATTACGGGAAATTATTGTGTGGTGAGGGAATTTGTGGTGAAATGACAGATGAAACGATCAGAACCATACAGTTTTAATACAGAATGAAGATGTATGGTGTGTGGTGTGCCTCACGGTGTCTCCGCACCGTGTGGAGACACCACACAATAATCTCCCGTTAATTACATAGATTATGGTGTATGATTCAGCTCAATTGCATGCTTTACTTGTGCTCAAGATATGGTCCAAGACAAATTTTTTTTTTCTTTTCTTATTATAGCAATCTTTTTCCTTCCTCCCTACAAATGATGATAGGAAATACTTATATAGGGAGGGGATTTTGATGTGAAGTGACGAGTTAAACGATTATAACTAAATTATTTAAATACAGAATGAAATTGTGTGGTTTATATTGAACCACACGGAGTCTCCACACGTATAGAGACACCATACAAGTATTTCCCATGTTGATGGAAGGTTTTTAGGTGAATGAGTCTATTTGGAGGAGAGTGACGGTAAGAATTAACAGAATCACATAGTTTATATCCATGATAGAAACTCTGTGGTTTGGATAATCTTTCACAACACTTCATTCCAAATGGAGTTACTAACTAAAAGTTTTCCCATGTTGACACTCATCTATACATGAGAACTTTTTATCAAAGCTAGTGATATGTCAAACCCGCAAACGTTCTTTGGATCCTCAATTAGGCCCGAACGGGGGCCCAATAACAAAGAAAGATCCTCGGCCCAACCAGTCCATATAGACGTAAGCCGGCCTGGGCAGAGTATCATCTAGCCTGCATTAAGCCCTTATGATTCCCAACATTGGCTAGACAAAAGGCATCGACCCGCAAGCATTCAACCCGCCAAGCTCAACGCTACGTTTAGGACCGGGGGCCGATCTCGCTGCTCTTAATTCGTAGTTCGCCAGATCGGACCGTGCCCGCTCATCAAGGCAAGCAGGATTCAAACATGGCAATGGCAAGACAACTCAGCAAGCGACTAAGTATTGGATCCGCTCCCAGTGAAGCCTCCATAATAGCTGTCCGGGATAGTTATGTTGTAATCACATTTAATTATGTCACATCATACTTAATTATGTCTTGTCATAATTAGCCTAATCGTCATTAGCAATCCGCCTATAAATAGCGGTACCTTGTAATTCATTGATCATCGAAAAATATACAAAGCACACCAGACTCTGCCATTTTGTCGACTTGAGCTCGCCGACTTACTCGTTCTTCGCATCTTCAAATATTTCTTGAGCACCGCCATGCACCACCGGCGAAATCAGTCGTAAACAAACAGATACCCATCTCATGACACCGTTATAACCACCGAGATATTTTTGACAATATCAGTTGGCTCCGTTATCGAGAAATTTTGTTATTTAGCATCTTTCCAGTTGAGTCTACCACCCCAAAATCATTTTTACGATGGTGCCGGCGAGCTCGTGCCACCCATTTTTGATTTTCCAACAAACGGAAACTTTGATTTTTTGGTTGTACGGCCCAAAAATCACCAACTTCATCATAGAATTTGTAGGTTCCGCAAGGAGTCAACAAGTCTCCGTCCACAATTCTCCAGAAACGGCTTAAAATCCGCAAATTCTTGCATGAAGTCACCATTTGGCCGCCGGAATCCCCAATCTATGTTGAAATAGTATCCTAAAATCAATCGTGTTGGACCGGATCCAACCGGGTCGGATCATTTCTACTACTTCTTTATATTTATACATATAATAAGTGACTTTTCTGTTATTATATATTTATTTGTTTAACGAACCAATTATGATATTGTATATGTGATAACGTCCTTATTATTAAACAGTGATAGAGAAACCATGATGGTGATTATAGTTGATGAAATCTCGATTCACTTTAGAAGGTTTGATAGTTAAATGTCTATAGTCGTATGTGCTATTAAATAGGACTTTAATAGTACAGTTAGACTAGCACGTATTGGATGTGTTCTATCTTATGAAGATAAGAATAGATCTCGTCTATCGTAGTGTAGAGACACTTGCACTGTACGTGGACGTGTATTAGAGAATGCATGCGTTAGACTGAGCCACTTATTTTATTAAGTGTCGTATAATGCGACGGTTGTGTAATTATCCTAAGACCGGAGTCTTCATGACATCACGGTGTGGATTGTCATACTTTGACACTAATGAGGTTTCCCCAAGCCATGGGGCGATCAAGAGATAGTGATTGGGTGTGATACTGAAGCATACGTAGCATTCATGTTGCTCGTCCAGGAATCGCGTATCTTAATGGTATGAGTAAATATCCAAAAGCGCATTCTTATAAGGAATGCCTTATTCTCGAAAGTCTTTGCAAAGAAGAAGTAATGTGATACTTCGAGAGAGTAGGATATCCATAGTATAGAATACGGTCGTTAATGTTTGACACTCGAGATACGACCATATGGATATTATTGCAGTGATAAGATTCTATTTACACGGTAACCGTTTCACATGAAAGGTTGTAGTCATAGCACTTGACTCTTTCCGATAATTGGAGGTCATGACATGTTGCTAGACGCTGATCATGATCGATATGTGTGAAGGGTATTTTAGTAAATGCTTACGGCCAACATATTTGGAAACCTATCGGGTTACACACATACGAATAACTAGCCGGAATTAATTTGTGGTTATAGGAATAACATGATGAGGATTTATTTATGCCTACTATAAAGTATTATAATGTGGTATTTATTTATTATGAATAAATAGGTAGAAGATATTAATTATAGAATTATATTATTATGTATTAATATTGGATATTAATATATATAGTTATACTTAATATTATCCAAACCCCCTTTGTTAGACATTCATACTTGCTGAGTGTTTTTTTGCCCAAACAGTAAGAGAGCAGGCCTATTGGCATTTTAATCTTATTTTGGGATCGTAGGCACGTATGAATTATTAATAACAAAAGGACTATGAATTCTATATTTCGTAGAACTACATCTTCTAGGTCTGTATCAAGTTATGTTCAAGAAAGTTCAAAAAGGATTATACATACAGATGAAATAATAATTGAGGATTTTAATAAATCTCTTGACAATTGGAAAATTCCAAAGGTAAATAAAAGCCAAATATATGAATCATCAAGATTTATCAGTTTTAAATCAGATTTTACCATTAAAACAGAGGAAAGAGATATTCAATTATCAAAACCTTTTAAAACTATACAGCTTCTTTCTGCAAACTCCTTACAAAAACATTGACAAAAATTATACCAATATATACACATCGGTTTAATCCAAGTAGGAATAAAACCTCTAACCAGAGAAGGGTTAAACACTTCCATTTTAACTATTCCTAGAGACACAAGACACTCAGACTTTGAAGATTCACTTTTAAGTTCTGTTGAATCCAGTCTTTGTACGGGTCCAATCACATTTGATTGTTGGCCTAATATTTCTATTTCATTAAATGATCCAAACATCCTCAAATCACTGGTTCTTCAAATAAAAACGCATAATTACAAAATGTTAGAAGGATCAATTCCTATTACTATTATTTTTAGATTACACTACAAAGCCATGATTTCAGCCTTTTCTACAAAAGTATGATGTTATGGTCCAAAAGGAGAAACACTTCTCCTACAAACAGATCTTTCGAGGTCTAATATGTGTACATCAAGAACCATCAAATGGAAAGATATTACTTTTCCAGCCGAATGGGTCTTAGAAAATATAGTCCCAATGCAAAATAGGTTTCTAGAACAAAATTCAGAACTAAGACATGTTACTCAATTCACTGATGGCAAGGAAAAACTTCTTTTTGACAAAAGAAGAAGTACAAGTGCCAGATACACTGATTCTAGCTCTGTATCTGAAGATACTTTTGCTACTATTGATCTAGGCAGAGTATCACAAATAGCATCAGTTTTAGGTACCTCACACCTAAGAAATTCAATCTCCGATATCCCTGTTACAAGACTAAGGAATGTAGATTATGTTTCGCAGATTCCAAGATCTTTTTATCATATAGAAAATGTAGGAAACAACGAAACGAACACTCCAGAACCAACAAACCCTCCAGAACCAACCAGCCCCTCGTTTTCAGCCATTACCGATAACCTTAATAAACTAAATATCATTGAAAAAGATTTTACAATTAACAAAAAAGTTTTCCAAAATGACTTTTACTCTGAAAAAAATATAAAGAAAATGACTTGGTTCTTTGACAAATTTATGTTAAAACGACAAGAAATTCAAAATAAATACTATGACTTTGTAAATCAAACTAAAATTCATATATATTTCTTTGACTGGTTTGAAATTTACTCCCTCGAAAATCATATCGATTATCCTTTCTCAACCATAATTAGTCCTATTACCGTTAGATTGAAGAATCCAGAATGGGAAACTACTCAAAATTCTGAAAAAATAATATCTACTCACCCACCTTTCCAAGGAATAAAAATACAACACCAAGATCAATATGTAGAAGCTTATCCGATCAAACTGCCGGGAGAAGATGACAAGAGAAATATAAAAAATATTATTTACCAAAATAATTATATGAAGACTAATCTCCATACAATCGGAAAACAATTAGAGAAAATGGAAAAACAAATGAAGATTGGTCGAATAGAGAAAACTCCTCAAACTAATGATTCCGATATAAAACACCCAACAACCCAAGTCTTCAAACCAAACCAAGTATCTTATTCATCTATCAAAGACATACAAAAGAAAAAATCGGATTTATTCAAAGATTTACAAAACAGACTTTAAAAATTGACAGCTAGCTCATCTTCTGAAAATCAGATAGCACCTGATACCCCCGCAATGACCCCCACGACAATACTCCATATTAATACGATTGGGAAAGAATATGATTTTGACTCACACACAGACACTGATATATCACTAGATAAAAATCAACTAAACAAAATAGGATGGAGTTTACAACAAGTTCCGAACAATCCTATGGATATAATACCAATAGAAACTCAAACTCAAAACCGTTTTAATGCATCATCTGTTTACAATTGGAACTTAGATACTATGAACGAATATCAAATTCTATCCTTCCTACAGCAAATGACTATGGCTGCAAATGCATACAGAACGCAGCACGGAGTCCAAGATAGGACTACCGCGGAACTACTAATTGCAGGTTTTTGTTAAGGGTGATTTTATACGTTTTATAAGGATATATTTTATATCAATATTCCCCATATATGGATGTTTTTCGTAGAATTCGAGCTTATAATCGATTAATTGAGCAAATGACGTTTTGAATAGTTAAAATGCAAAATCGAGTAAATATCGTGGTTTTATTATCTATTTTGTATGGTTTTACATTTTGCTCGGTTTTGTCATCTTTTAGGTGCACAAATGTGGAATGGAAGATGTCTAAATGGTGTTTGATTGAAGATTAAAGTGGAAAGAAAGAGATACAAGAGGATGAAGATGAAATAAAGCTTGGGAAAATCCCGAAAACGACTCGTAATACGACGGGCTAGTCAAAAAGGCGTTTTCTGAAGAAGAGTCCTTAATGAAAGTTGTAGAGTTTTCCGAGAGCTTTTTTATGACGTTCGGATCATAATTTTTGGAGGTCTACAACTCAAGATATGAATTTTAGAAGTTGAGTCCATTCTCAAACCAGCGTCCAGGGAGCCAAAATTGATACAGAGTCTTCAGACGTGCATTGAACGAGCGTCCGCCGCCGCTGTTTGCATAAACCGACTTAAACACTGTAGCAACCGACTTATGTTTCTTATAAATAGCAGCTGCGATCTCAAACCCTAAAATATCAATACATTATTTCCAGCCGCATTATACACAAACAGGGCGGCAGCTTTACTGGTTCCAAGGCCGATCACCCGAGCCTTGTGCTCGGGTGATCCGGGTTAGATTAGATGTAGTTTTTTTCCGTTTTCGATTCATGAGTTCATCCATGTACCAAACCTTGTGAGTTTAATCTCTTTTTAATTTATTCAATCCTTTTTATTTTCATGATCTTTAATTTATTTTGTATTTTTCTGTGATTATAATGCTATTATGTGAATTAGATCGAGAGATATGTTTACTAATTGATATGTTTACAACATACGAGAGTTGCGTAAACTAGATCACCATAGAAAGATAGGATCTTTAATCGTTAATTCGTGACAAATTAATGGATTAATTATCTAGGTTGTTAGATTCTAAAATACGAGAGTTAACCTGAATCTACACCTTCGTTTTGTATGGAATATTGATCTCAACATTCGAAAGAGGAGAGATCGATAATTGAATTCACTACGAGAGTAGGATTTCATAGCTTGAGAAAACAGATTCACTAAGAGATTAGGGGTTTGTGTCTCGTGTAAAGGTGAAACCACAATTTGAATTAGAATCATGAGATGAACTAGGATTGAGATCACTTGGTTTGTATGAAGTTTGATCCCATGTATCCTTAGTTTAGGTTTTTATTATTTGTTCTAGCTTAGATTTATTTTAGTTGTTCTTTGAGTTTTTATGTTTAATCTTTCGTTTATTTGTTTTCTTGAGTAACAATTGAGAGGATTAATTAGATTAGATTCAACATCCCTTTTCCCTGAGGATCGATACCCGTACTTATCCAACTTTACTAGAAACTACCCGGTATTCGGCCGGTTAGGAGGTAGTTTTGCATGGTAGTATAGGTTTATAAATTTTCTTTTGTTTTAATGATGCAAAATATCTCCAACAAAAGTGGCGCCGTTGCCGGGGAACGAACGGTTGCCTAGTTTTTGTTTAGTAGTTAGGTTAGATTTTCGTTTTTATTTTTCTGTTTTTCGTAATATCTTAATTGTTAATATTAACTGTTTAGTCTGTTTTATTTATGTGTGTTTCTGTGAGTAATTAGTATAGATTTTAGTCATCAAGTTTATATCTCTGTTTTTGCTGTTTTTGTACTCTGCTTTCTTTGTTATCCCCTTTCTTTTCTGCAAATTTTCGATTCCTCCCTGAATTTTTTTCAGCATCTGGACGAGCGTTTAGTTTACTGGACGCCCGTCCGCTGAAAACTCTTCAATCCTGTATCAATTTCCGACCTGCAGACGAGCGTTCATACCTCTGGACGCCCGTCCAAGGATATTCAGCAGACCAGACGAGCGTTTGGTTTTCTGAACGCCCGTCCGTCTCAAACTCGGGCAGACGCTCGTTCACATTTTTGGACGCCCGTCCGTCTGCGTCTTCCCTTCTCTTCTCTTTCTTTTTCCTAGATCTTGATACTAGTTTTAGGCTTTTAATCTCTCAGATAGTTTTTTTTTCTTTTTCTTTAGTTTTTAAGTTCAATATCTTGATTTGGGCCTCGGTTTATGCAAACTCGTAGTCATAAGGGACCACTAATCTATTCCCCCGACCCCGAGCGGACCATAGTCCGACCCAATAGGCAGAGACTTCGTTTCGACGAGGGAAACGCCCTAGATCAAGAATTTGAGCAATATCTTGCAGGAGAGATCGAAAAAATAGTAATAATGGCTGCAGAAGATAGACGGACGTTGGCCGACTATGCCATGCCTGGTACAGTCACAATCAACCCGGCTATCATCATGCCGGCCATTACTGCTCCAACTTTCGAGCTTAAACCCGGACTTATACAGATGATGCATCATGCATCCATTTTCCATGGGTTCCAATCTGAAAACCCCCACACTCACCTACACACATTTCTACACATATGCGGTACTACCCGTATCCAAGGTGTAAGTGAGGACGCAATCAAGCTCAAACTCTTCCCATTTTCCTTGCGAGGGGAAGCACTAGAGTGGTATCACTCTCTCCCTTCGGAATCCATTACGACCTGGGCCGAACTTGAAAAAGAATTTTTGAGTCAATATTTTCCTCCATCAAAGACGGCCCAGTATTTGAATGAAATCTTCACATTCCGTCAGCAGGAAAATGAGTCTTTCTTTGATTGCTGGAAAAGGTTCAAGTCCCTTCTCAGAAAATGTCCCCACTATGGCTTGCCAATGCAAAGGCAAGTCAATACATTCTTTAGCGGATTGACCGAGCTCACTAAGGGCATGGTCAATAGTTCATCAGGTGGGGTGTTTTTGAAGAAGACACCTGATGAGGGATGGGCACTGTTTGAAGACATTGCCAAATACAACTATGCCCCATCCTATCAGGCCATCCAAGCGCCTCTTCCTCCCAAGGTGGAGGAAGTAAATGTCCAAAGTCTGATTGCCATGCTGCAAAAGCAGATGGCAAGTCCTCAAGTTCCAAACCTGATTAATCAGACTCCTTCGTTTCCGCAGAACCCTCAGGTTCTGTATTGCGAAAATTGCTGTCAGACTGGTCACATGTTTGGCCAATGTCAATTTCAGTCCCCCTCTGCTCATCAAGTCAATGTTGTTCATAACAATGGACAGTATGATCCAATCACATGCCAAGTATGTGATGATCCGGGGCACACTGCTCGCTTCTGTCCCATGATTGGACAGAATGCAGAAGTGAATGCTTTTTCTGGCCAGTCTAATCCGCGGTTCAATAACCAATTCTCTGGCCAGAATAATTCTCAAAACTAGGGCTTCGGCCAGAATTTGAGCTTTAATTCAAATCCAAATTTCAATCCGAGCTTTAATCAGAATCCAAACTTCAACAAAAACCCTGGATTCAATCAGAACCAGAACTCAAATTTTTCAAATAATACTCAGAGGTTCAATCAGAATTGGCCCGCCAATTCCAACTCTCAATTTCAGAATCGGCCCAGCCAGCCATACTCTCAAAATCCCCAAAACTCTCAAGGCCCCTCCCAGTCCAACAATCTCGAAGCTAAGTTGGAGGAGCAAAGCAAAAGTATTCAACTTCTAATGAATACGAACAAGAGCCTTGAGAGGCAAATAGGGCAACTGGTTGAGCAGTTAGCTTCCAGACCGTCAGGGCAGCTACCCAGCTTTACGGAAAAGAATCCAAAAGGCGGTCAAGTTGCTCAAGCCGAACTGAGTAGCATCCAATGCACTGACTGGTACCTTCAACTCCGTATGGTAAAGAAGAGGCCAGTGCAATGAGTTTAAGAAGTGGCACTCACTGAGTGGTCCCCCTGGCTTCCAGGGAAACCACTAGCCCCTCCCGCCATCGATAAGGCGGAGGGGAAGCCGAGCACCAAGAATCCCCTTTGCTGCAAGCAAAGACTCAGGTGGTGATCCCCGAGAGGTGCAAAAGAAACAGATCCTCATGTGGCTAACCCCTCGAGGACTGAGAATTCAAGTGAAAGTCGGGAAGTTGATCCCCTGACTAAGAAAGATTCTGAAAAGACTGTTCGGTGGAAAGACCTGGAGGATAAAGCCGTAAGTGCATCCTCAAAGAAAATTTTTTCTGAGAGTGATCTAAAGAAACTCCCTTTTCCACCGAGGAAGAGCAACATCCCTCCGAGTGAAGATAAGAAATATGAAAAGGTGCTTAACCTTTTGAAAAATACTCAGGTAAATCTGCCATTATCCGAGGTCTTGGTCGAGATGCCTAAGTATACAAAATTCATCAAGGATGTTGTGTCTTCGAAAAAGAAATTAGCAGGCATGGAAAGGCAAATTGGTGAGGATTGTTCCTTGATAAATTATCAAGACTTACCAACCAAGAGGGGCGACCCAGGCAAATTTGTGCTCACATTGCAGATGGGAGGCCTAGTCTTCCCAAATTCCTTATGTGACCTGGGTGCATCCATCAACTTGATGTCGTTGTCTGTTTGCAATCAGCTTGGTTTACAAGATCTTCTAGAACCCGCCACCATGAACCTTCAGTTCGCCGATAGATCTTCCAAGAAAGCTTCGGGGATCCTGAGAGACGTATTAGTTCAAATTGATAGGTTTACCTTTCCAGTTGACTGGTACGTCTTAGATATGGAGAAAGGTGAGAATGTTCCCCTGATTCTTGGAAGACCTTTCCTGTCTACAGCTAGGGCCCTCATCGATTGTGATGGTGGGCAAGTAACTATTCGAGTTGGTGACCAAGAGGTGAGCTATAGTGTCTCTAAATCTATTCAAGTACCCTCTGGTTCTCCAACCGGCTTTTCCATTGAGGAGTCATTTAATGACTTCAATGACTGTATGGAAGATCAAGTCAAGGCTGTGGAAGCGGAATATGAGCGATTAATCGATAATCTGAATAGTCATGGTGTGGTTAATCTAGATCAATTGGCAGCTGACCTTGAAGATGAGTTATTAAGAGAAGAAGCTTTGGCAGTGGAGCCACTAAGTAAGCTCAGCGATGTTGAGTTGAAAAGTGGAGGGCTTAAATCGAGTTTAGAGGATCCCCCCGCAGATCTAGTTCTGAAGCCGTTGCCTAAACATCTTAAGTATGTGTTCCTACGGGAAGGTGACAAGCTTCCCTTGATCATATCTGCCAAGCTATCTCGAATAGAAGAGCTGAAACTGTTAAACGTCTTGCGAAAAAACGAAAGAGCCTTTGGATGGCAGGTGGGAGATATCCGAGGAATACCTCCTGACATCTGCATGCACAAGATCAAGACTAGTGAGGGAGCCAAATGTGTAAGACAGCCCCAAAGGAGGCTTAACCCTCACATGCAAGAAGTAGTCAAGAAGGAAATCATTAAGCTTCTAGATATGGGTATCATATACGCCATCGCTGACAGTGAATGGGTATCCCCTACTCAAGTAGTCCCCAAAAAAGGAGGGATTACTATTGAGAAGAACGAGAAGGGAGAAGAGATAGCATTGAGGCTCGTTACAGGCTATAGAGTCTGTATTGACTATAGAAAACTCAATGAGGTCACAATGAAATATCATTTCCCCCTTCCTTTCATTGACCAGATGCTTGAGCGTCTGGCGGGGCATGCCTTCTACTGTTTCCTCGATGGATATTCAGGATACTTCCAGATACCCATCGATCCTATTGACCAAGAGAAGACCACTTTCACCTGCCCTTATGGTACATTCGCTTACAGGCGGATGCCATTTGGTCTCTGTAATGCCCCAGCCACCTTTCAAAGGTGTATGATGGCTATCTTTGACGGGCTAGTTGAAAAGTGTATGGAGATTTTCATGGATGACTTTTCGGTCTTTGGTCAATCCTTCGATGATTGCCTCAATAATCTTGATCAGGTGTTATCTAGGTGTGTGGAAAAGAACTTGGTGCTCAATTGGGAGAAATGCCATTTATGGTAGATGAGGGGATAGTTCTTGGCCACAAAGTGTCCGCCAAAGGTATTGAGGTAGATAGGGCTAAGGTGGAAGTTATCGAGAAGATGAGTTATCCTAAGAATGTTCGCGAAGTCAGAGGTTTTCTCGGACATGTCGGCTTCTATAGGAGATTCATTCAGGACTTTTCAAAGATCGCCAAGCCCCTGTCTACCTTACTTAAGGAAGACGTTGAGTTCGCCTTTGATGATAGCTGCAGGCACGCGTTTGAGGAGCTCAAAAATCGTCTGATCTCTGCTCCAATACTTATATCGCCTGACTGGAACCTACCCTTTGAGCTTATGTGTGATGCATCCAACTATGCAGTTGGTGCAGTTTTAGGACAAAAGCTTAATGGAAAGTTCCAGCCTATCTATTATGCCAGTCACACACTGAATCCTTCTCAAGTTAACTACACGACCACTGAAAAGGAATTATTAGCCGTAGTCTTTGTTATGGATAAGTTTCGTAGTTACTTGCTGGGTGCTCAAGTGATTGTGTGGACTGATCACGCTGCTTTGCGGTATCTAATGACAAAGGACGAGGCTAAACCGCGCTTACTGCGTTGGATACTAACCCTCCAAGAGTTTGACGTTCAAATTAAAGATAAAAAGGGCAGTGAAAACGTAGTGGCGGATCATGTTTCTAGGATGTTAAGTGAGGAAAAGGGTGATCCTGATGATATAGATCTTTACTTTCCTCTAGAAAACATCATGTTGATAGATGGCTGCGCTCCAGACGTTCCTTGGTACTCCTCCATTGTCAACTACCTTCATTCCCAGTATATTGATCCTGAAATGTCTTATCAAGAGAAGAAGAAGTTCTTCTCTGATATGAAGCCTTTCGTTTGGGATGAACCTTACCTCTTCAAAATCTATAAAGATGGTTTGCTAAGGAGGTGTGTTCCTGAATCTGAGCACCGCGATATAATCGAGCAATGCCATAGTGGACCCACAGGTGGTCACTTTGGTCCTTGGAAAACGGTTGCGAAGATCTTCCAGTCCAGTTTCTATTGGCCCACGATCTTTAAGGACACGGAAGCTTTCTGTAAAGCTTGTGATAGGTGCCAAAGAACCGGTACTCTGACAAGGCGTTTTGACATGCCTTTGAAACCCATCCTAGAATGCGAAGTCTTTGATGTATGGGGGATTGACTTTATGGGTCCATTCCCATCTTCCTGTGGGAATAAATACATCTTAGTCTGCGTAGACTATGTATCGAAATGGGTGGAGGCAATAGCCACTCCTCGCAATGATCATAAAGCGGTCATGAATTTTCTAAAGAAGAATATCTTTGTGAGGTTTGGATGTCCACGTGCCTTGATTAGTGATGAAGGGACACACTTTTGCAACCGACCTTTGGAAAAAGTCCTCAAGAAGTATGGTGTTCGTCACAAAACTGGCACACCATATCATCCGATGACTAGTGGTCAAGTTGAACGAAGCAACCAGAGCTTGAAGAAGATCCTGGAGAAAACAGTGAACAGTCATAGAAAAGACTGGAGTCTAAAGTTGGATGATGTACTATGGGCATATCGAACCGCCTATAAGACCCCCATGGGTACATCACCCTACCAGATGGTTTATGGTAAATCGTGCCACTTGCCAGTTGAGTTAGAGCACAGAGCTTATTGGGCTATAAAGTTTCTTAACTTCGATTCCCAATCCTGTGGAAAACATCGACTGCAGCAGTTGCATGAGTTGGACGAGTTTAGGCTTCAGGCTTACGAAAGTGCCAGGATCAGTAAGGAAAAGATGAAACTCCTTCATGACGCAAAGATCAAGAAGAGAGAATTTCAAGTTGGAGAGCGAGTGTTACTATACAATTCCAGGTTACATTTGTTTCCTGGGAAGTTAAGGACACGTTGGTCTGGTCCATTTGAGATTCTCCAAATTATTCCTGGAGGCGTTCTAGAACTACGAGGTTATGGTGACCAACCGTTTCGAGTGAATGGTCAAAGGTGCAAGCATTACATTGGTGAACCCAAGGTAAAGCCTTTGACTGTTCGATTTCTCGATATCCTCGGGTGTAGCACCCCTAAAGTCGACGAGTTTGACGAGTTTTCGCCCGATTTGTTATCTGAGGATGACGGTTGTGATAAATCAGAAGAAGTTCTAGCTGGTAGTTGGGACATGGAAGAGTATGAAAGGGAGCAAAAGTTGAAACGCCATCAAAAGAAGAAGAAATTGACCATGGGGAAGATTACACGTATATGGCGAGCTATAAAGGATTTAACCCCATGTGTTAAATGCTGTTTCTGCAGCCACACTACGGACCGGAGCTTAAACGAGGTAGTGGCTGGTAGAAAAGTCAAATGGCCTGATCCAGGCTGAGCTTCAACTGTGTCGAGCTAACGACATTAATCATTAGCGCTACTAGGAGGCATCCTAGATATCTATTATTTTTCTTTTGTTTTTGTTTATTTTCTAGTTTTTATTTTTGGGCTACTGTCGGTTTCTCGTAGGCTCGGATTTTATCGTTTCTTAGTTTTTGTAATTGAAGTTTTTCTGTTTGAGTTGGTGTTTTGAATGGAATTTGCTGTTTTTATTGAGAGACTGCTGTGGATATGGTTCAATCTCGATTTCTCTTTGTTTATCTCTACTCTATGATATGGTATAATCCCTTGTTTCCCCCGAGGTATTTCTTTGTTTTTCAAGTGTGCAGGGTATTTGCATTAGCTTTTGTGAGTTTTAGACGATATCAGTTTTCTGGTGGATGGTCCACAATCTACTGATATCCTAGAGCATTCCTGGGTGAAGCGCATCATTCCAGAGTTGCTCCCTTTCGGAAGACAATCAGCTAAGTTCTCTTTTCTTTTATTTTGCACAACATGAGGACATGTTGTATTTTAAGTGTGGGGGAGGGGATAGTTCGATTTAATCCTATGCATATGAGTTTGCTTACTACGTTAGATTGTTTATTATGCAAAATGAGCTAAAGTGGCGCCGTTGCCGGGGAATAGGTGTCATGTTGAATCTATTTAAGTTAGTTCTCGATTTTGTTACGTTTATTTTTCGTTTTAATAAAAGTAGCGTTTACCAAATCGAGAGTTTTTATTTTGCCGTGTTTCGATGACCATAAGGTTAAGAATGTGCAAAAGTTTTTACTCGATTTGTTTAAACGTGAAGTATGTGTTTATGTGTTTTCTGATCTAACCTCTTTGTGCTTTAATTGAAAGTGGCTGCTGTGATCTGTGTTAATATGTGTTTTAAGTTTTTAGGGTTTGTCTGCGTTTTCCTGCTCTCTGCTGTGTATTCGTTGTATGGACGAGCGTTCAAGTTAGTGAACGCCCGTCCAGTTCTTTAGCTGCAGGTAAACGAGCGTTTGAAAGTATTGGACGCTCGTCCGTTCAAATATTTTTGACTCTGTTCTGGTTTAAAGGACCAGACGAGCGTCTATGCTTTCTGAACGTCCGTCCGGTCGGTTTTCAAGGCAGACGAGCGTCTGCAAAGTGGAACGCCCGTCCAGTGCTGAGATTTCCTTTGAACGTTCGTCCGTAATGCAGTCCAGGTTCTGGTTTTTCTTGATTTTATTTTTAATGCTTTTATTTGATGTGGATTTTTCATTCGAGCTTCTGTGGCTAATTGATGTTTACATAGATGTCCTGAACTTATATGTTTTTACCTTTCCATCTATGAATCCATGTTAGATAATTGATCAATTCCTTATACATGATTCATCTATGCAAGTTATAGTCACTGTCGGTTCTCGTACGCTATAACTGGTCTTATTGTTATTTAGTAGCTAATGTCGGTTTCCGTATGCTACATACAGCTGTGATGAATCTTTTAAGCTTTGAGACTTATGTGCTTCCTTGTTATTTTTATAACTCATTTGGGTAGTAACTGTCGGTTTTCCGTTGCTACGATGGAAACCTTATGAGTTATATCTGTTTAGTATAGCTAACTGTTGGTTTTCCATAATGCTATCACCTTTGATGAGTCTTAAAGCGCGTCTACACTGCATGTAATGAACAGTACTGTCGTTTATCGTAACCTGTCATTATCTGATAGACGTTTATTATATACATGTCATGTTGCAAATGAGTGGGCTAGTTTTCTTTCTTTTATTTTCTTTTATTTTTGCGTATCATTTAGACGCATATCATTTAGTTGCATGTCATCTAGTTGCATTGTTTTTCTATTTTTCTTTTATTTTTCTTGAGTGTAGTTTACTGTCGGTTTCTGCAATACTACCTCGTTTTCTTTATTTTTAGTTTCTGCATAGGCCGTAGTCACTGTAGGGTTGTCCTCCAAACTCGCTCAGCCTGAGCCTGTCAGAATTTATTTTTTTTATTTATTTTATTTTTAGGATTGCATATGATGTAGATTGCATTGTAGTATACTTTCATGTAGTTGCACCTAGCCTACGACTTTGTAGTATTTCATGTATAGTATTCAATCTTTAGTTGAGCTTAAGTTGAAAAATCTCTATGATCCTTTTCTTCATGTGCTTTATATATGTAATCTTTTCTTTTTCCCCGAAGACTCTTTTTGCACTAATCAAGTCTGCAGGATACTTTCTATAGCTATTGTGCACTTTCACGATGAATTCAGTTGTCCTGTGATGCTCCGCAGTCTACTAAGCTATGCAAGCAATCCTGGTTCTTGTTGGTTCCTCCAGAATTGCCAGCATCCAATCAGCTAAGTTCTCTAATTTATTATTTCTGTATAACTTGAGGACAAGTTGCAATCTAAGTGTGGGGGAAGGGATAGATGATTTATGTGTCTACTTTCGTTTGCTCATATTTTTAGTATTTCTATGAAAAGTGCTTAATTTTCAAATTTTTTGTTATATCCCGAGTAGACAAAGGCATATCTTTGCTTGAGTTTATATCATTTTTGCTATATTCTGTATATTTAGTAATTTTAGTTGTTTCACCCGATACTCTTTTTCACATGCCATAGTAAATGATGAGCTAAATGTTGAAAGCCTACCCCATTTTAGTTGGAGATTTTTGATGATTATAGCATGTTTCTTTGCTTATGTACAATTCTTGAAAAGTTTAGTAGTTTGTATTCTAGGATTAAAGTATGACATACTGTGAATATCCGAAAATTTGAATGTGATAAGTGAAACGTGATTAAGTCTTTGCAATAGTAATAAATTGTTTACTTGAGGTGTTATGCTCAGTGGTCTGTGCTACTAGAAAATAATCTTTTCCACTGCCAGCCAGAAATCTCTAAGTAAACATAATTGTAATTGTGTGTGTCGGAAGCTGGTTTATGATTTGGGTGAGGTAGGGTGTACCACGTATGCCCTATTCCACTATGATGACCAAAAGCTCACGACAGTCAGTTTATAGCTGCCTTATGATTGGAGTAAGGTAGGGGATTATCTTGAAATGTCCTATTCTGCTATGAGGGCAAAAGCTTATTCTGATGTGTGTTAGAAAAGTGTGAAAAAGTGAAAATATTGAAATATATTATTATGAATTGAATGAAAGACTTAGTTATCGTTGATTTTATCCCCAGTATAAACTGAAAGATATGTTGTAGGGACTATCCTCTAAGTATGTCGGAAATGTTTTGAATACTCCCTATTATTATTTTTCGGGGTTTGTATGTTTTGTAAGGTGCATGTTATAATCGTTTCTATATTTCTAATTTCAATGGGATGTCGGCTAGTTTTGCTTGAATTAATTTCAAGTGTGGATTTAGTGGAAATTTACTATGGATATGCACACACTCACTTGGGTGAACCTCTAAACTACTTGAATATGTTTTATATTTGCATAAGTGTTTATTTGTCTCGAGTGATGATTATGTTTTGTCTTGCTTGGGACGAGCAAGGTTTAAGTGTGGGGGAGTTGTTAAGGGTGATTTTATACGTTTTATAAGGATATATTTTATATCAGTTGTTAAGGGTGATTTTGTACGTTTTATAAGGATATATTTTATATCAATTCTCTCCATATTCGTATGTTTCTCATAGAAATCGAGTTTTATATTGAAATATTGAGCGAATGGTGTTTTTAATATTTGAATTGCAAAATGTAACGATTTATGTGCTTAAATTGTGATTTTATGTTATTTTGGGATTGTGTTACGCTTTGGTATATTTTCCTATGTTATAGATACATATTTTGGCATGCAAGAGGATTAAATGATGAGGTTTTGCATGGAAGAGAAGTGAAATGGAAGGAAGATGGAGATAAAGCTTGGAATGAAGTTTTCAAGCAGCCGAAATTCCGATGCAGTTCTTGATATGATATACACTGATTTGACTCTCGACCTCAAGAGAAGATTTGTAGGGCTTGAAGAGAGGATTCTACAGGATTTTGAATCAATTCATTCCGACTTATGAGGCCCGAGATATGAGCGTTACAAGTTTGGATGTTGTTGCTGAAACTAGTGGAAAATCCCGAAAACGACTCGTAATACGACGGGCTAGTCAAAAAGGCGTTTTCTGAAGAAGAGTCCTTAATGAAAGTTGTAGAGTTTTCCGAGAGCTTAATTATGACATTCGGATCATAATTTTTGGAGGTCTACAACTCAAAATATGAATTTTAGAAGTTTGAGTCCAGAATCAGTGAACCAGCGTTTGCCATGCATCATTCTCAAACGAGCGTCCAAGATAGCAGACGGGCGTCCATCACCGCCATACTCCCAGCCGCCTTATTTCTCTATTTAAAGCAGCAGATTTTCCATCTCATACATACAATTCGAACCCTAATTTCATAGGGGCGGCTCAGGCTGCGTTTTTACTCTATTTTCTTCCAGTTTATGCAATTAAATTCCTAGATTAGATTAGATATATTCATGTCTTTTACTTCATCAATTCGAGTTGCAACAAGGATGTTAAGAGGCTAAACCCTCTTGAACAAGCGTTGTGAAGCCGTCCATCAACAATTCAGTTTGATTCGTGATTGATTTGTGAGTTTCTATCTCAAGTTTGTTTCTTTTATCATGCTTTACATTGTTTTATTGCAAGTCGTATCGAAAGATGTTTGCTTTATGATTGTTTTATTGATGAAAATCATATAAACATTAGATCACCATGCTAAAAGAATAGATATTTGATCTAATTAAAACGAGAGTTATCAGATTGATTGTCTAGATTAGAAATTGAAAGATTTCACGCCTAGGTTAGAAAGACGTAATCTTTAACATCAAAAGATAAAAGATTAGGAAACGAACTTGTCTACGAGAGTAGGGGTTTATGCCTTCGATTAGGTGAATCACGACTTGAGTGGAGATCACGAATTAATCCGAATTAGAATTGAATGTTGATAGGATAGGTGGATCAATTGCTTGTTCGTTCGTTATAACTTGATTTTAATCCTTTGAACTTGAATTGTTAGATTAGTTTACTTTTTCTGCACTTTAGTTTAGTTTAGTTTATCGCTTTCAATCTTTCCTAGCTTTGGATTTCATCCTCTGTCTAGTTTATTTTCAGCATGTTTGTCCAGTTTTAGTTCCCTGTTTAGGTTAGTTTTCGTGACAATAATTAGTAAAATACAAAAGCTAGGGTTCACAACAGTCTAGTTCCCCGTAAGATCGACCCGGCATAGCCTCTACACTACGATCCTTGCACTTGAGGTTAACCGGTTTATTACTTGTTGTTTTGTATTGATAAAATCCGGGACAAGTTTTTGGAGCCGTTGCCGGGGAACCGGACGGTTGCCTAGTTTTTGTTTTTGTTTTTAGTTTGTTTTCAATTCTTTTTTTTTAGGTTAGATCTTTTCAGTTTCTGTTTGTAGTTAGTAGTTTAGTCGTTTTTGTTCGTTTATCTGTCGTTTTATTTGTGTTTCTGTGAGTAGTTTATATAAAATTTTTTGCTCTAATCTATACTCTGTTTTCTGTTTGTCACTCTCTGTTTTCTAAACGTTTCTGCCCAGTTGGACGAGCGTCCGTTTTACCAGACGCCCGTCCAGTTCTTGCTCTAGTCGGACGAGCGTTTAGTTTACTGGATGGCCGTCCACTGAAAATTCTTCAATCCTGTATCAAATTATGACCTGCGGACGAGCGTTCATATTTTGAACGCCCGTCCATTCTGAAAACTGGTCAGACGAACGTCCATCAAATTTGGACGCCCGTCCTGTTCGTCAGCCTTCCGGACGAGCGTTCGGATTTCCAAACGCCCGTCTGTCCTCCTGTTTCAGTGTCTTTTCGTAGGTAGGGTTTTTTGTTTCTATCCTTTCTAGTTTCCACGTTGATTCGGTGACATATAAGGTTGAATTATCTGACCCCACGTTTTTAACAATCGAACTTTTGGATAAAAAGGGATCGTTTTAGCACTCTTTAGTATTTTGGCCATAACTTTCGGCTCGAGTGTCGGATTGGCGCGCAGGACCCCAATTCGGAAAGCTCGTTCCGACGCCGACGACATGGCGGACGCCAAAGGCCGTCCGACACCGTTTTCGAGGTCAAAATCCACTGTTTTCCCTTCCATTTTGGGCTCAGAAGATTTCAACATGTTTTTTTTCTTGCCTTTTTAGTATTTTCTGTTTTTCTGTTTTAAATTTTTCGTAGTTTAGGTTTCTGATCAAGAATTTGAGCAATATCTTGCAGGTGAAATCAAAGACATAATAATAATGGCAGCGGAAGATAGACGGACGTTGGCCGACTATGCCATGCCCGGTACAGTCACCATAAACCCGGCTATCGTCATGCCGACCATTACTGCTCCAAACTTCGAGCTTAAACCCGGACTTATTCAGATGATGCAACATGCATCAATTTTCCATGGTTTCCAATCTGAAAACCCCCACACTCACTTACACACATTCTTGCAAATATGCGGTACTACCCGTATCCAAGGTGTAAGTGAGGATGCCATCAAGCTTAAACTATTTCCATTTTCCTTACGGGGGAAGGCACTCGAGTGGTATCACTCTCTCCCCTCTGAATCCATCACTACGTGGGCTGAGCTCGAGAAGGAATTTCTAAGTCAATACTTTCCTCCTTCAAAAACAGCCCATTGTCTGAACGAAATCTTCACATTCCGTCAGCTGGAAAATGAGTCATTCTTTGATGCGTGGAAAAGGTTTAAGTCTCTCCTGCGCAAGTGTCCCCATCATGGCTTGCCAAAGCAAAGGCAAGTCCATACTTTCTTCGGTGGATTGACCGAGCTCACCAAGGGCATGGTCAATAGTTCCTCTGGTGGGGCATTTCTCAAGAAAACACCTGATGAGGGGTGGGCGCTGTTCGAGGACATTGCCAAGTACAATTATGCCCCCTCTTATCAAGCCATTCAAACACCTCCTCCGCCTCCCAAGGTCGAAGAGGTGACTATGCAAAATCTCGTTGCCATGTTGCAGAAGCAAATGGCAACCTCTCAAATGATAGCTTCTCAAAACTTCTCAAATCCGAGTTATCAGGCTCCTTCACCTTCACAGAACTCTCAAGTTCTGTACTGTGAAGCTTGCTGTCAGACTGGCCATATGACTGGCCAATGTCAATTTTCTTCCCCCTCTGCTCAGCAAGTCAATGCTGTTCATGATTATGGATAGTATAATCCAATCACATGCCAAGTATGTGATAGCATGGGGCACACTGCTCGCTTCTGTCCCATGATTGGGCAGAATGCGGAAGTCAATGCTTTCTCTGGCCAGACAAATCAGAGATTCAACAACCAATTCTCTGGCCAGAACAATTTCCAAAACCAAGGGTTCAATCAATCTGCAGGATTTAATCCGAATTCAAATTTCAATAGAAACCCTGGTTATGTTCAGAACCAAAGCTCAAATTTTTCCAACCCGAGGTTCAATCAGAATTGGCCCGCCAATTCTAATTATGCATTCCAAAGTCTGCCAAGCCAGCCATTTCCCCAGAACTTTCAAAACTCTCAAGGTACCTCCCGCCAGGACGATATAAAAGCCGAATGGAATTCATTTCGGGAGGAGCAAAGCAGGACGATGAAAAGTCTTGAGAGGCAAATCGGGCAATTGGCTGAGCAGTTAGCCTCTAGACCGTCAGGGCAGTTGCCCAGCTTCACGGAAAAGAATCCAAGAGGCGGTCAAGTCGCTCAGGCCGATATAAGCAACAGCCAATGCACTGACCTCATGCCAACAATGTAATACGGTAAAGAGGAGGCCAGTGCGATGAATTTAAGAAGTGGCACTCAGCTGAGTGGTCCCCCTGGCTTCCAGGGAAACCACTAGCCCCTCCTGCCATTGGTAAGGCAGGAGGGGAAGTTGAGCACCCATCATCCCCTTGGCTGCAGAAGGAAAATCAGGTGGCTGATCCCCTGATAGAAGAAAGAGTTGAGATTCCTCAAGTGGCTGATCCCTTGAGGAATAAAGAATCAATTGAAAGTCCTCAGGTGGCTGTTCCCCTGAGAAGTGAAACATTTGAGGATCCTCAGGTGGCTGGTCCCCTGAGGAATGATGAGTTAAATGATAGTCAGGTGGCTGATCCCCTGACTAACAAAAAGAATGAAAAGACGGTTCGATGGAAAGATTTGGAAGACAAGGCCGTTAGTTTGCCCTCAAAGAAAGTATTTTCTGAGGAGGATTTGAAAAAGCTTCCCTTTCCACCTAGAAAGAGCAACATCCCATTGAGCGAAGATAAGAAGTATGAAAAGGTGCTTAATTTGTTGAAAAATACTCAAGTAAATCTTCCATTGTCAGATGTCTTGGTAGAGATGCCTAAGTACACCAAATTCATCAAGGATGTTGTTTCTTCTAAGAAGAAGTTGACAGAAATGGATCGGCTGATTGGTGAGGATTGCTCCATGATCAATTATGAAAACTTGCCAGTCAAGAAAGGTGACCCCGGGAAATTCGTTCTCACACTGATGATGGGAGGCTTAGTCTTCCCAAACTCCTTATGTGACCTCGAGGCATCCATAAGTTTGATGCCATTGTCTGTTTGCAATCAGCTTGGTTTGCAAAGTCTTCTAGAACCCACTACCATGAACTTACAGTTCGCTGATAGATCTTCTAAAAAAGCTTCAGGGATCCTAAAGGACGTATTAGTTCAAATAGATAGGTTTACCTTTCCAGTTGACTGGTACGTCTTAGATATTGAGAAAAGTGAAAATGTCCCTCTGATTCTTGGAAGACCTTTCCTTTCTACAGTTAGAGCCCTCATAGATTGTGATGGTGGGCAAGTGACTATTCGAGTTGGTGACCAAGAGGTGAGCTATAGTGTTTCTAAATCTATTCAAGTACCCTCCGGTTCTCCAACCGGCTTTTCCATTGAGGAGACGTCTGATGACTTCAATGACTTCATGGACAAGCAAGTCATGGCTGTAGAAGCAGAATATGAGCGATTGATCGATAATCTAAACAATCATGGTGTGGTCAATCTAGATCATTTAGCAGCTGAATTCGAGGATGAGCTAAGAGAAGAAGCTTTGGCAGTAGGGCCACTAAGTAAGCTCAACGATGTTGAGTTGAGGAGTGGAGATCTTAAATCAAGTCTAGAGGAACCCCCTGTAGACTTGATTCTGAAGCCGTTGCCTAAACATCTTAAGTATGTATTTCTGAGAGAAGGTGACAAGCTTCCTTTGATCATCTCTGCCAAGCTATCTCGAATAGAAGAGCTTAAACTGTTAAACGTCTTGCGCAAAAATGAGAAAGCCTTTGGATGGCAGGTGGGAGATATCCGAGGGATATCTCCCGACATCTGTATGCACAAGATCAAGACCGAGGAGGGTGCAAAACGAGTTAGACAGCCTCAGAGAAGGCTCAACCCTCACATGCAAGAGGTAGTCAAGAAGGAAATTATAAAGCTTCTAGATATGGGTATCATATACGCCATTGCAGACAGTGAGTGGGTATCCCCAACTCAGGTAGTTCCCAAGAAAGGTGGAATTACTATTGAGAAGAATGAGAAGGGAGAGGAGATAGCATTGAGACTTGTCACTGGTTACAGAGTCTGTATTGACTACAGAAAACTCAATGAGGTCACGATGAAAGATCATTTCCTCCTTCCATTCATTGACCAGATGCTTGAGCGTCTGGCGGGACATGCCTTCTACTGCTTCCTGGATGGATATTCAGGATACTTCCAGATACCCATCGATCCTGTTGACCAAGAGAAGACCACTTTCACTTGCCCTTATGGGACATTCGCCTACAGGCGGATGCCATTTGGTCTCTGTAATGCCCCAGCCACCTTTCAAAGGTGTATGATGGCAATCTTTGACGGGCTAGTTGAAAAGTGCATGGAGATTTTTATGGACGACTTTTCGGTCTTTGGTCAATCCTTTGATGATTGCCTCGATAATCTTGATCAGGTGTTATCTAGGTGTGTGGAAAAGAACTTGGTGCTCAATTGGGAGAAATGCCATTCTATGGTGGATGAGGGGATAGTTCTTGGCCACAAAGTGTCCGCCAAAGGTATTGAGGTAGATAGGGCTAAGGTGGAAGCTATCGAGAAGATGAGTTATCCTAAGAATGTTCGCGAAGTCAGAAGTTTTCTCGGACATGTCGGCTTTTATAGGAGATTCATTCAGGACTTTTCAAAGATCGCCAAGCCCCTGTCTACCTTACTTAAGGAAGACGTTGAGTTCGCCTTTGATGATAGCTGCAGGCATGCGTTTGAGGAGCTCAAAAATCGTCTGATCTCTGCTCCAATTCTTATATCGCCTGACTGGAACCTACCCTTTGAGCTTATGTGTGATGCATCCAACTATGCAGTTGGTGCAGTCTTAGGGCAAAAGCTTAACGGAAAGTTCCAGCCTATCTATTATGCCAGTCACACACTAAATCCTTCTCAAGTTAACTACACGACCACTGAAAAGGAACTACTGGCCGTAGTCTTTGCTATGGACAAGTTTCGTAGTTACTTGTTGGGAGCTCAAGTGATCGTGTGGACTGACCACGCTGCGCTGCGCTATCTCATGACCAAGAAAGAGGCTAAACCGCGCCTACTGCGTTGGATACTGACCCTACAAGAGTTTGACGTTCAAATTAAGGACAAAAAGGGCAGTGAAAATGTAGTGGCGGATCACGTTTCTAGAATGTTAAATGAGGGAAAGGATGAACCAGATGATATAGATCTTTACTTTCCTCTAGAAAACATTATGTTGATAGACGGTTGTCCTCCAGACGTCCCTTGGTACTCCTCCATTGTAAACTACCTTCATGCCCGTTATCTCGATCCTGAAATGTCTTATCAAGAGAAGAAGAAGTTCTTCTCTGATATGAAGTCTTTCGTTTGGGATGAACCTTACCTCTTCAAGATCTGTAAAGATGGTTTGCTAAGGAGGTGTGTTCCTGAATCGAGCAACGCGATATAATCGAGCAATGCCATAGTGGACCCACAGGTGGTCACTTTGGTCCTTGGAAAACGGTTGCGAAGATCTTCCAGTCCGGTTTCTATTGGCCCACGATCTTTAAGGACACGGAAGCTTTCTGTAAAGCTTGTGATAGGTGCCAAAGAACCGGTACTCTGACAAGGCGTTTTGACATGCCTTTGAAACCCATCCTAGAATGCGAAGTCTTTGATGTATGGGGGATTGACTTTATGGGTCCATTCCCATCTTCCTGTGGGAATAAATACATCTTAGTCTGTGTAGACTATGTATCGAAATGGGTAGAGGCAATAGCCACTCCTCGCAATGATCATAAAACGGTTATGAATTTTCTAAAGAAGAATATCTTTGTGAGGTTTGGATGTCCACGTGCCCTGATTAGTGATGAAGGGACGCACTTTTGTAACCGGCCTCTAGAAAAAGTCCTCGAGAAGTATGGTGTTCGTCACAAAACTGGTACACCATATCATCCGATGACTAGTGGTCAGGTTGAGCGTAGCAACCAGAGCTTGAAGAAGATCCTGGAAAAAACAGTGAATAGTCATAGAAAAGACTGGAGTCTAAAGTTGGACGATGTACTATGGGCATATAGGACTGCCTACAAGACCCCCATGGGTACATCACCCTACCAAATGGTTTATGGTAAATCGTGCCACCTGCCAGTTGAGTTAGTGCACAGGGCGTATTGGGCTACCAAGTTTTTGAACTTCGACTCCCAATCCTGTGGCAAACACCGGCTGCAGCAGTAGCATGAGCTTGATGAATTTAGACTCCAGGCTTACGAGAGTGCCAGGATTAGTAAGGAAAAGATGAAACTTCTCCACGACGCGAAAATTAAGAAGCGAGAATTTAAAGTCGGAGAGCAAGTGTTACTTTACAATTTTAGGTTGCATTTGTTTCCTGGCAAGTTGAGGACACGTTGGTCCGGTCCTTTCGAGATTCTCCAAATCATTCCTGGAGGCGTTCTAGAGCTGCGCGGTTATAGCGATCAACCGTTCCGAGTGAATGGTCAGAGATGCAAGCATTACATTGGTGAACCCAAGGTAAAGCCTTTGACTGTTCGATTTCTCGATATCCTCGGGTGTAGCACCCCTAAAGTCGATGTGTTTGACGAGTTCTCGCCCGACTTATTTTCTGAGGATGACGGTTGTGGTAAATCAGAAGAAGTTCTAGCAGGTAGTTGGGATATGGAAGAGTTTTTCAAAGAGCAACAACTCAAGAGGAAGCTGGCAAAGAAGAAATCGACCATGGGGAAGTTCAAGCGTGTTTGGAGAGCTATTAAAGAATTAACCCCTTGTGTTCGCTGATGTTTCTGCAGCCACACTACTGATGAGAGCTTACACGAGGTAGTGGCTGGCAGAAAAGTTAAATGGCCTGATCCAGGCTGAGCTTTCAATGCGTCGGGCTGACGACGTTAAATAAAGCGCTTGGTGGGAGGCAACCCACTATTTTCTTTCGTTTTTGTTTTCTTTTGTGTATTTCTTAGTTTTCCTTTTCGAGCTACTGTCGGTTTCTTGTAGGCTCGGTTTTTATCTTTTCTAGTTTTTTTGTATTTGAAGTTTTTCTGTTTTAATAAGGGGTTGAATTAATGTTTTGAATGGCATTTGCTGAGAAACTGCTGTGGATGCTTTTCAATCTCGATTTCTCTTTCTTTATCACTTTTGTACGATATGATATAATTCCCCCTGTCCCCGAGATACTTTTCGTGTTTGTCAAGTGTGCAGGATAGTCTTTATAGCGTTTGTGAGTTTCAGACGGTGTCAGTTTTCAGGTGGATGGTCCACAGTCTACTGATATCTTCGAGCATTTTTTGATCGGAACGCGTCCGTTCCAGAATTGTTCCCTTTCGGCATACAATCAGCTAAGTTTTCTTTTTCTTTTATTCTGCACAACATGAGGACATGTTGTCATTTAAGTGTGGGGGAGGGGAATAAGCTATATGTATCTACACATTTGCTTACATGATATTATTTCTATGCTAAGCTAAATGAGCCAAATTTTCAAAAATTTTGTTTTGTCTCGTGTGAGCAATGCATGTTTTTGTTCGGTTTGTTATATTCATCGATGCTCTATGCCATATGTTCCGTAAGTTAGTTGATTCACCCGAATTATATTTCACAAGCCATAGTGAATGATGAGCTATATTTATGAGTTATACCCCTTTTGGATTAGTAATTTTTGATTTTCTTATAAGTCATGTGCTTAGTGCTACGTATATATCTTGAGATTTATGGTAGTTTGTATTTAGTTCCGAAGTATGACATACTGTGAATATCTGTAAGTTTGAATGTGATAAGTGAAACGTGATTAAGTCTTTGCAATAGTAATAAATTGTTTACTTGAGGTGTTATGCTCAGTGGTCTGTGCTACTAGAAAATAACCTTTTCCACTGCCAGCCAGAAATCTCTAAGTAAACAAAATTGTAATTGTATGTGTCGGAAGCTAGTCGATGATTTGAGTGCGGTAGGGTTTACCACGTATGTCCTATACCACTATGATGACTAAAAGCTCACAACAGTTAGGAAAAGCTGCCTTATGATTGGAGTAAGGTAGGGTATTATCTCGAAATGTCCTATTCTACTATGAGGGCAATAGCTTATCCTAATGTGTGTTTAAAAGTGAATAAGTTAAATCAACTAAGATATCGTTACGAAATTGAATATAAGGCTTAGTTTTCGTTAATCTTATCCCCAGTATAAACTGAAAGATATGATGCAGGGATTATCCTCTGAGTATTTCAGAAAGGCCCTAGATATATTCGATCATTCTTTTTCGGGATATGTCACGTTTGTAGGGTACATCTTATGAGTGTCATTTATTACTATTCTACGAGGGGGTATTAGCTAGTTTTACTTTGAGTTCCTCAAGTTTGGATTTAGTGGAAGTTTTCTATGGCTATGCACACACACGATGGTGAACTTCTAATTTATTGACTATGTGGTATATGTGTTGAGGTGTCTATATTCTTTCCGAGCCTTTCTTATGTTTTGTCTTGCTCGGGACGAGCAAGGTTTAAGTGTGGGGGAGTTGTTAAGGGTGATTTTGTACGTTTTATAAGGATATATTTTATATCAATTCTCTCCATATTCGTATGTTTCTCATAGAAATCGAGCTTTATATTGAAATATTGAGCGAATGGTGTTTTTAATAGTTGAATTGCAAAATGTAACGATTTATGTGCTTAAATTGTGATTTTATGTTATTTTGGGATTGTGTTACGCTTTGGTATATTTTCCTATGTTATAGATACATATTTTGGCATGCAAGAGGATTAAATGATGAGGTTTTGCATGGAAGAGAAGTGAAATGGAAGGAAGATGGAGATAAAGCTTGGAATGAAGTTTTCAAGCAGCCGAACTTCCGATGCAGTTCTTGATATGATATACACTGATTTGACTCTCGACCTCAAGAGAAGATTTGTAGGGCTTGAAGAGAGGATTCTACAGGATTTTGAATCAATTCATTCCGACTTATGAGGCCCGAGATATGAGCGTTACAAGTTTGGATGCTGTTGCTGAAACTAGTGGAAAATCCCGAAAACGACTCGTAATACGACGGGCTAGTCAAAAAGGCGTTTTCTGAAGAAGAGTCCTTAATGAAAGTTGTAGAGTTTTCCGAGAGCTTAATTATGACATTCGGATCATAATTTTTGGAGGTCTACAACTCAAAATATGAATTTTAGAAGTTTAAGTCCAGAATCAGTGAACCAGCGTTTGCCATGCATCATTCTCAAACGAGCGTCCAAGATAGCAGACGGGCGTCCATCACCGCCATACTCCCAGCCGCCTTATTTCTATATTTAAAGCAGCAGATTTTTCATCTCATACATACAATTCGAACCCTAATTTCATAGGGGCGGCTCAGGCTGCATTTTTACTCTATTTTCTTCCAGTTTATGCAATTAAATTCCTAGATTAGATTAGATATATTCATGTCTTTTAATTCATCAATTCGAGTTGCAACAAGGATGTTAAGAGGCTAAACCCTCTTGAACAAGCGTTGTGAAGCCGTCCATCAACAATTCAGTTTGATTCGTGATTGATTTGTGAGTTTCTATCTCAAGTTTGTTTCTTTTATCATGCTTTACATTGTTTTATTGCAAGTCGTATCGAAAGATGTTTGCTTTATGATTGTTTTATTGATGAAAATCATATAAACATTAGATCACCATGCTAAAAGAATAGATATTTGATCTAATTAAAACAAGAGTTATCAGATTGATTATCTAGATTAGAAATTGAAAGATTTCACGCCTAGGTTAGAAAGACGTAATCTTTAACATCGAAAGATAAAAGATTAGGAAACGAACTTGTCTACGAGAGTAGGGGTTTATGCCTTCGATTAGGTGAATCACGACTTGAGTGGAGATCACGAATTAATCCGAATTAGAATTGAATGTTGATAGGATAGGTGGATCAATTGCTTGTTCGTTCGTTATAACTTGATTTTAATCCTTTGAACTTGAATTGTTAGATTAGTTTACTTTTACTGCACTTTAGTTTAGTTTAGTTTATCGCTTTCAATCTTTCCTAGCTTTGGATTTCATCCTCTGTCTAGTTTATTTTCAGCATGTTTGTCCAGTTTTAGTTCCCTGTTTAGGTTAGTTTTCGTGACAATAATTAGTTAAAAACAAAAGCTAGGGTTCACAACAGTCTCGTTCCCCGTAAGATCGACCCGGCATAGCCTCTACACTACGATCCTTGCACTTGAGGTTAACCGGTTTATTACTTGTTGTTTTGTATTGATAAAATCCGGGACATCAATATTCCCCATATATGGATGTTTTTCGTAGAATTCGAGCTTATAATCGATTAATTGAGCAAATGACGTTTTGAATAGTTAAAATGCAAAATCGAGTAAATATCGTGGTTTTATTATCTATTTTGTATGGTTTTACGTTTTGCTCGGTTTTGTCATCTTTTAGGTGCACAAATGTGGAATGGAAGAGGTCTAAATGATGTTTGATTGAAGATTAAAGTGGAAAGAAAGAGATACAAGAGGATGAAGATGAAATAAAGCTTGGGAAAATCCCGAAAACGACTCGTAATACGACGGGCTAGTCAAAAAGGCGTTTTCTGAAGAAGAGTCCTTAATGAAAGTTGTAGAGTTTTCCGAGAGCTTTTTTATGACGTTCGGATCATAATTTTTAGAGGTCTACAACTCAAGATATGAATTTTAGAAGTTGAGTCCATTCTTAAACCAGCGTCCAGGGAGCCAAAATTGATACAGAGTCTTCAGACGTGCATTGAACGAGCGTCCGCCGCCGCTGTTTGCATAAACCGACTTAAACACTGTAGCAACCGACTTATGTTTCTTATAAATAGCAGCTGCGATCTCAAACCCTAAAATATCAATACATTATTTCCAGCCGCATTATACACAAACAGGGCGGCAGCTTTACTGGTTCCAAGGCCGATCACCCGAGCCTTGTGCTCGGGTGATCCGGGTTAGATTAGATGTAGTTTTTTTCCGTTTTCGATTCATGAGTTCATCCATGTACCAAACCTTGTGAGTTTAATCTCTTTTTTAATTTATTCAATCCTTTTTATTTTCATGATCTTTAATTTATTTTGTATTTTTCTGTGATTATGATGCTATTATGTGAATTAGATCGAGAGATATGTTTACTAATTGATATGTTTACAACATACGAGAGTTGCGTAAACTAGATCACCATAGAAAGATAGGATCTTTAATCGTTAATTCGTGACAAATTAATGGATTAATTATCTAGGTTGTTAGATTCTAAAATACGAGAGTTAACATGAATCTACACCTTCGTTTTGTATGGAATATTGATCTCAACATTCGAAAGAGGAGAGATCGATAATTGAATTCACTAAGAGATTAGGGATTCATAGCTTGAGAAAACAGATTCACTAAGAGATTAGGGGTTTGTGTCTCGTGTAAAGGTGAAACCACAATTTGAATTAAAATCATGAGATGAACTAGGATTGAAATCACTTGGTTTGTGCACTGTTTGAACCCATGTATCTTTAGTTTAGTTTAGGTTGTGTTATTTTATTTCGTAGGTTAGATTTATTTTAATTGCTCTTTCGTTTATTTTATTTGTTCTTTCGTTTATTCGTTTTTCCTAAGTAACAATTGAAAGGAATTAGTGAAATTAGATTCAACATCCCTTTTCCCTGAGGATCGATACCCGTACTTATCAAACTTTACTAGCAACTACCCGGTATTCGGCCGGTTAGGAGGTACTTTTGCATGGTAGTATAGGTTTATAAATTTTCTTTTATTTTAATGATGCAAAATCTCCCCAACAGTTTTTCAAGACAATTAAAAGGATGGTGGGATTTCTATTTAACATCTGACCAACATGACCAAATACTTAATTCACTAAAATATGATGAAGAACAAAATCTGATTCTTGACGACCAACAAGAACCTCTACAGGATGCTGTATCCACACTACTACATACTATTTCAATACATTTTCTTGGAGATCCGGCAAAATTAAAAGAAAGAAATACTGAACTACTTTCAAATCTACGCTGTAAAAAACTTAGTGATTTCCAATGGTATAAAAATAATTTCCTAACAAGATTAATGCAAAGGGATGATTCCAATCAAAAAATTGAAATCATTTCGTGCGATACGTTTGAAATTAATGACATGTGTAACTCAAATGAAATAGACTTTGAGAATCAAGAAAGATAATTGTTATAGAATTCGGAGTATGCTAAGTGATAACCAAAAATCGGAATGTCAGTCAAAAACAACTATTCTTGTTCAAAAGGAACATTCATCAAAATCTTTTTCTAAGTTAGTAAACCCCAACTTAGGCCATAAATTGTGATCAAGCTAGAAATGATTTACACTTGGGTCCAAACAAGAGAATGTAAATCAAAATGTTGGTTACAACGTATTAAAAGAATGAGCCGTCTTAATATGTAGGACTTACTCAAACGGATCAAAAAAAGATGGCTTGCAACATTTTTTTAAACATAAAGTCCACTATTGTTTTAAAATTCAATATTAACTTTTTGAAAAGTTATACAGGTGTGAAGAGAGTTTGAGAATGTGATAAACACAAGAGTAAACTTCAACTTAGTTTATTCATTGATATGAGAGGTGTATAAATAGATACAATTGAGAGAGACTAGCACTAGCTTGGGCGGCCACTTGAGTATGTAGATGTGGGCGGCAAGCATGCAAAAGTAAAAGTAAAAGTAAAAGCTATGTCTATGACATATTAATTGTGTCTATGACATAAAGTAAACTAGAGTTTAACATATTAATTGTTTATATGTATCACAATTAATATGTCTTTTATAATTAAATAAAGTGTACAAAAAATATTATGCACGAAATCCTAAGGCTCGGAATCTGCTGAGCACCCTGCTGAGCACCCTGCTGAAGCCTCAGCAGGCTGAGTCTGCTGAGTAATATTTCCACACCCCCCTCAAACTGGGCTGTATATGTTGATGCAGCCAAGTTTGCTACTTAGTCTGCTGAACATAAGAGGTGGAATAGCCTTGGTAAGAATATCAGGATTCTGATCTGCTGAGGAACATCCTGGAGTTGAATAATCTTGGCATCAATCTTCTCCTTCAGAAAGTGTCTGTCAATGTCCACATGCTTGGTTTTATCATGATGGACTGGATCTTCTGCCATGCATAAGGCTGAATTATTATCACAACAGAGTGTGATAGGTTGCTGATACGGTTGCTGAAGTTCAGTCAGGACCCTTTTTAGCCATAGAGCTTCACAAATGCCAAGTACAAGTGCCCTTAGTTCAGCTTCAGCACTGCTTCTTGACACAGTAGGTTGTTTCTTGCTCCTCCAAGTAACCAGGTTCCCCCATATATATGAGCAATAGCCTGTGGTAGACCTCCTATCAATGTGACATCCAACCCAATCAGCATCAGTGTAGACCTTGATTGATCTATCAGGAGACTTGGTGAAGTGCGGGCCTTGGCCAGGAGTGGATTTTAAATACCTCAGTATCCTATTCACTGCATCCCAATGTTGCTCAGTAGGGCAATGCATGAATTGACTGACCAGACTGACCCCATATGCAATATCAGGTCTTGTGTGAGAAAGGTATATGAGTTTGCCTACAAGCCTTTGATATTGTTCTTTCTCGACAGCAATGTCACCATGCAGTAGGGTATGACTGGGGTCTACTGGAGATACAGCAGGTTTGCATCCCAGCATGCCGGTTTCCTTCAGTAGGTCCAGGACATACTTCCTTTGGGAGACTGAAATGCCATTGGTGTTTCTAGCTACTTCCATACCAAGAAAGTACTTGAGGTAGCCCAGATCTTTAACTTGGAACACCTTTGCCAGGAGAGTCTTCAAGTTCCGGATTTCAGTAGAGTCTTCCCCAGTAAGGATGATATCATCCACATATACAATTAGAATGGACCTCCTCTGGTTGGTTGTCTTGACAAACATGGTGTGATCAGAGTTGCATTGATGATATCCAGCAGCTTTAACCACAGTAGTGAGTTTTCCAAACCAGGCTCTTGGGGATTGCTTCAGGCCATATAGAGATTTTCTGAGTTTGCATACCTTGCCCCGAGTGTGGGGATTGACAAAACCAGGAGGTACATTCATATAGACTTCCTCAGTGAGATCACCATTGAGAAAAGCATTTTGATATCCAATTGGTGTAGAGGCCATCCATTTGGACAGCTAGAGAGAGCGAGAACCCCAACGGTGTTGAGTTTTGCCACTGGTGCAAAAGTTTCCTTATAGTCAATACCATAAGTTTGAGTGAATCCCCTTGCTACCAATCGCTTTGTACTTGTCAATTGTACCATCAAGATTGTATTTAATAGTGAATAACCATCTGCAGCTAACTGCCTTCTTGCCTTTGGGAAGAGTTGTGAGGTCCCAAGTATGATTATCCAGGAGAGCAGTCATCTCGGTTTTAACAGCAGCCTTCCACTTATCATTTTGAAGGGCCTCCTGAATATTTCTAGGGATAGAGTGAGAATCCAGGTCCTGTGTAAACATGGCAAAGACAGGAGACAATTGATCATAAGATAAATAAGTATGAATAGAATGATCAGTGCATGATCTTTTTCCTTTCCTTAGAGCAATAGGTTTGTCATCAATGTCAGTAGACTGCCGAGGATCTGCAGATTGCTGAGTGTCAGCGGGCTCAGGGTCAGCAGGCTCTGAGTCGGTTGGTTGCTGGGGATCAGTAGGCTGCTGTGAGTCAAGAGGGTACTGGGGTTCGGTCTGCTGAGGATCAGCAGGTTGCTGAGGTTAAGAGTCTGCTGAAGGAAGGAGTTTAGGTCAATTTCTATCGGGTTTCCATCAATGACCGCCTCGGTGGACTTGCTGTAGTAGGGAGTCCTTTCAAAAAAATTTACATCCATAGAATTGTAAAATCTTTTTTCGGAAGGAGAGTAGCACTTGTAACCTTTCCTGTCCTTTGCATATCCTAGGAATATGCACTTGTGAGCTTTGGGATCAAGTTTGCTTCTGTGTTGGGCATGGATATAGACAAACACAAGACAACCAAAGATTTTTGGAGGTAATCGGGAAATAAGATGGGGGCAGGAGTGTGTGTCCAAGAGGGTTTTGATAGGAGTTTTGAAGCCTAGTACCCTGCTGGGAAGTCTGTTGATTAAGTATGTGGAAGTCAATATGGCTTCACCCCACATATATTTTGGAACATTTGTGGTAAACATAATAGACCTAGCCATTTCAAGCAGATGCCTGTTCTTTCTCTCAGGAACCCCATTTTGCTGAGGGGTTTCAACACAACTACTGATATGGACAATCCCTTTATCCATCAAGAAATTACTGAGATGAGACTCATAATATTCAAGAGCATTGTCAGTCTTCAAGATTTTGATCTTAGTGTCAAACCGAGTGGAGACCATGTTGTAAAATTCTTGAAAGATGGGTCCAACTTCAGACTTATCCTTCATTAAAAATAACCAAGTGGTTCCGGTGTGGTCATCTATGAAGGTAACAAACCACCTCTTTCCTGTTATGCTTTTTACTCTTGAGGGTCCCCATACGTCACTGTGAATTAAGGTGAATGGTGTGGATGGTAAGTAAGGTAATTTTGCATACACAGATTTGGTGAGTTTAGCAAACCGACAAATATCACATTGAAGATCATTCAAATTACAACCTTTAAACAATTCAGGATCTATAGACTTTAAATAACTAAAACTGGGATGTCCTAGTCTATAATGCCATAACATGATATTGTCTAGGTTTTGAGTGCAGGCTGCTGAGGCAGATTCAGTCTTCAGTCTTCTGTCTTCAGCAGGGTTGACCATAAACAGACCTGAGCAAGGTTTAGCAGTCCCAATCACCGCCTTTGAGGAATGATCCTGGAAGGTGCACTGATTCTCATTAAAAACAACAGTCCAGTTCAAATCTTTAGTAAGTTTACTGACAGATATGAGATTGCAATCTAATTTTGGAACAAATAGGACATTCTGCAGGCATATCTTATTAGTAAGCTGCACCTGACCAAAACCTTTTGCACTAGAGATAGATCCATCGGTAGCCTTAATATTGTGAATTTGGGGACATGGCTTAAGTTGAGTAATGAGATTTTTATTACCAGTCATATGGGAAGAGGCCCCAGAGTCAACAATCCAGGTTTCATTACTAATAGATGAGTAGAATTTACCTGTACTGGCATGAGAGGCTATGTCAGTAGGGTGACTACCTCCCTTTTGTTGAGTTAGAAAGGCTTTGAATGCAGCAAGCTGAGCATTCAACCTGTTGTCATCTTCTTCCTCACTTATGTGTCTGCCCTGACTTTCCTTGGCAGGTCTGGAGGTCTTGGAGGAGTTAGGCTTGCCATGTAGCTTCCAAGGCAAGTGTCCTTGGTGTGATTAGTGCGTTTGCAGTGGTCACAGAACAGCTTTCCAGTTTTATCAGCAGGCTTCCTGTAAGCCTCAGTAGCCTCAGCAGGGTTCCTGACAGTCAGCAGGGTGGCACTTTCAGTAGGGTTGTCAGCAGGGGGGTTCAGCAGCATCACTTTCCTCCTGCTTTCCTCATGTTTGACCTCAGCAAACATGGATTTGAGATTTGGAAGAGGTTTAGTAGCAAGAATTCTACCTCTGACATCATCAAGAGTAGGATTCAGTCCAGTAAGGAATTTGAATACTCTCTTCTTCTCGATGATGTCTTTAAAGAGTGCAGCATCTTTAACATCATTCCAGGGGTGAGTTTCCAACATATCTAGGTGTTGTCATGCCTTAGATAGTTGATTAAAGTATTGAGTTACAGACATATCCCCTTGTCTGCAATTTTGAATCTGAGCTTCGAGTTCATAGACTTCAGATGTATTGTCCTTTTTTGAGTAAAGGTCTCTGGCATTGTCCCAGATTTCCTTAGCAATGTCATACATCATGAAGTTCTCACTGATCTCTTTTGTCATAGACCTCGTGAGGATGGTCATGACTTGGTTATTTTCTGTGTCCCATGCTTCAAACTTGGGGTCAGTTTCAGCAGGGGCAGGTTTGGAACCAGACAGATATCCCATCTTGCCCTGGCCGGAGATATACATTTTCATAGACCTTGACCATAGCAAGTAATAGCAATATTAACTTTTTGAAAAGTTATACAGGTGTAAAAAGAGAACCTATTGAAAAAGAAACCTTCCTTGAGGGATAAAACTTTCAAATCTTATAGGGTAAGGAAAACTGTTGTAGACCTATAGCAAAAATGCAAATCAAACCATGTGATCGTGATGCTTAGAGCAAAGTCACAAAAAGATGAAGAAACTGCACGCTAGAGGCAAAAAAGCATCTAACAATGAGTATTTTGAATTAGAAGGTTGCATCATGAATGAAAGAGTTTGAAAGGTTCAAGTGTAAATGATAATTCAACAACATTATCATAAAGAAAAGTTGAATGAATGTTATCAAGTCGGTATCCTTGAGAAACGATGAATTGAACAAAAGAAAACATCGAGGAAAGGAAGGATCCGTGAGGTTTAAAGAAAACATAGAGGTTTCATTAAGGTATTTAACGAAACCCAACTTAAAGGTTCACACCTTAAGGCGTAGGTCTAAAACTTTCACCTTAAAGGTTCACTTAAAGGGTTCACACTTATCTTAATTCCACACTACCAAAGCTTTGAGATTCTAAACTTACGAGCTCTAACACTTAGAAGAAAAAAAATGGTATACCCTACCATTGAGGGTCCCCTCACCCCCGATCCCACAGGAATGTGAGTAGAGGTTAATCAGGTAACCTAGTAGCTCTAACACTTAGAAAATCTAACTTAGGAGGTCAACACTTTGAGAAGTGTAACCTTAAAATCCAAAACTTAAAGGTCTAAACTTGATAAGATCACATCTTAAGACATCTAAACCTATGCAGCGGCGTTACTTCATTCTCTGATACCAACTTTGACTACCCCGATCCGGATACCAAGTCCTTAACCGGAAAAGGACGTCCGACACGCATATAGTTGAAATAAATCGATTATATACATAAGCCCGACATCATCAATACCAGAGAACGAGTGAAAAATGAAAACATAGACTCGAAAACTTAAAAGATCACTGCAATGATCGATAAGTAACACAAGTTGCAACTAAAACAAAGTCCTAAGACAAAATACCCAAGATTGAATATCCATTCAACTATTACAAACCTTTCTTTACAATCCAAAGGTGCAACTATCACAAACTATTACCAAGGAAGGGGAGATTCTATACCATTAATACAACAGGTTAAAAGAGAGAGATAAACTTCCACAGCTGCAACTTCGGGAATCACTCTTAAGCGATCTCGAACTCTACCTACAACAAAACCATCTTCTCGGGGGTGAGGAACAACATACTAAAGGGGTAAGTACAAACGTACTTAGTAAATGGTATAAGCACTGAATCTACACATGCTATATCACAAGGATTATCAATAATAATAATAATATCACATGGCAAGTCAAAGAAACATAATAACACATATGTTTCACTTGCACACAACACTACTAGTCTCACTAGTAGACTCAACCACATAAAACATATGTTACATGTTAATCCAATGACACTTTGCATGGTGAACACTGCACCACGACACATCCAAAGACCTCATATGGCATAAGTATTTTTAAGTGTGGAATATTACACGATTCCGACACAAGTATCTAAAAGTGTGTGATAACGCCCAAAATGGTACCAATAATTATACCCTTATTCACCCCGAATTCTGCTCAAGAAAGGATAGATAGGCTCGTTATTAGGTGGAATATATGTGAAATGCTATGTGAGTGTTTCCAAGATCGTAATTATGCATTTATGTTATTTTCCCAAAGATTTGGTACTGTTTTGTCTCGTTTTGTATGTTTTATAGGATGTACCGAATCTGGAGCATTGGAGAGTGGATCTAGACCAAAAGAAATATATTGGGCCGAGTGATTAAAGTCCAAGAAGAAGCTTGCTCAAGAAAAAGGAGAAAAGTCGGCCCGGTTTACCGAGGGCTAGGTCCGTAAACCGAGGACTTGTTGGACACGAAACCGATTCTGTCGCATTATCTAGGTCGGTTAGGGTTTTAGAGAGTCATAAGTCAGTCATTGTATCTATATAAGGCCGCATATATTGAGTATTACATATCTTACAACATTATTATCAATTCTTCAATTATATTATACAATTTTGATGAAATAAAGTTATTCAAGCTTTGGAAGAGTTATTTCTGGTTTCCTCCCTTCCTCCATCATCTCTAGCTTGAGTAGATCGAGCTAGATCTCCATTGTTGAAGGTATGAAGCATTGAACGTTCCTTTTTGTCTTCAATATGGTAGATCTGTTCGTATTTATGTGTTTTAGTTAATCTGCATGTTTAAAGACCCCATAATTTACTTAGAATAATCGTAATTAAGCAATGTAGATCCATGAATATGAAAATCGACCCCGGTAATCCGGCGGTCTATACTGGTTTACCGAGGCATTATTTCGAAAACCTAAAACTGGGATTCACTACAGCTACGTTGATCGGCAGGTTTAATTAACAGGAGGTTAGATCCGCCAATCTGCTTATTGTAATCATAAACCGGCATGAAATACGAATAGTGAAGTGCTATGTTTGGACATAGTCTTGAATGGACCCTAGGAACGTGCTGATCAATGTCGACGGCGGTCTAGGCGGGTTAGCGGTATGAGTTAGCGCTCTATATTGGTAATTCTAGTTCTTTATGCGTATGGGCTATTACGGACCAATTAAGGAGGGTAACTTGCGTATAGATTGTCTACTACCATTGTCGGAGTAGATAGGATGAGGTGTTGCATCCGTAGTTGATAATGATAATCAAAACTAAGCTCGTGATTAATTTAAGGAAATTATGTAGGGAAGTAAACGTAACGATTAACTAATCCAATTTAGTAGATTGGTGAGAAGAGGGGGAGGAATACCAAGTTTGTTTTATGTTATTGTTGGTCAATGACCGCCTCTATGTTGCTTTTTAATTAGGTTAGAATCGTTTATACTTATAGTTGCATCGTCTCTGTGGGATCGACCTTGACTCGCATTTACTATATTAGATGTACCTAGTATTCTTGCTAGTAATATCGACGTTAGTGGCTTACACGCGATCAGTGTAGATGTGTAATAATTCCATGATGCGAAGAGTAAACGTGCTTCACCAATGACTAACATGATGTAGGTTTTAGATAAGTCAAGTACGTATTTAAGCGATTAATCTAACCATCTAAGTACATTACACATAGAAGGCTTCTTAGGGACCACTAGACCTTAGACAAACTCTACATTACACTACTTAGCACATTGCACGGAAATATTAGAATCTAATCCAATACCCACGAGACTAGGAATAAGGCTTCCGGTGATCTCGAGTTTCTCCCCGCAGAGGGTCTTCACAATGTCCTGAGCCAAATCCACCAGAAACCGAATCCTTAACTTCGTCACGTTACAAGTAAGACATTGAACTCAAGTCAAATCACCTATGGTAAAATGTAAAGTGTTCCAATGTTTCCGTGAGACACGGTGCGTACGTAGCCAAAGCCACTAGAAGACGTACACTTGACTTTACAACATTCCACAAAACTCTCAATTTCATTTTTGCCTAGAAATTCAGCCAACACTCTAGGATAGAATTCCATGTTTTCTTCACCATTTTAAACACTAAAACTACTCCAAATCTATCCGAAAAAAAAAACGAAAATTATTCTACACATGCTTGTAACATTATACTAGATCTAAACACTAATATAACATGAAATTCAAGCCAAAGTGTTATGAAATTACTCTAAAATATGTTTGAAGTAAAAAAAACTACATCTAAACACCCACATAACACATTTAGATTTGGTTGAACACCCATTTACCAATGATTTCACCAAAAAGCTTCAAGAACTCTTCAAGACCACTCCAAGAAGATCTAGATCCACAAGGAAAGCTCCAAGAATCTAACCAACTCACTTCAAATCTACAACCAAAATGAAGTTCTACGATTATTACAACCTTTAAAATATTAAAAAGCTAAAAAAACACTCAAGAACACTTGCATACCATTGTTATCCATAATGGAAAGGAGCACCGCCTATTTATATAACAGACCGTATGGTAGGACACAAATTAGGAGAATTTTCTCCTACTTTAAATTTCTTAGGACATACAAAAAATGATAATAGATCTCGTCGTTCAGATAGATCTAGAAAATGGGTTTCAAACTCTTACCCAATCTTAGTAAGACTTGTATCAAAATGAAGCTCTATTTTTAGTGAATATTTTTGCATAAATGGTTTGTGATTCCGACGGTTGGATTGACAAGAAATACGGATTATTTTATTTTATTTTTAATCTTCTTCTTTCCTTTTCTTTTCCCTCATTCCCCCCTCTCTCTCAGCCGCATGAACAAATGATGGGGAAAATGTGAAATGAAAAGGGTTTGGGTTAAAAATGAGTATTTATAAAGGGTGGTAAAATTCCCATTTTGCTGTTACTAAAGTAATATTTTTAAGGGGGAATGAGGAGAATGACAGAAATATTTCATCAATTGAGTAAAAGGACGGTCTTTTCAAACTTTTGCATAAAGGACAAAACTATTTATTCACTGTCGAAATTCACTTGTATTCGAAATTCACTGTTTAAATTCACTGCCTAAATTCACTGTCGAAATTCACTAATTTTCAAAATTAATTGTCGAAATTCACTGATTTTTTCAGGATTCACTATCGAAATTCATTGTCAAAATTCACTGATTTCAGGATCCACTGGGGAGATTCACCGATTTTCGGGATTCAATGTTTGTCCTTCTCGCTATAAAAATTATGCAATTGTCCTTCTCCCTATAAAAAATATGTAGTTGTCATGTTACTTGAAAATATTCCAGATTGTGTCCTTATCCCTAATTTTCCATATTTTTAAAATACCGTAAATACCTTTGAACACTCTATTCATTTAATTAAAACATATCACATTAAAATTATCGAAACACACAAAAATCATAAAAATACTTTTATACCATTTACGAAGGTACGAGATATCAAATTTGGTCTTTGAGAGATTAATTTGAAAGGGTGGATGTAGGATGAGGGTGGTTTTGCATATAGGAAAGGAGGTAGAGAAGGGGAAATTAAAGGGGAAGAAATAGTGTGAAATAACCCATTCTCCGGCGTCAAAATCGGTCAAATTGATCTGAATGGTCAAAATATTACGTGTGAAAGGGCAAGTTTATGAAAAAACACACGTTTATGTAGAGACCAAAATGTTACGATCCGGATAATTCAAAGGTCTTCCAGTTTCTTTGGGCCTATCTAAAAAGGCTAGCTTCGTATTAACATTGACACGACAAAAAGATTACAACGGTTGCACAACAAAATCATCAATCCGGTGAGGTCGTAGTAGTTTCTGTAGATGAAGACGAAGCCTGAGAATTATGATCAGAATCATTGTTGCTGTCTTGGCCAACCCGGTGTGATCCCTCATGTTTTTGATGCCTATGTTTTGCTGATATTGATGCATCCTCAAAGGGTGTAGCTAATGTAGCAATGGGGGCATAGATTCCGTTAGAAGCGGCACCTCCAGAGTTGGTGGTTGTAGCCATTGCAGCAGCATATTCTGGAGGTGGCAACCATATTCCTCCGACCACCACATATTGTGGCTGTTGTGGGTTGTTATCGTCAATACAAGGATTTGATCTTTTGTTGTGCAATCGATATTTCTGTATCATAAATAAATACAAGTAGTAATCAGACTAAAAGGAAACATATTAAAATTATATTTGCTTTCTATAAGACATGTATTGTAGAGTAGGGATGAGAATAGTTAAGGAGTATAATTGTCAAACATATATATATATATATATATATATATATTACTCTACTGGAATAACAGTTTGAAAATATAAGTCTAAATCTAAATTTTGATGTGAGGGAAGTCCATTTGCTTAACATATTGGTGAAACAAAAAAAAATGCCTAATGTGGGACACTTTAACAATCAAACCTAGGTTGTGAGGTAAGAGAAGTCTATCTTTTGACATATGACCGGTGAAACAATCACAAATGCCAAATGTGAGACACTTGAACACCCAAACCTAGGTTGCGAGGTATGGGACGACAATCTCTTAACATATGTTTTAGGTTGTTAAGAGAAGAAATGTCATCTCTTAACATATGGTCGGTGAAACAACCATAAGTGCCTAATATGAGATGCTTTAACAAGTGGCACACAATACAAATAAACGACAATATAAGGTGGGACACTTAAACAAGTGAAACACCAGACATATATAGGGCAATGTAAGGCCAACGAAAAAACCTAACAATTACACAATAAAATAGATGGCGCTAATACAATATAGAAAATATATGTTTATTTAAACTCATATAAGAGGAGATAAGTCATACTCAAACCCAGGTTGTAAGGCCATGAAAGTTAATCTCTTAATATAGTGGATAAAGCAATCACAAGTGTCCGATGTGAGACACTTTAACAAAAACTTAGATAGACTTAAATGAAGCATACCTGCAAATGGCTTTTAACTTCATCATTGGTAAGTCCATCTACCTTCATCAATTCCCTAATTTGTTTTGGGGTAGCAACTACAACAAGTCATATTCAAGATTGATTAGCCTTCGGTAAAAATCACAGAAATTAAATTTTAAAAAATAATTAACCTTAAATCCTTAATTATATGTAATTTTTGTAGATAGATGCATACCATTTGAACCACCAAGTTGCTGAAGCGCCCGCAAAAACCTTTTATGGAGTTCAGGAGACCAACTCCGCCTTGTCTTTCTTTGAGATTGACTTTCTTTTTCTCCTTCATGCTTTTACCACCATTACTGCCACCAGTTTCCGCCGTTGAGCTACCAGCAGCCGCCGCCGCCGGAGATGGCAAACTGTTTCCGGCCACAGTTGGTTGTAAAGGAGCATCACTTGTTCCCACAATTTGGTCCCGCTTCTTGAATGGATGAAATGCTCCACCAATTCCATTTCTATTCACCTCCATAACCGATACCCTTTTTGGCGAAGAATCCTATACCAAATTATCTTTAAAGATTAAATCTTTATCCTAATAATCGAAATCCCAGATGAAAAGATCAATCCATAAATAAAAGGGAAGTGCGGATTTTAAGAAGGAATAAGAATGTACCTTTTCGGTGGGTGGTGGATCTGGGGTTTGATTCCAAAGCTGGGCGGATCTAAGCCACTCAGACTTGTTGGATACTGCTGTATCATTGTTTCTGCAAACTTTAATGTTGTTTTCAGCATTTTGTGAATTTTGAGAATGTTGCTCATCATAATTAGAAGATGAATTCCTTTTTAATGGGATGAATTCTTCAGAGATTGGCCCTTCAGTTGATGTCTGCTCAGAATCAGAGCAATCCGATTTATTATACACACCTTCTTTTCCTAAATGCTTCTGCTTGCATTCTTCAATAGCTGCAACATCATAATTAAAATTAATTAACAACATAAGATAAACAGAAAGAAAAATCGTCAAATCATGTTAAAATGTTTAAGCCCAAGAAAGAAGAATCACAATTTAGAGTACCTTGAGTAACAAGCTGAAGACAGAGAGGAAGTTCACGTTCGAAAACTTGAATCTTCCGACGTTCCGCTTCTAAACCTTGAATATATTCAAGAGTTTTCCGCATGTTATCATTGAAATCACTGTTCTTACAGTGGTGATTATGGCTGTGGATGTGGCTAATCATGCTGTATTTTTATTTTCTTCTTTTCCCTTGTTTGAGACGAGTCCCGATTAAAAAAAATATGATCTTCAAAGCACAGTTGGATTATTTGTCATAGAGTATAGAAAGATCTGGATTGGAAATGAGAATAAAGGGATATACGAAGAATCCTCTAATGGAATAAACTTTGTTTTTTTTCTCACCAAAAAAAATAAAAGAAAAAGGAATAAAGTTTGTTTTAAGAAAAAAAGATAAGTGTAAAAGAAATTTGATATTCTCATTCCTTTTGTTATAATACCTATATGCTTATAAAAAAATTAGTAAACCCTACCTATATGCTTATAAAATGGCATATGGTACTAGGTAATGCATTCAGCACTATAAAATTATAAAACCAAGAAGCATTTATGGCTGGTTAATTTTAACCATTGACCCGACACGTGGCAATTTTTTTTTACTTAATCGGGTCATCTCGATTATGTGGGCTGACATGGACTCGGCTCGGTATCGGATCTTCGTCAATACGGCTTTTTCCCACACAACATATGTGTTTCTAGGCGTGCAACCGACATGTTGCAGGTTTCTTTCGGTCATTTATATTCAGCTCGAAGCAAGCCAATTATCGTCTCAAGCGGCGGTTACACTCTATTAAACGGACAATCCGGCCTTTCAGAAAAAATTATTTCACGATGGTAACTACCACAATAAAGATTCTGCGATTTCCACTATATTATAGCAATAGACACAAATTTTCTCATGATGTCAGTCATGTTCCTGGTAATACATCAAAGTAATTACTCCCACAACGGAGTCTTATAAAAAGGGTAATCACCCTCAAAATCATAACTACGTTTTAGCTTGATTCCAACATCTTGGTATGTAGGCATAAATAAACTGGCTAAGCTAATTCTTATCAACAAAACCACCAAATAAATTAGTAGTTGGATTAACCAATTGATGCCCAATTATTCGATTCACCGCCCGATTTCATCACTCAAGATTTTGAGCATCATTATTGGCGTTAGAAAGAGGGCTCGAGATTCAATCCTTCGAATGTTCTTGTGGTTTTTCACAGAAAAACACTCTAAATCATAAAGGAAAAAAGGCGATGGAAGATCGTCATGTGTAGGACACAAAGGAGATAGACATTCAGGCAGAGCCCGAACCAAATAAGGCAAAAGACAACACTATCTACATGATCACAAATGAACATACATCTGTTGGAAGTAGTGTCCGAAAGATAATTTATGTAATTATTTTTATAATTAATAAATGACTGATTTACTCTCTGTTCGATAAAACTAGTTTTAAATTTATTTTATCGGAACACCCCAAGTATAAGGTTCGTAGTATAGGGTCTTGCCGAGTCGTCCTAAGGGAATCGTATAATTGCCGGATTACAGGAAAGTCGTTATAACTAATGTCACGAAAATTTAAATTAAATTAAGGTATATATTATCTATATTATAAAAAAGATGAATAATGACTAAATAAAACAGGAAACAGAAAATTTCGACGATGGACGGCCGTTCATTGAAGGTGGACGGGCGTCTGATAGCGTTCTCGAAGCGTAAATATGCAGAAAACAGCAGGTAAAAACTAAAATCTTTAAAATAACTAAACGTAGCAATAAAAGTTGATAACGAACGATTCGATTTATCAAAGAATTAAAAGAACAGGAGAACAACTAGAATCAACCACACAACAATCACACAACCATTTTATGATCGGAATACGATTTTACTGGTATGATCAATCTCAAAATCGATTAAACTCCTTTAACTCAATTTCTAGGATTTTGTTTTCTTTTCCAAGCAAAACAATTTGACATACATCACAAGATCATCAATTTGTTCCCAAATTACATAACCCAATTAACAACAAATGATTCCTCAAGATATTATTAATTGTATCGATCGAAAAGGTTCTATTGTTGAATTATATTTCCATATAAATTCAAATCAACATGCGGTTTCATTGATATTCCTATCTAACAAAACACTTAACAATCAATCCAAATACCAATCGATAAATAAAATACAATATTCGAATTCATAAATAAAGATAACCTAACAATTCGTGGTTGTGGTGATGTTGATGTGATATCCTCCACTATTCTACCGCTATATGCTTAGCCTTGCATCCTTGTGATGATCCAAGACACGGTTGAAGGAAAGAAACTCATAATTTCGTAGGGTTTTGGTGCGGCTGCTCTCCTATGTGCGGCTGCTGTGTGTTATGATGTTTTTAGGGTTGGGATATCGCATGTATTTATAGGAAACCGAGGCGGCTAGGGTTAAGTCGGCACCCGGACGCCCGTCCACTCTCTTGGACGCCAGTTCAATATGCTTTGGACGCCAGTTCAGACGCTCGTCCATGCAACGTCCAAACTCTCTGAATCTAAATTTTCCTCCTGGACGCTCGTCCATTTTATCGACGCCCGTCCAGCATATTTCTGCCTTCTCCGAATCCAACAGCTCCAGTGGACGCCCGTCTGGTGATTCAGACGTTCGTCCAGCTTGCATGGGCAACAAACGCACGTCCAACATTGCAACCGTCCGTCCAGAATGCTGGAAATCTTCAAATCATCTTTTTCCAGTCGCATTTAACACCTGCAAGTCATTGAAAGCATACCAAAGTGTAACACAACTCAAACCAACATAAAATCATCATTTTAAGCACGTAATTGGCACGTTTTACACTTTTTATAACTTTAAAACCATTCCTTCAATTTATTCATTTAATACGTAATTTTCTATAAAAATTACTAAAACACGGGGATTATAGTTATGAAATATTGCAATATAAATCACAAAATTCACCGAGAACAACTCCCCCACACTTAGCTTTTTGTTCGTCCCGAACAAAACAATCAAAACTGGCTCATTGTACATGTAATCCACATAGGGTCTCGACTCACGTAACCAAAGATACAACAATGATAGCAATTAATACCACCATAGAGATAGATTCTGTTTGTGTGAAAAGCCCTTTTCAATCTCCACCATTCTTCCGCACAAAAATCCTTTCAAACAATCCTAATGACTTTCCTAGGTATAGGCAGTAGTCGTTTCACACAAAGTCTTCCCGTGTACTTATTAGAGGATAATCCCTAATGCATATTATTCAGTTTATCCTGGGGATAGTCAGGAGATAACTACGGTTCCTACCAACTTTACTAACTTTCCACATTGCCATTTGCTATTTTTTTTTTAAAGATAACTTAATACCACATGTATAGCATATGCCCTCATTCCCAGCAATAGGATGTTTCGTGATAACACCCTAGCTGGACTACTATCATAAGGCAGTCGGGAGCTATTGAGCCTCATAGTGGTATAGGACATTTCGTGATAATGCCCTACCGCACTCAAATCATCGGCAGCTACATCCGACATATACATATATTTACTTCATCTTAGATTGGTATTCAAACCTTAAATTATATCCTTCCTATCACATTCAAACCTTCAGATATTCACAGTACACGTTCGGAATTTAGGTGTTACGTTTACTGTTACTATTAAGAACAAGTCTCTCTAGGATAAACCACTAGGATCGTGAATGGATAAAGTTTAAGGGAACTTCGCTTCAATTTCAAAGGCTTACGTGAATATGAAATGAATACTATCTCGTATCGCTTAAAACATGCTATAGTTATCTCACAGAAGTTACATACAATCATCGTCAAGAAACTACAATTAGCGAGCCTTTTTGTTTCAATCATATGCTCGTAACTCACAAAAAATTTTAAATTTGGCATGAAATCCACATTTACTCATTTTCCAATAAATATAACATGAACACATGTAGACACTGTTAGGTGTGATGCCCGAAAGACAATTTTGTAATTGTTTTATTTAATAAATGAAATGATATTATTATTCATATTTATTATTCTCATAATCACCGATTTGACAATAGTATTTTGATGCACGTAAATCAAGTAGTAATTAAAATACTTGACCACCATAAACCAATACTAGCAAGAGGACTAGGTCCATCGTAGTATAGCTATAGCGAATCAAGGTCGATCCCACAGGGAACCAAATTGTGGATCATTTTATATACAAACAATTAATTATTCATATCAAGGACACAAAGGCGGTCTACGACCAACGAAGTACAAGAAAAAGTAAAGGACACGACTCGACACAACACAAATAAAGACACGTAATTAACCTCCCCAATTATCATGTTATCGTCTGGATCTAGAGATTCTATATAGTTAAGCTAGACTCGACAACTATTAATCCGATTCGTATTTCTTTTATATTGGCTACGGAGTCATCCCCTAGACTAGATCTAGCTCCGGGTAGGCCATCCAGATCACTATGCTACATCACGTGACTTCGCTTTTTCGGCCTCCATCTCATATGACTTGCACGCTTACAAAACTAGGGATGCCGATATTAACCGTATTCCTCACCTAGGCAACATTCCTTTTTTCAGGCGCATTTCCTAAGCGATCGCATCAGTCTCCGTCCCATTAACAATTACTTTTGACGGTCTCATGTTAATCTACGATTTACGATAACTAGGTGACGTCAATTCCCTAATACAGAACAGATCTAGATCTCGCTGAAAGTCCCGGAAGATCAATTCATGAGCCGACCTAGGAGCCCTGTATTGGTATTTCCTAATCATACACTAATTAAAACAGACGAGCAACGTAGCCGTAGCCATACCTACTAAGATAAGAAATTCTAGGTGGACAATCACACCATAAAGACGTGGCTAGATCGACGCGGCGAAAACCTAAATCTTAGCGTTTCTACATACGTAATGGATAAAATAGAGATTCATAAAGCAATTATATAGATCTACTAAAAACACGGTTGTTGATCATACCGAAGTCATCTATAGGTCACCGGATAACAGATCTGGGCGTTTGGATCCTTATAGACAAGGAATCCCCACTGCCTCATATCGTATCCTTAGATCTACATCGTTCGGTGAAGAACGAACAACCTCAAACGATAAACAATAATTGGGGACTTAATTACAAAGAACTAAGAACAAATAAATACAAGAACTTACATTACTGCAGATCTTGCATAAAAACTGCTCTAAGCAAAACTGAAGATTTTATTATAAACTGAGAAGTGTAAAAAATGTATTGTGTAAAGAAGTGTGTAAAAGGCGTGTATAACATGCCTTTATTTATAGGGGTTCAAGCTAATTAAGAGATATACATTAAAATGTCGAAACAAATAAGAGATAACTCTCGGCCGATCTCCAAAATAAGATGAAAAATGCGCCCCCCCTCTTATGCGTCCCTATGGTTGGCGCCAACTCTTCTTACTCCTCTTTTCATGCTTATCCGATCTTTATCTTGAATTTCCTTTGATTTATCTTGAGATTTAATTCTTCCATTTGTATTTATCCTCCATATTTATCCAAATCTGCAAAATAGATATTTATCCCAAAATAAATCATATTTAAATAAAACGGATAAATATAATAAAAACGGATAAATACCGATTTATATAATAAAAACGGATAATCACCAAATTATATCTTATAAAATGGATAAATACCAAATTATATTTTATAAATCACAAAACATTAAATAATACATATAAACATGTGATTTAATATAAAATACATATTATTAATCCCGATTTAAGGTCAACGTTGATGACTTTTACGGGTATAATTTGACCGTCATCAACTACCCCCCACTTAGACTTTGATCGTCCCGAGCAAAGCATCAATAAGTCATTCCCCAAGAAAACAATTGTCATGGTCAAATCATACTTATGCGAGAAGCTCGAGTCAACTCATACCAGTCATGCTCATAAGATATCCATTATTCACTACTCTCTGTGAACCGAAGTGATGTGTGCATGTGCATTCAGTTTTATATAATCGAAGCAAGATTAAAGTTTATGCTAACTTCGTAATCTCAACCTACCAACATCAGAATTCCCACTTCTTAAGCCTCGCAATGGTTAAAGCACTAGAACAATAAGCAAGAGCGTATCTATAGGGTTTTTTGGACTTGGAGACCGAGTACTACTCAAAGCCTCTTAAAGAGTTGAATATTCTTCTCATATCTTCATATTTTTCAAATACTATCAATCTCAAGGAAGAAAACTTTTTAGAGTATCCCCCTATCTTAGATCATGCATAGCATTGAATATTACCACAAGCGCGGGGCTACTTTGGTAATGTTACTACAAGCCCAGTGTTTAACTTATTGTCAAAACACAGATAATTCTCAAGCTTATTACTCCGCTTTGATGGCCAGAAGATAGGAATACATCAGCAGATAAATTTCGACACTAGGTCTGCATAACCAATCATCTACGCAATGTACACATAATTCTTCTTAGTTATTATAATTTGTGTGGTATTCGTCGATTCACATATTGAGTAATCAAATAATAAATAACTACTTGCAATAGTTGGCATGAATATCCTTAAGTTTACATTCACATAAGTATAAAATGATCACATACTCATGCAACTTGGTTCCTTTCCTATCAATTCTTAGCTCGGAACTCACAATTCTAAGGGTACGAGATAAATAATGTGGCATTTATTCAATTTTTTTTTCAATTTTTTTTTTTCACCGTTTCGTTCAATTTTCAATTATAGCATCATGGCTAAGTCTCCTACCCCCCACTTAAACTTGGCATTGTCCCCAATGACAAATAAAAATGAGAATTTAAGAAAAAGACTTAGCTCTGGAACGGCTCTCAAGTAGATGCAGAACATCGGATTAATCCAAGCACTTCGTGGAGAAGCAAGTGAAAACCTGTTTAAGCAAACCAAACAGAAACTCCACGAGATCGTTAATAACATGTCAATGGGAGTTACAAAATAATGTGGCAGTAATTAGATATAAATATCCAAAAACAAATTAGGCCACATTATTCTATACACCCAATGACAAGGAAAACCATAGAGTTAAAACTACTTGTTCAGACGCAAAAAGAAAAATACTAAATAGAAAGAAGGATAAACAATCAACAAGAGATGGTAATCTTCATCTACAATCTCCACCGCTTAAATATTCTTAAAACCGGGTGGAGAAGACAAAGATCAAAAGGCATTACCCCATGTGGGAGAACATGAGGTTGACTGGATCAACTATTCAATCCAGAGAAACTTGGTAAGGTATAACAGATTCAATGTGACCTATGGGTAGAAGATAGGATCAGAAACTCGGCGCAGACGCTTCACGCTTGGATTGGATATCAACAACTTAGGGAGATGTAGCTTCTCCTCGATATTACTAATAACCCAATGTATCACGTAAAGGTCAACACCGTCATCAACAAGGTCGGATCGGTGTGATATTTTAGAACATAACTCATCATCTTGACCGGAATAGGCGTAAAAGTGTGAAATGTAAAACTTCCGGTAGAAAGATAAGTTGTATTCTGATCAAACCAAAAACTTTTAAAATCTAGCTAGGGCCAGAGCTACATGTACCCCAGCTAGGATCATGAAAACCAAAATGATAAAAGATAATCATTAAAACTTAGCAATGTTTCAAATTCCGCAACACAAAGGTATTTTGTAAACAAAATGGAGGTTGAGAGTATGATGGGTTTAGAAAAAGATATACATAAAGATGGAAAGAAAGAGAGGGGATGAAAGAATGGTTAGAAATGTGAATTGTGAGGCAGATTGGTGAGAGAATAGAAAGGGTTGAAGGGTTAAAAGGTATAAAGGAAAGGATAAGGGTAGTTGCAGAACTAATTGCACACATCTTTGGATTTTCACTCGGATCGCCATTCTAAAAAGTTTTGGAAGTTGACCAAAATTTTTCTTGTTCGCACCAATCTCTCTCTGTTACATTTTCAGTAATTCTCAAGCTCTCTTAATGCTTCCATCTTAAGGTTGATTGCTAAATTTCCTTTTCTTTAGCAATTTCTCGACTCTCCTTAGAAACTCTAATTCACGTGGCCTATATTGAGTAAAAAAGTTTTGCACATCCTTAGCCCAATGGCCATCGGAACACGGCAAAATAAAAAACCTCAACATATGTCACGTTACTCTTATTTGACTCAACTAAAATCCTAAAAAGAAATCCTAAGGGTTTTAAAGAAGTAGTTCTGAGTTTAAAGTCCTCATCTCGACTTTCCAAAAGTTATCCTTGTCAGTTATCCTTCTTGGTTCGCTAGATGTTGACCCCTTGAGCACTATATGAGGTGGGCTCGTCGCTTTTGTGGATTAATATCCTTCCCTTGGTTGTGAGACCTAGGAAACGACATTTATCCATACCATTTATACAAAGCTCTTACCTCGGCTCACGTTTTAGGAATTAGTGAATTCTTAGGAGATTTAGTCCTAGGGACTTATTTTAATAACATCCTCTATAATGCTGCGTCATTATGCTCTCTCAAAACTCAACGTCTTCTTTAGATTGTGAATGCTTAACTACACAAATTGTTGCTCCCGTGGCCACTAGAAGCAATCTCATGCATAGGACAATGAGATTTTGACAGAACTACGAGGAACTCTTTGTTCACTGCTTCCATTCAACAACTACATGTTTCTCTACACCCTCTAGATGAGACAGATTTGGGGCAGAACCTTCAACACTAATAAAATTAATCTTACAAACCAACTCCGGGCTAAGATTCATACTCGGGTTCATGTAAAGACTAACTTATGTTCAAAAAATAGTACCTTGCCTTCAACATTATACCACGAATAATTCAAACCTTAAAAAATTCGAGCCATCTTGGTGCTTTAAAGGTATTGCTTCCATCGTTTTTCCCATCGCAGATTCGTAGCTCCACATGTTGCTGGGTTATTTTTCAACGCCCACGAAAAATTATCGACTCGGATTATTATTTCCCTGGTTTCTACAAACAGAAAAAGAACAAAACGGACCGTAGACTGATTTTAACATGGTTTCCCATGCTGCTATCAGACCTACGGATTAAACATACGGAGATAAACAGACACGCGAAGTCTTTTACACAGAGCAGATAACCAGAGGGACTCAAAAACGAAAAAAATAGACTCTAAAACATAAAACTTAACATGAATAAAAAAATTATTTATATATAAAATTGACCGTTGGTTCCCCGGCAACGGCGCCAAAAACTTGATGCACGTAAATCAAGTAGTAATTAAAATACTTGACCACCATAAACCAATACTAGCAAGAGGACTAGGTCCATCGTAGTATAGCTATAGCGAATCAAGGTCGATCCCACAAGGAACCAAATTGTGGATCATTTTATATACAAACAATTAATTATTCATATCAAGGACACAAAGGCGGTCTACGACCAACGAAGTACAAGAAAAAGTAAAGGACACGACTCGACACAACACAAATAAAGACACGTAATTAACCTCCCCAATTATCATGTTATCGTCTGGATCTAGAGATTCTATATAGTTAAGCTAGACTCGACAACTATTAATCCGATTCGTATTTCTTTTATATTGGCTACGGAGTCATCCCCTAGACTAGATCTAGCTCCGGGTAGGCCATCCAGATCACTATGCTACATCACGTGACTTCGCTTTTTCGGCCTCCATCTCATATGACTTGCACGCTTACAAAACTAGGGATGCCGATATTAACCGTATTCCTCACCTAGGCAACATTCCTTTTTTCAGGCGTACTTCCTAGACGATCGCATCAGTCTCTATCCCATTAACAATTACGGACGGTCTCATGTTAATCTACGATTTACGTATAACTAGGTGCATGCAATTCCCTAATATAGAACAGATCTAGATCTCGCTGAAAGTCCCGGAAGATCAATTCATGAGCCGACCTAGGAGCCCTATATTGGTATTTCCTAATCATACACTAATTAAAACAGACGAGCAACGTAGCCGTAGCCATACCTACTAAGATAAGAAATTCTAGGTGGACAATCACACCATAAAGACGTGGCTAGATCGACGCGGCGAAAACCTAAATCTTAGCGTTTCTACATACGTAATGGATAAAATAGAGATTCATAAAGCAATTATATAGATCTACTAAAAACACGGTTGTTGATCATACCGAAGTCATCTATAGGTCACCGGATAACAGATCCAGGCGTTTGGATCCTTATAGACAAGGAATCCCCACCGCCTCATATCGTATCCTTAGATCTACATCGTTCGGTGAAGAACGAACAACCTCAAACGATAAACAATAATTGGGGACTTAATTACAAAGAACTAAGAACAAATAAATACAAGAACTTACATTACTGCAGATCTTGCATAAAAACTGCTCTAAGAAAAACTGAAGATTTTATTATAAATCGAGAAGTGTAAAAATGTATTGTGTAAAGAAGTGTGTAAGGCGTGTATAATATGCCTTTATTTATAGGGGTTCAAGCTAATTAAGAGATATACATTAAAATATCAAAACAAATAAGAGATAACTCTCGGTCGATCTCCAAAATAATGCATGCGCCCCCCTCATTCCATGCGTGCTCAAGTTGGCGCCAACTCTTGGCTTACTCCTCTTTTCATGCTTATCCGATCTTTATCTTGAATTTCCTTTGATTTATCTTGAGATTTAATTCTTTCTTTTGTATTTATCCTCCATAATTATCCAAATCTGCAAAATAGATATTTATCCCAAAATAAATCATATTTAAATAAAACGGATAAATATAATAAAAACGGATAAATACCGATTTATATAATAAAAACGGATAATCACCAAATTATATCTTATAAAATGGATAAATACCAAATTATATTTTATAAATCACAAAACATTAAATAATACATATAAACATGTGATTTAATATAAAATACATATTATTAATCCCGATTTAAGGTCAACGTTGATGACTTTTACGGGTATAATTTGACCGTCATCATATTTACCCTACAGAAAACCCTAAAGTATATCGTTTATGTAATCACTTAACTCAGTGTATGGGATATACACAGGAGGATTGAGTTAGTGAAGATGTACTTAAAATACAATTAGCCCGTAGTAAAGTTAATCGAGAGTATCGGGTCTCTCCTTTAACGTGCTATTAATGCGCCCAGAACACAATAGATGTGATTGTCTTATCCGGACTTTCGGTTAAGAGAACCTAGTGAGGCATTTATATATGATAGATATATCATATAGGGCTGGACCGATTTGATTAGAGTTCACGATATAATTCCGTAATCGAGAAGTCTTATCGAATCAATGGATGATCATATTTATGGATATATCTTAAACCTGAGGTGATCACAGTCAACCGCTTGAATCAGTATGAAGTTTGACTTGACGGTTAAGGATTACACCGAGTCTGTGGTCCGAATTACCCCATCTTGGCATTGTACTGGATTGAGTGAGTAGTACGTGTTATCACAGATACGGAATCCATTCCTTCCATTTATGGAAGTAGATAGACGATTCCCTTATTTGTTAATCCTAGAAACCGATCGATCCATGGAGTTCATATTACACCGATTAGCTACCGGTGAGTTGTATGAATTAATTGATCACTAGGGGGTTAATGGTAAATAAGGATAAAAGGTTCTAAAAGGGTTAACGGTAACTTCCCGATTTAGAATGAACAGTCTATGGAGGATTAATCCATATGTAATGATTATATCAATGGACGCTTATTATTATTCTCGTGAAGAGATAAATATAATCTCATAATCGGAGGAGTGCAGTCACGGGATTATGGTGGCATATTCCTGTGATTGATTTATCGAATATAATTATTATGTTCGTAAGATAATTATTTATTTGATTTATCGGAGTCACTGATTATTAGTCCATGGTCCCCGACGTGCCTCCTAATATAGCATAGCTATTCTCGGACGTCGAATCCTAATAATATAAATTTAGTTCTTGTTGGACTTTATTAAAACGATATGTGAATTAATTGTTTAGTGGACTATTAAATTAGTTGGGCTAAATAATTAAATATATGAAAAAGACATTTTTCATAATCTTGGCCCAAGTGTGTGAAATGTGTGTAAGCCTTTATACCTAGGGTATAAGGTGGCGCCACATTTTGTCATTAATTATTGGGAGATATGTTCTCTCAATAAATAATAAGACATGTACATAAAATATTTATTGGATAAATATTTATGGAAAGAAATAAAGATAAATATTATTCTAGATTTGTTCTAGAATATTATGGGATTATTTTTATTTATTGGATTATTTATTTGCAAAATAAAAATCCTTGGAGGCTAAGTTTTACTCTCCTATATAAAGAGAGTTCTTCCAAGCCTTAAGACACACAATAATTTCGACTTCATCTCTTAAAGAGAGAAGGAAAATATTTTCGGCCAATGGGATTAAGAGGAAAAATCTTGGAGATTTTTCCGGGTAGCATATCGGAAGGATTCGAGACGAGAATTTCCTTCCACCGGGAGTTGCTTGGATCACACGTACGGAAGATCGTGGTGCTCTTCACGTATTCATCCTTTCTATTGCGGTTCTTCAACTTGGATTTTGAGATCCAAGAGATATGTTCTACAACCCCCTTGTAGATGTAGATCTAGTTATTTTATTACGTGTAATTTATAGATCTAGATCCTTAAATCGCTTCCGTTGCGGATGGTATTACTAACAGACAACCCCCCACACTTAAATCACATTATGTCCTCAGAATGTGCAAATGAAAGAAAAGAATACTTAGCTAGTTGCAGAGTGGTTGTCGGCTGGAACATTAATGTACCGCTGCAACTCGTATCAAGAACAGACAACATCAAAGGAATAGGCGGCAAAAACCGCTCAAAAGTATCTGCAACACTCGACATAGCGTATAATCTCGGGGGACAAGGGGTATATGAGTAAACATGGAACCATGAAACAAGGCAAATGGTGCAAGTAGGTAACGGGACAACCACCACACAACAAGTTTTATTAAAACTAAGTAAGGAATTAAAATACTTGAAAGGATATCTAGGTTGCCTCATAGTAGCGCTTCTTTTATGTCAGTAGCTTGACAGAGTCAGCAAAGTCAACCCGGATCGGGCCACTTTGGTTTGATCAGGGCCGCTCCTTTATCAGAGTCGAGTGGAGAGCATCGGTGTGGTCACATCAACAACAAGTCAAGTACGCGACTAAGTCCTGGAACTTAGCCATCCAGACAGCACCGACTTTCTTTTTCGTGTGGTTGCGTAACTGCGGCACTGGCATACTGATAGGTGCAGGAGTCGTGGTAGAAGCCTCTTTAAGGTTAAGGGCAATAGTGTCATCATCCGAAGTAAAGAAGTCGGATGGGATCTCATCACAAATCAGCACATCAGTCATGTCAACCAACTTTTGAAAGTAGAGGACTTCAGGTGCTTCATAAGGCTGTCCGAAATACTTTTTCAATCTATGACCGTTCACTTTAAAAGGTTGACCGATGTACCCTTTCAAGGAAATTGCTCCACCCGGATGAACTTCGACAATTTCAAAGGGTCCGGACCATCTGGACTTAAGCTTGCCAGCAAACAGATGTAATCTGGTGTTGTAAAGCAAAGCCATCTCTCCTACCTTGAAATCTCTATCTTTTATCTTTGCATCATGGAGCGCCTTCGTTCTCTCCTTGCTCAACTTGGCGTTCTCGTAGGCCCCGAGTCTGAATTCATCGAGCTCATGTAGTTGCAGTAATCTTTTCTCCCCACAGAGTTGGCTATCGAAGTTTAAGAATTTAATAGCCCAGTAAGCTCTGTGCTCCAGCTCGACTTGTAGATGGCAAGCCTTGCCATAAACCATTTGAAATGGTGACGTACCCATAGGGGTCTTGAACGCAGTGCGATAAGCCCAAAGTGCGTCGTCCAACTTCAGACTCCAGTTGGATCTATTTGAATTTACCGTTTTCTCCAAAATCCGCTTTAGACTTCCATTGCTCACCTCGACTTGGCCACTGGTTTGGGGGTGGTATGGTGTACCAATCCTATGCTTGACACCATATCTCTCAAGAATTTTATCCAGTGGTGCATTACGGAAATGCGAACCTTCATCACCGATAAGGGCTCTAGGACAGCCAAATCTAGTAAAGATATTCTTTTGCAAGAATTTCTTTACAACTTTGTGATCATTGGTTTGGGTGGCTATGGCCTCTACCCACTTGGAAACATAGTCCACACAGATCAGAATATATTTGTTAGAGCATGATGATGGGAATGGTCCCATAAAATCAATGCCCCAGACGTCAAAAACTTCACATTCCAAGATAGGCCTCAAAGGCATCTCCATCCTATTACTGAGTCTCCCTACTCTTTGGCATCTATCACAGCCTTTGCAAAAGGCTTCAGCATCTTTAAACAAAGTAGGCCAGTAAAAACCAGCTTGAAGGATTTTTGTGACTGTCTTAGGTGCTCCGTAGTGTCCACCAGTGGGACCACTATGACATTGCTCCAGAATATCCAATTGTTCATGCTCCGAACGCACCTTCTAAGCAACCCGTCCTTGTAGACTTTAAACAGATATGGATCCTCCCATACGAGATACTTTAAGTCGCTGAAAAATTTCTTCTTCTCCTGATACGTCATCTATTCTAAATGCCCACTTGCCAAGTAGTTGACGTAATCAGCATACCACGGCCTCACAGTCTCTAGATTCATTAATTGCTCAGTCGGAAAGTCAATGCCTATCTCCTTAGGGATTTCGCCACCCTCGTTCACTAGGCGAGATAAATGGTCAGCTACAACATTATCACTACCCTTCTTGTCCTTAATTTCAAGGTCAAATTCCTGTAGTATCGGAATCTATCTGAGTAACCTTGGTTTAGCGTCTGCTTTTTCCATAAGGTAGCGTAGTGCTGCGTGATCTGTCCAGACCACAACTTGAGACCCGAGAAGGTAACTTATAAATTTATCCATAGCAAAAACGACAGCTAGGAATTCTTTCTCCGTAGTAGTGTAGTTACACTGAGCTGGGTTCAAAGTTCGGCTCGCATAGTAGATCGGTCTGAACTTTTTGTCAATTCTCTGCCCTAGAACTGCGCCCACTGCGTAGTTAGAGGCATCACACATTAGTTCAAAAGTTTTAGTCCAGTCAGGTGCGATTAAGATAGGGGCATTTATGAGCTTATCCTTTAGCCAATTGAAAGCTTTCTTACACCCATCATCAAACAAGAACTCCACTTCCTCTTTCAGCAGGTTGGATAACGGCTTTGCTATCGTCGAAAAATCTTTAATGAAAAGCCGATAGAAGCCCACGTGTCCCGGAAATCCTCGTACCTCCTTCACTGTCTTCGGGTACGACATTCTCTCAATGGCTTCTACTTTAGCCTTATCCACCTGAATACCATCACTGGACACCTTGTGTCCCAAAACGATCCCTTCTTCGACTAGAAAATGGCACTTCTCCCAGTTAAGCACCAGATTTTTCTCAACACACCGTTGGAGCACCATATCTAGATTCTTTAAGATTTCATCAAAGCTGTCGCCATAGACTGAGAAGTCATCCATGAAGACCTCCATGCACTGCTCCACAAGTCCATCAAAAATGGCTAACATGCACCGTTGAAAAGTCGCGGGTGCGTTGCATAAGCCGAATGGAATTCTGCGAAAAGCAAAAGTGCCAGATGGACACGTAAACGTGGTCTTCTCCTGGTCATTAGGGTCAATGGCTATCTGGAAGTAGCCAGACTAGCCATCAAGGAAACTATAGTACTTGTGACCACTCAGTCTTTCGAGAAGCTGGTCAATGAAGGGTAAGGGGAAGTGATCTTTGGCAGTAACCTCATTAAGTCTACGATAATCTATGCAGACTCTATAGCCTGTCACGAGGCGTAAAGCTACTTCTTCTCCTTTTTCGTTTTTTTCCACTGTAATTCCCCCTTTCTTTGGCACAACTTGAGTGGGGCTGACCCACTCACTATCAGCTATGGCATAAATAATTCCCATGTCAAGCCATTTGAAGATCTCCTTTTTGACAACCTCCTGCATGTGCGGATTTAGCCTCCTTTGAGGTTGTCTGACCTTTTTTGCTCCTTCCTCCGTTCGAATCTTATGCATGCACACGTCTGGGCTGATTCCTCTGATATCGCCCACCTGCCATCCGAACGCGAGGATATGTTTCTCAAGCACTTTGATTAATTCTGCTTCTTGCTCCGGCTCGAGTTTAGACGAGATGATCAAGGGCAACTTTGCACCGTCTTTAAGGAAGATGTATTTTAGGTGCTGCGGAAGTGGTTTCAACTCTAAGTCAGCAGGTGGTTGCTCGATACTAGATTTTAAGGGACCACCTTTTTCCGTGTGAGCTTGGACCGGTTGACTGAAAAACACCTCATCTTCCTGAGGTGTAACCCCAGAAAGGTATTGAATGACATCATCTAGAGGAATCTTCCTGTCAGCTTCCGTTTTTTCTTTCTTATGCTTAACCATCTTCTTAAGTTCTTCTTCTTCAAGCTCTTCTGCAAGCTGCTCCCAATCATCCAACTCCCAATTGGTAGTTTCTCTCCAAAAATCTATTTCGTCCCAACTTCCCATTAAAACTTCCTCCTCTGCAAGGTTAAAGTCTGCCTGGTTGAGCTCCTTCAAATCATTGCTGCTCATCCCTGGAATGTCCCAGATTTTCCTTTCACTCATAGGCTCAGTGTGTGCAAGTTGTTGAGACAACTCTACAGTGATTACGGCCCGTGAACAGTCATTTCCTTCCTCGTGAATTATAACATCCAGGGCTCCTATCTCCGTGAGCTCTTCATCAGGGTCGGATTCATCTCCATAGATTGCTTCAATGAATGAAATCTCCTGGGTTGGGGCTTCCGCAGAACTTTTTCCTTGCTCGAGGGTAACGGAAGTGTCCCCTACTCTCAGAGTGATTTGGCCAGTTTGGAAGTCAATGGTGGAGGCAGAAGTGTTTAAGAAAGTCCGGCCCAGAATCAGGGGCATCTCCTTGTCAGACTGGTAATCCAGTATGAACCAGTCAGTTGGAAAAACTAAATGTTTAACATGGATAAGGACGTTGTTAACACAACCAGCTGCTAAACGGCTAGATCGGTCCACCAACTGAAGAGAGACGGGGCGCTCCCTTAGCCTTTTGTCCAACCCGAGACTCTTACAGACGTTCAATGGCATCACATTGACAGAGGCCACTGAGTCGCATAAGACATTGTGAAACGTGTGGCCTTCAATCATGCAACAGATTGAAGGTCGTCCGGTGTCACCTCGCTTGATTGCAACGCTCTGTGAAACCATTGAACATTCTTCTCTTAGCACCTCTTCTGCCATTCCCTTTAGATTCTTCTTACTTCCACAGGCATCCTTAAGATACTTAAAGCATTTAGGCATCTCAGTTAATACCTCAGCAAGTGGCATAGTCACCATAGTATCTCTAAGCATCTTTCTCACTCCGTCATACTGTTTGTCAGAGTTCAAGATATTCTCTCTTTCCTTTGCTGGATAAGGAAGGGTTTTCGAATGATTGATTATAGTTTGACTTTTAATGGCTTCGTCCTCCTTATCTTTCCATCTGACAAACTTCTCAGTTTTCTTTTTAGTCAGGGGTTCAGCTACCTGACTTCTCTTCTCAGCATCCTCATCACTATCCCCCGAAGAATCATCATCATTCAGCTCTTCCTCACTGTTGCTTTCTTTGGCATTTATCTCCTGTCTACCCCCTCCTGAACTCATGGCGTCTGGAGGGGCTACTCGTTTCCTGATAACTTTTCGGGTCTAGCTTTCTTATCGTTTCTGAGGGTGACTGCATTCAACTCCTCCTCTTGTCCATAATCCCATTGCGGTGTGATGGCATTACAAGCACTGACATCTGCCTTATGGTTTTTATCTGTATAACTAGGCAGTATTCCTTGAGGTCTGCTCGCTTGTTGATCAGCCATCTGACCAATCGGCCTCTCCATCGTTTTTTGACCGGTGGCTAGTGTTTTCACCATGTCTACTAGCTCATCAAATTTCTTCTGAGAGACATAGGTGGGCTGTTGATTTTGCGTTTGAGCCCAGTTACCTTGGGGTCTTTGGTTGTTGGATGCACCAGGTGGTGTATAATAACTATTTCGCGGGTTTCCCGAATAGTTACGGTTTTGAGCGTGGCTCGATTGACCAGAATTTTGACTGAAGCCTCTGAAAGGTTGATTCTAGTTCTCCATGGCATGCACTTCCTCATTCATCATATTCCCAGCCTGCATGCCCGAGTAATTCACATCTGCTGGCCCTTCTTGCTGCTTCATTTGTAGGTTGGCTAGTTGCTTGTTCATTATTTCCATTTGAGCAACTAGCATTTTTGTCTCCGAGTTACTTGCAGCAGCCTCCTTTTTGCTTCCACTAACATGGGTCTTCTTTTGAGTAGCCCACATGATATTCTTAGCTATTGTTTCTGCTACCCTGTAGGCAGCATCATCTTCTCCCCCTAAAAACGATCCATGAGCTGTGGAATCTAGGTAATCTCTATTGGGTTGAGTAACACCCTGATAGAATAATTCCAGAAGTTCATGTCGATTGTATCCATGGTTAGGGCATTTCCTCATTAACAAATTCAACCTCTCCCAGGCCTTTCCCACACTCTCTCCTTCTAATTGCTCGAAAGTAGCTATATCTCGTTTACGGTCCATTATCGTTCCAGGTGAAACGAATTTCAGAGCAAAGGCTCTTTTAACATCAGCCCAGTTATGAAGAGAGTGATGGGGTAAGGACTTAAACCATAGATTTGCTTCACCTTTCAAGGCAAACGGGAAAAGTTTCAATTTAACAACTTCTGAAGGAACGCCAGGATAGTGACCTGCTTCACATATTTGCACAAAAGTAGACAAGAAGTCATGTGGGTCTTCTGGAGCAGTGCCATGGAATGAACCTTATACCAGTATGACCCAGTCAGTTGGAAAAACTAAATGTTTAACATGGATAAGGACGTTGTTAACACAACCAGCTGCTAAACGGCTAGATCGGTCCACCAACTGAAGAGAGACGGGGCGCTCCCTTAGCCTTTTGTCCAACCCGAGACTCTTGCAGACGTTCAATGGCATCACATTGACAGAGGCCCCTGAGTCGCATAAGACATTGTGGAACGTGTGGCCTTCAATCATGCAAGAGATTGAAGGTCGTCCGGGGTCACCTCGCTTGATTGAAACGCTCTGTGAAACCGTTGAACATTCTTCTCTTAGCACCTCTTCTGCCATTCCCTTTAGCTTCTTCTTACTTCCACAGGCATCCTTAAGATACTTAAAGCATTTAGGCATCTCAGTTAATACCTCAGCAAGTGGCATAGTCACCATAGTATCTCTAAGCATCTTTCTCACTCCGTCATACTGTTTATCAGAGTTCAAGATATTCTCTCTTTCCTTTGCTGGATAAGGAAGGGTTTTCGAATGATTGATTATAGTTTGACTTTTAATGGCTTCATCCTCCTTATCTTTCCATCTGACAAACTTCTCAGTTTTCTTTTTAGTCAGGGGTTCAGCTACCTGACTCCTCTTCTCAGCATCCTCATCACTATCCCCCGAAGAATCATCATCATTCAGCTCTTACTCACTGTTGCTTTCTTTGGCATTTATCTCCTGTCTACCCCATCCTGAACTCATGGCGTCAGGAGGGGCTACTCGTTTCCCGATAACTTTTCGGGTCCAGCTTTCTTACCGCTTCTGAGGGTGACTGCATTCAACTCCTCCTCTTGTCCATAATCCCATTACGGTGTGATGGCATTACAAGCACTGACATCTGCCTTAGGGTTTTTATCTGTATAACTAGGCAGTCTTCCTTGACGTCTGCTCGCTTGTTGATCAGCCATCTGACCAATCTGCCTCTCCGTCGTTTTTTGACCGGTGGCTAGTGTTTTCACCATGTCTACTAGCTCATCAAATTTCTTCTGAGAGACATAGGTGGGCTGTTGATTTTGCATTTGAGCCCAGTTACCTTGGGGTCTTTGGTTGTTGGATGCACCAGGTGGTGTATAATAACTATTTCACGGGTTTCCCGAATAGTTACGGTTTTGAGCGTGGCTCGATTGACCAGAATTTTGACTGAAGCCTCTGAAAGGTTGATTCTGGTTCTCCATGGCATGCACTTCCTCATTCATCATATTCCCAGCCTACATGCCCGAGTAATTCACATCTGCTGGCCCTTCTTGCTGCTTCATTTGTAGGTTGGCTAGTTGCTTGTTCATTATTTCTATTTGAGCAACTAGCATTTTTGTCTCCGAGTTACTTGCAGCAGCCTCCTTTTTGCTTCCACTAACATGGGTCTTCTTTTGAGTAGCCCACATGTTATTCTTAGCTATTGTTTCTGCTACCCTGTAGGCAGCATCATCTCCTCCCCCTAAAAACGATCCATGAGCTGTGGAATCTAGGTAATCTCTATTGGGTTGAGTAACACCCTGATAGAATAATTCCAGAAGTTCATGTCGATTGTATCCATGGTTATGGCATTTCCTCATTAACAAATTCAACCTCTCCCAGGCCTTTCCCACACTCTATCCTTCTAATTGCTCGAAAGTAGCTATATCTCGTTTACGGTCCATTATCGTTCCAGGTGAAACGAATTTCATAGCAAAGGCTCTTTTAACATCAGCCCAATTATGAAGAGAGTGATGGGGTAAGGACTTAAACCATCGATTTGCTTCACCTTTCAAGGCAAACAGGAAATGTTTCAATTTAACAACTTCTGAAGGAACGCTAGGATAGTGACCTGCTTCACATATTTGCACAAAAGTAGACAAGAAGTCATGTGTTTCTTCTGGAGCAGTGCCATGGAATGAACCTTATACCAGTATGACCCAGTCAGTTGGAAAAACTAAATGTTTAACATGGATAAGGACGTTGTTAACACAACCAGCTGCTAAATGGCTAGATCGGTCCAACAACTGAAGAGAGACGGGGAGCTCCCTTAGCCTTTTGTCCAACCCGAGACTCTTGCAGACGTTCAATGGCATCACATTGACAGAGGCCCCTGAGTCGCATAAGACATTGTGGAACGTGTGGCCTTCAATCATGCAAGAGATTGAAGGTCGTCCGGGGTCACCTCGCTTGATTGCAACGCTCTGTGAAACCGTTGAACATTCTTCTCTTAGCACCTCTTCTGTCATTCCCTTTAGCTTCTTCTTACTTCCACAGGCATCCGTAAGATACTTAAAGCATTTAAGCATCTCAAATAATACCTCAGGAAGTGGCATAGTCACCATAGTATCTCTAAGCATCTTTCTCACTCCGTCATACTGTTTGTCAGAGTTCAAGATATTCTCTCTTTCCTTTGCTGGATAAGGAAGGGTTTTTGAATGATTGATTATAGTTTGACTTTTAATGGCTTCGTCCTCCTTATCTTTCCATCTGACAAACTTCTCAGTTTTCTTTTTAGTCAGGGGTTCAGCTACCTGACTTCTCTTCTCAGCATCCTCATCACTATCCCCCGAAGAATCATCATCATTCAGCTCTTCCTCACTGTTGCTTTCTTTGGCATTTATCTCCTGTCTACCCCCTCATGAACTCATGGCGTCAGGAGGGGCTACTCGTTTCCCGATAACTTTTCGGGTCCAGCTTTCTTACCGCTTCTGAGGGTGACTGCATTCAACTCCTCCTCTTGTCCATAATCCCATTGCGGTGTGATGGCATTACAAGCACTGACATCTGCCTTAGGGTTTTTATCTGTATAACTAGGCAGTCTTCCTTGAGGTCTGCTCGCTTGTTGATCAGCCATCTAACCAATCTGCCTCTCCATCGTTTTTTGACCGGTGGCTAGTGTTTTCACCATGTCTACTAGCTCATCAAATTTCTTCTGAGAGACATAGGTGGGCTGTTGATTTTGCGTTTGAGCCCAGTTACCTTGGGGTCTTTGGTTGTTGGATGCACCAGGTGGTGTATAATAACTATTTCGCGGGTTTCCCGAATAGTTACGGTTTTGAGCGTGGCTCGATTGACCAGAATTTTGACTGAAGCCTCTGAAAGGTTGATTCTGGTTCTCCATGGCATGCACTTCCTCATTCATCATATTCCCAGCCTGCATGCCCGAGTAATTCACATCTGCTGGCCCTTCTTGCTGCTTCATTTGTAGGTTGGCTAGTTGCTTGTTCATTATTTCCATTTGAGCAACTAGCATTTTTGTCTCCGAGTTACTTGCAGCAGCCTCCTTTTTGCTTCCACTAACATGTGTCTTCTTTTGAGTAGCCCACATGTTATTCTTAGTTATTGTTTCTGCTACCCTGTAGGCAGCATCATCTCCTCCCCCTAAAAACGATCCATGAGCTGTGGAATCTAGGTAATCTCTATTGGGTTGAGTAACACCCTGATAGAATAATTCCAGAAGTTCATGTCGATTGTATCCATGGTTAGGGCATTTCCTCATTAACAAATTCAACCTCTCCCAGGCCTTTCCCACACTCTCTCCTTCTAATTGCTCGAAAGTAGCTATATCTCGTTTACGGTCCATTATCGTTCCAGGTGAAACGAATTTCAGAGCAAAGGCTCTTTTAACATCAGCCCAGTTATGAAGAGAGTGACGGGGTAAGGACTTAAACCATGGATTTGCTTCACCTTTCAAGGCAAATGGGAAAAGTTTCAATTTAACAACTTCTGAAGGAACGCCAGGATAGTGACCTGCTTCACATATTTGCACAAAAGTAGACAAGAAGTCATGTGGGTCTTCTGGAGCAGTGCCATGGAATGAAGCAAGGGTTAAGAGAAGGAAAGAAAGGGAAAGAACAGAATAGAATGAATTAGAATAAAATAGGATAAGAAAGCGGAAGCAGACGGACGTCATCCTGAAGAGATAACCGGACGGGCGTTTGATACTCTTGACGCTCGTCTGATCTGCTAAACTAATGCAGGATACAAAATTTTAGAATGGACGCCCGTGCAGTTCCCTGAACTGACGTTCAGAAGACAAAATTGGGGGGGCAGACGGGCGTTCAAATGCTGGACGCCCGTTCAGAAAGTTTCTTTATATATATATATATATATATATATATATATATATATATATATATATATATATATATATATATATATATTTTAAATTTAGAAACGATATAGAAACAGAAACAGGAAAAGAAACCTACTGATGAGAGAAAAATACACCCACTAAAATATTCCCTCTTAATGAAATTCAAACATTCATCCTGAGACTTGGTTGTACTTTGTCCATGTTTCCTATTATATTGACTCTGTCCACATATTCTACATTAAGACTAGTCTTATTCAAATTATTATTATTTAACGGGCTGCCTCCCGGTAGCGCTTTTGTTTAACGTCGTCTGCTCGACAGGGTGACTCTAAACGGACTCAATCAACCAAAATCCGAACTCAAGAAGATCAATAGCTTAAGAAAAATTAACAAGGCGAGAACCATCAAAATTAAATTGTCTAGAAACGTATCTCGTTTGGCCCTCGATGTTATCTCCTCCCAGCCAGAGAATCTTCTTTTATCAGCCTGTCGAACCATCTTCTTTTGAAAATCACCATAAAGCTCATCCATCAGGGAGTATACAAATTGGACCGCAGAAAATTCATCCTCATAGGGTGGATGAATGTAATAATCCGGGACCAACATATCTACTATTACCAACTCTCCCAGTGGCTTTACTAAAGATGGCCAATCAATCTCCCGCTCCTCTAGCTCTGTATCTGGCTCTGAAATCTTAGCATAGCAAACTGAATCCTCAACCTCATTCTCATCCTGAACTTTTTCAGTGATAACATTTTCATCCCTAACCACCTGTATTGCACTTGTCTCTGCCTCTTTCACATACCTCACTAATTCAATCAATTGCCCCACCTTGTCTTGAAGATTTCTTATAGCGGAGTCAGTACTTACCTTGAACTCCTGCATGTCCAACAGTCGCTCTTCCAAGATCTGGTTCAATCGTTCTAGTTGCTCTATTTGACTGTCGGTGAATTCTTCTTGTGGCATGGGGGCGCACTGATCATATTGACTTTGATTCATCGGAGGTGAGTAGTAGTCCTCTTGCCATTCCAGACACTGATCAGATGGCTGAATATGGTTAAAGCTGTCAACATGCTGAGTATGAATACCATAATCCTGATAAGCACTAGAGTTCGGAGAACCCTCATCATATCGTGGCTCATAACTCGAATAACCATAATTCTGGTCCTGGTATGCATTTGGGCAATTATAGGACCAAGAACCCTGGTTATTCTGCTGTTGATATTGAGGTTGAGGCACGAACTGTTGATGATAACATTGTTCCGGTGCCTGAGGTTGGTAGGAGTATTGTTGTTCAGGTGAGTAGTATTGATTGAAAAATCCATCCATTTAAGCTCAATCTGCAAGATCTCAGAAAACAACACGAAAACAATAAAATTTTTCTTTTCTTTTTTCTTTTTTTTTCGGTTTTTTTTTATGGTAGCCGAAGGCCCTAAGCCTCAGTTCTAGCTGGACTTACAAGATATCAACCTAATATAACAACCCCGTAAAGAGATTGGGTTGAGTACCAAAGTCGTATTCAAACCGAGTTCAGGACAATATCACTTCAGCATCCCAAGACTCTTATCGAAAGTAAAATAAAAATAAAAACCTAGGCCCAAGCCTTCGGTTCACTTACAAGATATCACAACAATATCACACATTTCCCCGGCAACGGCGCCGATTTTTTTGATGAGAGAAAAATACACCCACTAAAATATTGGTCCCCGGCAACGGCGCCAATTTTTTTGATGAGCTAAAATTTACCCCTCAAAAATACATTTATAAAGACTCGCAACTGTGGGTAAACCAACTCTCTAACTGGCAGAGTACCAGGTCGATTGTTAGGATAGCTATAGGAGTACGAGGTCGTCCCAAGAGAAATGTGGTTGTGAGTACCAAAGCGAACGTGGTTCTTAGTCTAGGCGATCAAAGTTTTAAGTGGAGTGTTTATACTAATGCGAAAAAGTAAAGATTATTCTAACGAGTTTAACTAGGTGATTAAAAAGCATAGCCGAGCCATGATCCAACAGGTTATCTCCCCACAGGAAAAACTTGATAAGGAGTGTGTTTTATCTAATTCAGTTCATATGATATTCACGGGAGTCAACTCTTTATTCTTACGTTAAGATCTGAACAGCTCTCACTTAACCCCCACACTAGGTTTATTAACCCTCCCTTTAGAGAGCTAACTCGCCTAACATGGTTGACCAGAATAAAAAACCGTTGAAAAACCTCACAGAAAACATAGTTTTAACGTGTCACTTAGGTTGCCAATCTAACGATTAAGACTATGGTTTAGTGATTTTAAAACATGTTTCGCACATCTCGTAAAAATAAGAATCTCACTTAGGCATAGTCCAGATCTGTCACTTAGATTGTCAATCTAACAATCCGGACTATGATTAGTGATATCCATATCTCACATCTCACCGCAAAATACATTTATAAGCTCGATGTAACCGTGAACAAAGTTGTCAATTTTATTCAAAGCTACTAAAATGATCAAAACGGGTTTTAAAACATGAGTTTATCATACGAACGTTTAATTACGCGCACACAACTCCCATCTCGTCTCCCGAGGGTCAATTTTACCCGTTTTCACATAATTCGCTATGTATATATTTAGCAACCCATATAAACGGATTCTGTCAACATGTCATGGATTAAAATGGCGGAAATTTTACATAATAGCCTTCTGTCAATTATGGCAGAATTCTATTAAAACCAAATTAAAACCGAAATCCAATCATTTGTCGATTCTCCTTTATACGGATACTACTACAGATACATATATATATATATATATATAACGAGAATAAAAGAAACAAAAATGAAAGAAACAACAATGAAAAAAAACGAAAAACAAGCTTACTATTATAACGGCGATATCAAAAGCTTGATATTACAACTATTTCAGCAACACCGAAGTTCTGATAATTCCCCGAGCATTACAACGATACTGATATTACTAAATTTATTTCGGCATAAGGCCTTATTTACAACCTAAAAAAACTAAAGAAAATATATATATATATATATATATATATATATATATATATATATATATATATAAATGGTACACCCTGTTGCTCTCCGAATGCTTCCTTATATAGGCAAAGTTCCAGGGGCCGGTCTAGACCGGGTAGGGGCCGGTCTAGGCCGGTCGTAATGATGACATTCATCCCCCCTAATTTATATTTTTCGGATAAAAATTATATATTTTGGAATAAAACTTCTAAAATTCATATCTTGAGTTGTAGACCTCCAAAAATTGCAAACGAAATGCCAAAATTACGGTCTCGAGAAACTCTACAACTTTCATGAAGGACTCTTCCTCAGAAAACGTCTTCTTGAGTACCTCGTGTTCCTCCGAATGTTTTTCGACATTTTTTACGAAATTGAATCAATTAGCCACTTGACTCCCATTTGAGTTGTAAAAGTCCGATTGACTTGATTCAAAATCCATTGGAAATATTTCTTGAAGATATACAACTTTTATGAAGGAAACTTCTTCAGAAAATGTCGTTTTGATGAGCCATTCGTATTACGAAGATATTTCGGGATTTCTACTAATCCGAATTGATTAGTCAATTGACCATAACTTGAGTTGTATAACTCCAATTGACGTGATTCAAAATGCGTTGGAAATATTATTTGAAGATATACAACTTTCATTAAGGCCACTGCTTCAGAAAATACCGTTTTGAAGGGCCATTTGTTCGTCGAAGATATAAATCGTTAGTGGTACCACTAACCACTGAGCCACTTGACCACTTAAGTTAGTGGCACACTCTTATATCCCTAAAAATACCTTCTTTAGGCCTCAAACGTGTCATTACTCGGGATTTTGGTCAACCTATAATTCTCTAATAAACCACCAAAATACCAAACGTAAATCCGACACGACACTCCGGTTACTAAACCGGTACAAAAACTAGTAAAAACACATAAAAACACGATATTTTATAAAATAGTCACGACTTATACATTTTTATGAAACTAAGGAATTAATGACTTAAAATGATATAAAAATGCTCAAAATGATATTAGAAACGGGGTGAAAAGTTATAAAAATAACAGTGAATTTTTCCGTCATCACAACCCCCCACTTAGCTTTTGGTCGTCCTCGAACAAAATAAGCGATAAAATAAAATGAATGAGGAAAAATTCATGAAGATATAAGATATAAATGACAATCAGATGATGCAACCATTCGAATCATAACTACACGTTAACCGCAATATAAATGTATAACAGAGTGTGTGTGTGACAAGCCTTTTCAATTTCCACTATCCTCTCTTGAATAATTCAAGCAAACGCACAAATATCCATTCAGATAGTCCTAATAACTTTCCTAGGTATAGGCAGTAACAGTTCCACACAACGTCCTCCCGTGTACTTATTAGGATAATCCCTAAAGCATATCATTCAGTTTATACTGGGGATAGTCAGAAGATAACTAAGTTGTTGTTGTTGTTTTTTTTTTTTTTCATAGGACACTAACATATCCGAACTCATTGCCAAAATCGATTATCTTTCAAGCGTCATGAGGTGAGATCGAATACATCAATACCTATCAAACTTTTCACTTAATTTCACATGTGTAGCATATGCCCTCATTCCCAGCAATAGGATGTTTCATGATAACACCCTAGCTGGACTACTATCATCAGGCAGTCGGGAGCTTTTAAACCTCATAGTGATATAGGACGTTTCGTGATAACACCCTACCGCACTCAAATCATTGGTAGCTACAACCGACATATATATAGTTTATCTTATTTTGACATTCTTTCTATCACATTCAAACCTTCAGATATTCACAGTACATGTTCAGAAGTTAGGTACTAAGTTACTGCTATTTCTAGGATAAACCACTAGAATACTGAATGGGTACAGTTTAAAATTTTTGCTTCAATATCAAAGGCTTATGTGAAGGAATTCATGTTACACAAATAAATTTAGGCTAAAATGCACTTACGGTTCACATTGGTTATACATATCCAAATTGATCATTACATCTTTAAATTCATGAAATATATACCTTATACAGATTATTTTAATCAACTCATTAATGCTCGAAAAATCAAAAACTAAGGGTTTAAACACTTACTGCCATTTCTAACCAACCATACTCTACCCCCCACTTACGATTTTACATTATTCTCAGAGTGTACATGAGATAGATTGTTAAGGGTGAAATTTATGATTTATATGACGTTATTCCCGTAACAATATCCTTGGTATTTTAGTACTTTTTATAGCAAAGTGTTGGTTTTATCGAATTATTGAGTAAACGAGTTTTAAATGTGTTTAAATGCAAAATCGAGATATTTACGTGATTTTATCGGTGTTTTATGTTTATTCGTATGATGTTACATTTTGCATGTTTCTATCATGTTGGTAGATACGTTTTCATGATGAGTAAGGAGCTTAAACGATGATCACATGAAGATGGAAGAGTTGGAAGATGTTTAAGTGAAGAATCATTGAAGAAACCGGAACCAGGCACTTCATGGGGATTTTGTCCACACTTGTAGGCACTTTCAGGGAAAGTTGTCTTGATGAAAGTTGTAGAGGATTGAAATAGCTTTCCAACGCATGTTGAATCACCTCATTTGGAGCCCTAGAAGTGAAGTTATGAGCAAAATACTGGAGCTGAGTAGTGGACGGGCGTCCATAAAAGTGAACTGGCGTCCAGAATCGTATTTTACATTCAGAGAGTTCAGACGCGTTACGAACGGCGTTCATTCTCCGTTCATAGAGGCTGGACGAGCGTCCAAGATAGTGGACGGGCGTCCACGGCACCGACTCAGCGAAACCGACCTAAAAATCTATAAATAGGCGCGTTTTACCAAACCCTAAACATACAATTCGATCCCTAAACCCTAGGGAGCAGCTTGGCTGCGTTTTTACTCCTTTATTTTCCAGTTTTTATGCAATAAAACATCTAGATTAGATAGTTAGATTTATGTTCTTTATTCCATCAATTCGAGTTTGCATAAGGATGCTAGGAGGCTAAATCCTCCTTGAACAAGCGTTGTGAAGCCGTCCGTTTCAACAGTTTGATCTCTAGTTCGTGATTATTTTGTGAGTATCTATTAAAGTTGTTACTTTTATCATGTTTTTATATGTTGATTGCATGCTATATCGAAAGATCCGTGCTTTTGTTTATTGTTTGCTTGATGAAAGTCATGTTAACTTTAGAACACCATGATAAAAGTTTAGACCTTTAATCTAATCACAACGAAAGTTATTAGATTGAATCTCTAGATTAGAAATTGAAAGATTTCACGCCTAGGTTAGAAAGACGTAATCTTTAACATCGAAAGATAAAAGATTAGAAAACGAACTCGTCTACGAGAGTAGGAGTTTATGCCTTTGATTAGGTGAATCACGACTTGAGTAGAGATCACGAATTAATCCGAATTAGAATTGAATGTTGATAGGATAGGTGGATCAATTGCTTGTTCGTTCGTTATAATTGATTTTAATCCTTTAAACTTGAATTGCTTAGCTTTAGTTTTACTTTTCCTGCACTTTAGTTTAGTTTATTTATCGCTTTCAATCTTTCCTAGCATTGGATTAATCTCCTCTGTCTAGTTACTTTTTCTGCATATTTGTTTAGGTTAGATCCGTGACATAGTTAGTTTAAAACAAAAGCTAGGATTCACATTCGTCTAGTTCCCCGTAAGATCGACCCGGCATTAGCCTCTACACTACGATCCTTGCACTTGAGGTTAACCGGTTTATAAATATTATTACTTGTTTATTCGCATTAGATAAATCCGGGACAAGTTTTTGGCGCCGTTGCCGGGGAACCGGACGGTTGCCTAGTTTTTGTTTTTGTTTTTAGTTTGTTTTCAATTCTTGTTTTTAGGTTAGATCTTTTCAGTCTCTTTTTGTAGTTAGTAGTTTAGTCGTTTTAGTGCGTTTTTCTGTCGTGTTTCTGTCAGTAGTTAGTATGAATTTTAGCTTCTTAGTTTGATACTCTGTTTTCTGTTTTCATACTCTGTTTTGCGTTCTTTCTGTCTCAGATTGATCCGGACGGACGTCCAGTATCACTGAACGCTCGTCCAAATCAAGTCTGCTCTATTCTGTTATCTATCTGCTCTCCTGAACGAGCGTCCAGTTAGTCTGAACGCCCGTCCAGTTAATTGGACGCCCGTCTGTCCTGTCTGCCATCAGTTTTTATTTTTATTTCAATTAGGTTTTCTGTTTTTTTTCGTAGGTAAGTGTCGTAGGTAGGTTTCTTAGGTTGAATCATCTGACTCCACGCCTTTCACGATCAAATTTTAGGGAAAAAGGGTCCGTTTTAGCACTTGATAGTATTTTGGCCATAACTTTCGGCTCGAGTGTCGGATTTGCGCGCAGGACCCCAATTCGGAAAGCTCGTTCCGACGCCGACGACGTGGCAGACCGCCGGAGGCCGTCCGACACCGTTTTCGAGGTCAAAATCCACTGTTTTCCCTTCCATTTTGGGCTCAGAAGATTTCAACACGTTTTTAGTGTTTCTGTTTTTCTGTTTTTAAATTTTTCGTAGTTAAGTTTCGCAGTTTTTGATTCCTCTAGGTTTAGTTATCCTTTCCCTCTGTCTGATCTGTCCTTTCGTCATTTTCTATCCTTTCTTGCTCAACACCTTGAGTTGGTGTTCGGTTTATGCAAACTCGTAGTCATAAGGGACCACTAATCTATTCCCCTAACCCCGAGCGGACCATAGTCCGACCCAATAGGCGGAGACTTCGTTTCGACGAAGGAAACGCTCTAGATCAAGAATTTGAGCAATATCTTTCAGGAGAAATCGAAGAATAGTAATAATGGCGGCGGAAGATAGACGGACGTTGGCCGACTATGCCATGCCCGGTACAGTCACCATCAACCCGGCTATCGTCATGCCTACCATTACTGCTCCAAACTTCGAGCTTAAACCCGGACTTATTCAGATGATGCAGGATGCATCAATTTTCCATGGTTTCCCATCCGAAAACCCCCACACTCACTTACACACATTCTTGCAAATATGCGGTACTACCCGTATCCGTGGTGTAAGTGAGGACGCCATCAAGCTTAAACTATTTCCATTTTCCTTACGGGGGGAGGCACTCGAGTGGTATCACTCTCTCCCCTCTGAATCTATCACTACGTGGGCGGAGCTCGAGAAGGAATTTCTAAGTCAATACTTTCCTCCTTCAAAGACAGCCCACTGTCTGAACGAAATCTTCACATTCCGTCAGCTGGAAAATGAGTCATTCTTTGAGGCGTGGAAAAGGTTTAAGTCTCTCCTGCGAAAGTGTCCCCATCATGGCTTGCCAAAGCAAAGGCAAGTCCATACTTTCTTCAATGGATTGACCGAGCTCACCAAGGGCATGGTCAATAGTTCCTCTGGTGGGGCATTTCTCAAGAAAACACCTGATGAAGGATGGGCATTGTTCAAGACATTGCCAAATATAACTATGCCCCATCCTATCAAGCTATTCAGCACCTCCTCCTCCTCCCAAGGTCGAGGAAGTGACTATGCAAAATCTGATTGCCATGTTGCAAAAGCAAATGGCTAATTCTCGGCAGACAACATCCCAAATTGTTCCTAATCCGAGTAATCGACTCCTTCGCTTCCACAGAACTCTCAGGTTCTGTATTGCGAAGCATGCTGTCAGACCGCCATATGACTCGCCAATGTCAATTTTCTTCCCCCTCTGCTCAGCAAGTCAATGCTATTCATGACTATGGACAGCATAATCCAATCACATGCCAAGTGTGTGACAGCATGGGGCATACTGCTCGCTTCTGTCCCATGATTGGGCAGAATGCGGAAGTCAATGCTTTCTCTGGCCAGACAAATCAGAGATTCAATAACCAATTCTCTGGCCAGAACAGTTTCCAAAACCAAGGGTTTAATCAATCTTCGGGATTTAATCCTAATTCGAACTTCAATAGAAACCCTGGTTACAATCAGAACCCAAGCTATAATTTTTCCGATCCACAACAAAGGTTCAATCGAATTGGCCCGCCAATTCTAATTCTGCATTCCAAAGTCAGCCAAGTCAGCCACTCCTCAAAATCATCAGAACTCTCAAGGACCCTCCCAATCCAACAATTTCGAAACCAAGTTGGAGGAGCAAAGCAGACAATAAAAAATCTTGAGAGACAAATAGGGCAATTAGCTGAGCAGCTAGCGTCAAGACCCCCAGGGCATCTGCCCAGTTTTACTGAGAAAAACCCAAAAGGCGGTCAAGTCGCTCACGCCGATTTAAGCAACAGCCAATGCACTGACCTCGTGCCAATAATGCAATACGGTAAAGAGGAGGCCAGTGCGATGAACTTAAGAAGTGGTTCTCAAGTTGGTGGTCCCCCTGGCTTCCAGGGAAACCACTAGCCCCTCCTGCCGCTGATAAGGCAGGAGGGGAAATTGAGCACCCATCATCCCCTCGGCTGCAGAAGGCAAATCAGGTGGCTGATCCCCTGATAGAAGAAAGAGTTGAGATTCCTCAAGTGGCTGATCCCTTGAGGAATAAAGAATCAATTGGAAGTCCTCGGTGGCTGATCCCCCGAGGAGTGATGAGTTAAATGATAGTCAGGTGGCTGATCCCCTGACTAGCAAAAAGAATGAAAAGACGGTGAGGTGGAAAGATGTGGAAGACAAAGCAGTTAGTTCGTCCTCGAAGAAAGTATTTTCCGAGGATGATTTGAAAAAGCTTCCATTTCCACCGAGAAAGAGCAACATCCCATTGCATGAAGATAAGAAGTATGAAAAGGTGCTTAATTTGTTGAAAAATACTCAGGTAAATCTTCCATTATCCGAGGTCTTGGTCGAGATGCCTAAGTATACGAAGTTCATCAAGGATGTTGTATCTTCCAAGAAGAAGTTAGCAGGAATGGATCAAGCAATTGGTAAGGAGTGTTCTATGGTCAATTATCAAGACTTACCCACCAAGAGAAGCGACCCGGGCAAATTTGTGCTCACATTGCAGATGGGAGGCCTAGTCTTCCCGAATTCCTTATGTGACCTGGGTGCATCCATCAGCTTGATGCCATTGTCCGTTTGCAATCAGCTTGGTTTGCAGAATCTTCTAGAACCCACTACCATGAACCTGCAGTTCGCTGATAGGTCCTCTAAGAAAGCTTCAGGGATCCTAAGGGACGTATTGGTTCAAATAGATAGGTTTACCTTTCCAGTTGACTGGTACGTCTTGGATATTGAGAAAAGTGAAAGTGTCCCTTTGATTCTCGGAAGACCTTTTCTATCTACAGCTAGAGCCCTCATCGATTGTGATGGTGGGCATGTCACCATTCGAGTTGGTGACCAGGAGGTGAGCTATAGTGTTTCGAAATCTATCAATGTACCTTCCGGATCTCCAACCGGCTGTTCCATTGAGGAGACGTCGATGACTTCAATGACTTCATGGATAAGCAAGTCTTGGCTGTAGAAGCGAATATGAGCGATTGATCGATAATCTGAATAATCATGGTGTGGTCAATCTAGACCAGTTAGCAGCTGATTTTGAGGATGAGCTAAGAGAAGAAGCCTTGGCAGTGGGACCACTAAGTAAGCTCAGCGATGTTGAGTTGAAGAGTGGCGATCTTAAATCAAGTCTAGAGGATCCTCCCGTAGATTTGGTACTGAAGCCGTTACCTAAACATCTTAAGTATGTGTTTTTAAGAGAAGGTGACAAGCTTCCTTTGATCATCTCTGCCAAGCTATCTCGTATAGAAGAGCTTAAACTGTTAAACGTCTTGTGCAAAAATGAAAAAGCCTTTGGATGGCAGGTGGGAGATATCCGAGGGATATCTCCCGACATCTGTATGCACAAGATCAAGACTGAGGAGGGTGCAAAACGAGTTAGACAGCCTCAGAGGAGGCTCAACCCTCACATGCAAGAGGTAGTCAAGAAGGAGATCATTAAGCTTCTAGATATGGGTATCATATACGCCATTGCAGACAGTGAGTGGGTATCCCCAACTCAGGTAGTTCCCAAAAAAGGTGGAATTACTATTGAGAAGAATGAGAAGGGAGAAGAGATAGCATTGAGGCTCGTTACTGGATACAGAGTATGTATCGATTATCGAAAACTCAATGAGGTCACAATGAAAGATCATTTCCCCCTTCCCTTCATTGACCAGATGCTTGAGCGTCTGGCGGGGCACGCATTCTACCGCTTCCTGGATGGATATTCAGGATACTTCCAGATACCCATCGATCCTGTTGACCAAGAGAAGACCACTTTCACCTGCCCTTATGGTACATTCGCCTACAGGCGGATGCCATTTGGTCTCTGTAATGCCCCAGCCACCTTTCAAAGGTGTATGATGGCAATCTTTGACGGGCTAGTTGAAAAGTGCATGGAGATTTTTATGGATGACTTCTCGGTCTTTGGTCACTCCTTCGATGATTGCCTCGATAATCTTGATCGGGTGTTGTCAAGATGTGTGGAAAAGGACTTAGTGCTTAATTGGGAAAAATGCCATTTCATGGTAGATGAAGGTATAGTCCTTGGCCACAAAGTGTCCGCCAAAGGTATAGAAGTAGATAGGGCCAAGGTAGAAGCTATTGAGAAGATGAGTTATCCTAAGAATGTTCGGGAAGTCCGAGGTTTTCTCGGACATGTCGGCTTCTATAGGAGGTTCATCCAGGACTTTTCAAGGATCGCCAAGCCCCTGTCTACCTTACTAAAAGAAGACGTTACTTTTGATTTTGATGATAGTTGCAAGCACGCGTTTGAGGAGCTCAAAATCGTCCGATCTCTGCTCCAATTCTTATTTCACCTGACTGGAACTTGCCCTTTGAGCTTATGTGCGATGCATCCAACTATGCTGTTGGTGCGGTCTTAGGACAACGAATCGAAGGAAAGTTCCAGCCTATCTATTACGCCAGCCACACGTTGAATCCTTCGCAAGTTAACTATACGACTACCGAAAAGGAATTATTGGCCGTAGTGTTTGCTATGGACAAGTTCCGTAGTTACTTGTTAGGTGCTCAAGTGATCGTGTGGACTGATCACGCTGCTTTGCGGTATCTGATGACTAAAAAGGATGCTAAACCGCGCCTACTGCGTTGGATACTGACCCTACAAGAGTTTGACGTTCAAATCAAAGACAAGAAGGGCGGTGAGAATGTAGTAGCGGATCATGTGTCTCGGATGTTAAATGAGGAAAAGAATGAACCGGATGATATAGATCTTTACTTTCCTCTAGAAAACATCATGTTGATCGATGGCCGTTCTCCGATGTTCCTTGGTACTCCTCCATTGTGAACTACCTTCATGCCAAATACCTTGATCCTGAAATGTCTTATCAAGAGAAGAAGAAGTTCTTCTCTGATATGAAATATTTCGTTTGGGATGAACCTTACCTTTTCAAGATTTGCAAAGATGGTTTCGTTGAGGAGGTGTGTTCGAATCTGAGCAACGCGATATAATCGAGCAATGCCATAGTGGACCCACAGGTGGTCACTTTGGTCCTTGGAAAACAGTTGCGAAGATCTTTCAATCCGGTTTTTATTGGCCAACGATCTTTAAAGACACAGAAGCTTTCTGTAAAGCTTGTGATCGTTGTCAAAGAACCGGAGCTTTGACAAGGCGATTTGACATGCCTTTGAAACCCATCCTTGAATGCGAAGTCTTTGATGTTTGGGGCATCGATTTTATGGGACCATTCCCATCATCTTGTGGCAACAAATACATCTTAGTCTGCGTTGACTATGTTTCGAAATGGGTGGAGGCAATAGCCACTCCTCACAATGATCATAAAACGGTCATGAAATTTCTGAAGAAGAACATCTTTGTGAGGTTTGGATGTCCACGTGCCTTGATCAGTGATGAAGGGACACACTTTTGCAACCGACCTTTGGAAAAAGTCCTCGAGAAGTATGGTGTTCACCATAAAATCGGCACACCATATCATCCGATGACTAGTGGTCAGGTTGAGCGAAGCAACCAGAGTCTTAAGAAAATCCTGGAGAAGACGGTGAATAGTCATAGAAAAGACTGGAGTCTGAAGTTGGACGATGTACTTTGGGCATATAGAATCGCCTATAAGACCCCTATGGGTACATCGCCATATCAAATGGTCTACGGTAAGCCATGCCATCTGCCAGTCGAGTTAGAGCACAGGGCGTACTGGGCTACGAAGTTTCTTAACTTCGATTCCCAATCCTGTGGCAAACACCGCCTGCAGCAGTTGCATGAGCTGGATGAATTCAGACTCCAAGCTTACGAAAGCGCCAGGATTAGTAAGGAGAAGATGAAACTCCTCCACGATGCCAAGATAAAGAAGAGAGAATTCAAGGTCGGTGAGCAAGTGTTACTCTACAATTCCAGGTTGCATTTGTTTCCTGGCAAGTTGAGGACACGTTGGTCCGGTCCTTTCGAGATTCTCCAAATCATTCCTGGAGGTGTGCTAGAATTACGAGGTTATGGTGATCAACCGTTCCGAGTTAATGGTCAGAGGTGCAAGCACTATATAGGTGAACATAAAGAAAAGCCTTTGATTGTTAAATTCCTCGAAATCCTCGGGTGTGGGACTTCCGAAGTCAACCACTTTGACGAGTTTTCACCCGATTTGTTTTCTGAGGATGACGGTTGTGTTAAATCTGAAGATGTTCTAGCAGGTAGTGCTGATATGGAAGAGTTTGAAAGGGAGCGACAACTTAAACGTCATCAGAGGAACCGGAGAAGAAAGAATGCAACCATGGGGAAACTTGAAAAGGTATGGAGAGCTTTCAAAGATTTCACCCCATGTGTTCGCTGCTGTTTCCACGGCCACACTACTGATTCGAGCTTAAACGAGGTAGTGGCTGGCAGAAAGGTTAAATGGCCTGATCCAGGCTGAGCTTCAAATGTGTCGAGCTAACGACAATAACCAAAAGCGCTACTAGGGGGCACCCTAGATATCTGTTTTTCTCTTGTTTATTTTCTTTTGTTTTTCTTTTGTGTGTCTTCGTTTAGTTTTAGTCTAGTTAGGGTTTTGTGTGAATCTGCTCTGTATTTGTAGTTGACGGTTAGATGCTCTGCACTTTTCCTTGGACGGTGATTTTTCCATCTAAACGATTATCTCTTGTGTTTCATATGATATAATTCCCCCTGTCCCCGAGATACTTTTCGTGTTTGTCAAGTGTGCAGGATAGTCTTGATAGCGTTTGTGAGTTTCAGACGGTGTCAGTTTTCCGGTGGATGGTCCACAATCTACTGATATCCTCGAGCATTCCTGGGTGCTGCGCGCCACTTCCAGTGTTGCCCTCTTTAGAACTACAATCAGCTAAGTTCTCTTTTCTTTTATTTTGCACACCATGAGGACATGTTGTCATTTAAGTGTGGGGGAGGGGAATGGTCGCTATGTATCGACCATTTGGTTAATACATGATATTATTTTCTATGCTAAAATGATGCTAAATTTTCAAAATTTTTGTTTTGTCCCGAGTAGGCAATACACGTTTTTGTTCGGTTTGTTATAGTCATTGATGCTGTATACCATATTTTTAGTGAGTTAGTTGTTTCACCAAGATTTATTTTTCACGTGCCATAGTGAATGATGAGCTATATTTATAAAGTTATACCCCGTTTTGGATTAGTGGTTTTTGATTTCCTTATAAGTCATGTGCTTAGTGCTACGTATATATCTTGAGATTTATGATAGTTTGTATTTAGTTCCGAGTATGATATACTGTGAATATCTAGACGTTTGAATGTGATAAGTAACACGGGGCTAATGTCAATTAAAAAGATAAGTTAATAGTTGATTAAAAAGGGGTGTGTCGAAAGCTAGTCGATGATTTGAGTGAGGTAGGGTGTACCACGTATGTCCTATACCACTATGATGACTAAAAGCTCACGACAGTTAGAAAAAGCTGCCTTATGATTGGAGTAGGTAGGGTGTTATCTCGAAATGTCCTATTCCGCTATGAGGGCAATAGCTTGTTCTAATGTGTGTTTAAAGTGAAATGGCTAAATCAACTAAGATATTGTTACGAAATTGAATATAAGGCTTAGTTTTCGTTAATCTTATCCCCAGTATAAACTGATAGATATGTTGTAGGGATTATCCTCTGAGTATTTCAGAAAGGCCCTAGATTCATTCGATCATTCTTTTCGGGATATGTCACGTTTGTAGGGTGCATCTTATGAGTGTCATTTATTACTAGTCCACAAGGGGGTATTAGCTAGTTTTGCTTTGAGTTCCTCAAGTTTGGATTTAGTGGAAGTTTTCTATGGCTATGCACACACACGACGGTGAACTTCTAATTTATTGACCATATGGTATATGTGTTGAGATGTCTATATTCTTTCCGAGCCTTTATCTTGTTTTGTTTTGCTCGGGACGAGCAAAGTTTAAGTGTGGGGGAGTTGTTAAGGGTGAAATTTATGATTTATATGACGTTATTCCCGTAACAATATCCTTGGTATTTTAGTACTTTTTATAGCAAAGTGTTGGTTTTATCGAATTATTGAGTAAACGAGTTTTAAATGTGTTTAAATGCAAAATCGAGATATTTACGTGATTTTATCGGTGTTTTATGTTTATTCGTATGATGTTACATTTTGCATGTTTCTATCATGTTGGTAGATACGTTTTCATGATGAGTAAGGAGCTTAAACGATGATCACATGAAGATGGAAGAGTTGGAAGATGTTTAAGTGAAGAATCATTGAAGAAACCGGAACCAGGCACTTCATGGGGATTTTGTCCACACTTGTAGGCACTTTCAGGGAAAGTTGTCTTGATGAAAGTTGTAGAGGATTGAAATAGCTTTCCAACGCATGTTGAATCACCTCATTTGGAGCCCTAGAAGTGAAGTTATGAGCAAAATACTGGAGCTGAGTAGTGGACGGGCGTCCATAAAAGTGAACTGGCGTCCGTAATCGTATTTTACATTCAGAGAGTTCAGACGCGTTCCGAACGAGCGTTCATTCTCCGTTCATAGAGGCTGGACGAGCGTCCAAGATAGTGGACGGGCGTCCACGGCACCGACTCAACGAAACCGACCTAAAAATCTATAAATAGGCGCGTTTTACCAAACCCTAAACATACAATTCGATCCCTAAACCCTAGGGAGCAGCTTGGCTGCGTTTTTACTCCTTTATTTTCCAGTTTTTATGCAATAAAACATCTAGATTAGATAGTTAGATTTATGTTCTTTATTCCATCAATTCGAGTTTGCATAAGGATGCTAGGAGGCTAAATCCTCCTTGAACAAGCGTTGTGAAGCCGTCCGTTTCAACAGTTTGATCTCTAGTTCGTGATTATTTTGTGAGTATCTATTAAAGTTGTTACTTTTATCATGTTTTTATATGTTGATTGCATGCTATATCGAAAGATCCGTGCTTTTGTTTATTGTTTGCTTGATGAAAGTCATGTTAACTTTAGAACACCATGATAAAAGTTTAGACCTTTAATCTAATCACAACGAAAGTTATTAGATTGAATCTCTAGATTAGAAATTGAAAGATTTCACGCCTAGGTTAGAAAGACGTAATCTTTAACATCGAAAGATAAAAGATTAGAAAACGAACTCGTCTACGAGAGTAGGAGTTTATGCCTTTGATTAGGTGAATCACGACTTGAGTAGAGATCACGAATTAATCCGAATTAGAATTGAATGTTGATAGGATAGGTGGATCAATTGCTTGTTCGTTCGTTATAATTGATTTTAATCCTTTAAACTTGAATTGCTTAGCTTTAGTTTTACTTTTCTGCACTTTAGTTTAGTTTATTTATCGCTTTCAATCTTTCCTAGCATTGGATTAATCTCCTCTGTCTAGTTACTTTTTCTGCATATTTGTTTAGGTTAGATCCGTGACATAGTTAGTTTAAAACAAAAGCTAGGATTCACATTCGTCTAGTTCCCCGTAAGATCGACCCGGCATTAGCCTCTACACTACGATCCTTGCACTTGAGGTTAACCGGTTTATAAATATTATTACTTGTTTATTCGCATTAGATAAATCCGGGACAATAGAGAGGAAGACTTAGCTTATAATCCAGGCAGAAAGGTGCTATCAAATCCCGTAACAGCCATGAGAAAGCACGATCCGAATCCCTATATCAAAATCAAAACAAAGCAAACACGGGACATGGTCCTCGTGCCAAGACATCGAACAGGGATATGGGAATAATAGGAAAATGGCCCTGTCACGTCAGAAAATTCGATAGACAATATATAGAACATAATAGCTTTAGATGGAAAAATCACCATACGGGTAAAGCACAGAACATCTAAGCATATACGTTTCATAGAGAGTATCACATGAGCATATATCATAGTCAAGTCAGCTATTCCTAGATTCAATTTTTATTACACACAGTTTTATTAAGGTGGGAATACTCACCACTATACTACAACGACCATAAATTTGAAACAGACTAGATCATAAAATGAAATGTGTGAAAGAGTATTGAGTCTTTTATACCCAGATCCTCAAGGATTCAATAACCTAAGTCCAAGAAATGATACATTTGAATTTTTATCTTTTAATCTCCCTCGGGATTTTCGGATAACCACCTAATCATTCCCTCTTAATGAAATTCAAACATTCATCCTAAGACTTGGTTGTACTTTGTCCATATTTCCTATTATATTGACTCTATCCACATATTCTACATTAAGACTAGTCTTATTCAAATTATTATTATTTAACGGGCTGCCTCCCGGTAGCGCTTTTGTTTAACGTCGTTTGCTCGACAGGGTGACTCTAAACGGACTCAATCAACCAAAATCCGAACTCAAGAAGATCAATAGCTTAAGAAAAATTAACAAGGCGAGAACCATCAAAATTAAATTGTCTAGAAACGTACCTCGTTTGGCCCTCGATGTTATCTCCTCCCAGCCAGAGAATCTTCTTTTATCAGCCTGTCGAACCATCTTCTTTTGAAAATCACCATAAAGCTCATCCATCAGGGAGTATACAAATTGGACCGCAGAAAATTCATCCTCACAGGGTGGATGAATGTAATCATCCGGGACCAACATATCTACTATTACCAACTCTCCCAGTGGCTTTACTAAAGATGGCCAATCAATCTCCCGCTCCTCTAGCTCTGTATCTGGCTCTGAAATCTTAGCATAGCAAACTGAATCCTCAACCTCATTCTCATCCTGAACTTTTTCAGTGATAACATTTTCATCCCTAACCACCTGTATTGCACTTGTCTCTGCCTCTTTCACATACCTCACTAATTCAATCAATTGCCCCACCTTGTCTTGAAGATTTCTTATAGCGGAGTCAGTACTTACCTTGAACTCCTGCATGTCCAACAGTCGCTCTTCCAAGATCTGGTTCAATCGTTCTAGTTGCTCTATTTGACTGTCGGTGAATTCTTCTTGTGGCATGGGGGCGCACTGATCATATTGACTTTGATTCATCGGAGGTGAGTAGTAGTCCTCTTGCCATTCCAGACACTGATCAGATGGCTGAATATGGTTAAAGCTGTCAACATGCTGAGTATGAATACCATAATCCTGATAAGCACTAGAGTTCAGAGAACCCTCATCATATCGTGGCTCATAACTCGAATAACCATAATTCTGGTCCTGGTATGCATTTGGGCAATTATAGGACCAAGAACCCTGGTTATTCTGCTGTTGATATTGAGGTTGAGGCACGAACTGTTGATGATAACATTGTTCCGGTGCCTGAGGTTGGTAGGAGTATTGTTGTTCAGGTGAGTAGTATTGATTGAAAAATCCATCCATTTAAGCTCAATCTGCAAGATCTCAGAAAACAACACGAAAACAATAAAATTTTTCTTTTTTTTTCTTTTTTTTCGGTTTTTTTTATGGTAGCCGAAGGCCCTAAGCCTCAGTTCTAGCTGGACTTACAAGATATCAACCTAATATAACAACCCCGTAAAGAGATTGGGTTGAGTACCAAAGTCGTATTCAAACCGAGTTCAGGACAATATCACTTCAGCATCCCAAGACTCTTATCGAAAGTAAAATAAAAATAAAAACCTAGGCCCAAGCCTTCGGTTCACTTACAAGATATCACAACAATATCACACATTTCCCCGGCAACGGCGCCAATTTTTTTGATGAGAGAAAAATACACCCACTAAAATATTGGTCCCCGGCAACGGCGCCAATTTTTTTGATGATCTAAAATTTACCCCTCAAAAATACATTTATAAAGACTCGCAACTGTGGGTAAACCAACTCTCTAACTGGCAGAGTACCAGGTCGATTGTTAGGATAGCTACAGGAGTACGAGGTCGTCCCAAGAGAAATGTGGTTGTGAGTACCAAAGCGAACGTGGTTCTTAGTCTAGGCGATCAAAGTTTTAAGTGGAGTGTTTATACTAATGCGAAAAAGTAAAGATTATTCTAACGAGTTTAACTAGGTGATTAAAAAGCATAGCCGAGCCATGATCCAACAGGTTATCTCCCCACAGGAAAAACTTGATAAAGAGTGTGTTTTATCTAATTCAGTTCATATGATATTCACGGGAGTCAACTCTTTATTCTTACGTTAAGATCTGAACAGCTCTCACTTAACCCCCACACTAGGTTTATTAACCCTCCCTTTAGAGAGCTAACTCGCCTAACATGGTTGACCAGAATAAAAAACCGTTGAAAAACCTCACAGAAAACATAGTTTTAACGTGTCACTTAGGTTGCCAATCTAACGATTAAGACTATGGTTTAGTGATTTTAAAACATGTTTCGCACATCTCGTAAAAATAAGAATCTCACTTAGGCATAGTCCAGATCGTCACTTAGATTGTCAATCTAACAATCGGGACTATGATTAGTGATATCCATATCTCACATCTCACCGCAAAATACATTTATAAGCTCGATGTAACCGTGAACAAAGTTGTCAATTTTATTCAAAGCTACTAAAATGATCAAAACGGGTTTTAAAACATGAGTTTATCATACGAACGTTTAATTACGCGCACACAACTCCCATCTCGTCTCCCGAGGGTCAATTTTACCCGTTTTCACATAATTCGGCTATGTATATATTTAGCTACCCATATAAACGGATTCTGTCAACATGTCATGGATTAAAATGGCGGAAATTTTACATAATAGCCTTCCATCAATTATGGCGTAATTCTATTAAAACCAAATTAAAACCGAAATCCAATCATTTGTCGATTCTCCTTTATACGGATACTACTACAGATACATATATATATATAACGAGAATAAAAGAAACAAAAATGAAAGAAACAACAATGAAAAAAAAACGAAAAACAAGCTTACTATTATAACGGCGATATCAAAAGCGATATTACAACTATTTCAGCAACACCGAACTTCTGATAATTCCCCGAGCATTACAACGATACTGATATTACTAAATTTATTTCGGCATAAGGCCTTATTTACAACCTAAAAAAACTAAAGAAAAGAAAGATAGATATATATATATATATATATATGGTGTATATATATATAAATGGTACACCCATGTTGCTCTCCGAATGCTTCCTTATATAGGCAAAGTTCCAGGGGCCGGTCTAGACCGGGTAGGGGCCGGTCTAGGCCGGTCGTAATGATGACATTCATCCCCCCTAATTTATATTTTTCGGATAAAAATTATATATTTTGGAATAAAACTTCTAAAATTCATATCTTGAGTTGTAGACCTCCAAAAATTGCAAACGAAATGCCAAACTTACGGTCTCGAGAAACTCTACAACTTTCATGAAGGACTCTTCCTCAGAAAACGTCTTCTTGAGTACCTCGTGTTCCTCCGAATGTTTTTCGACATTTTTTACGAAATTGAATCAATTAGCCACTTGACTCCCATTTGAGTTGTAAAAGTCCGATTGACTTGATTCAAAATCCATTGGAAATCTTTCTTGAAGATATACAACTTTTATGAAGGAAACTTCTTTAGAAAATGTCGTTTTGATGAGTCATTCGTATTACGAAGATATTTCGGGATTTCTACTAATCCGAATTGATTAGTCAATTGACCATAACTTGAGTTGTATAACTCCAATTGACGTGATTCAAAATGCGTTGGAAAGATTATTTGAATATCTACAACTTTCATTAAGGCCACTGCTTCAGAAAATACCGTTTTGAAGGGCCATTTGTTCGTCGAAGATATAAATCGTTAGTGGTACCACTAACCACTGAGCCACTTGACCACTTAAGTTAGTGGCACACTCTTATATCCCTAAAAATACCTTCTTTAGGCCTCAAAACGTGTCATTACTCGGGATTTTGGTCAACCTATAATTCTGCAATAAACCACCAAAATACCAAACGTAAATCCGACACGACACTCCGATTACTAAACCGGTACAAAAACTAGTAAAAACACATAAAAACACGATATTTTATAAAATAGTCACGACTTATACATTTTTATGAAACTAAGGAATTAATGACTTAAAATGATATAAAAATGCTCAAAATGATATTAGAAACGGGGTGAAAAGTTATAAAAATAACAGTGAATTTTTCCGTCATCACCTACCTACGAAAAACTTAAAACAGGAAAAACACTAAGACGGTGAAAAAAAAACGTGTTGAAATCTTCTAGGGCTAAAATGGAAGGGAAAACAGTGGATTTTGACCTCGAAAACGGTGTTGAACGGCCGTAGGCATTCGCCACGTCGTCGGCGTCGGAACAAGCTTTCCGAATTGGGGTCCTGCGCGCCAAACGGACACTCGAGCCGAAAGTTATGGCCAAAATACTGCCGACACAGAAAACTTCACTACGAAGAACCCAACAACCGTTACCGATTTCCCGGCAACGGCGCCAAAAACTTGTTCGATAAAACTAGTTTTAAATTTATTTTATCGGAACACCCCAAGTATAAGGTTCGTAGTATATGGTGTTACCGAGTCGTCCTAAGGGAATCGTATAATTGCCGGATTACAGTAAAGTCGTTATAATTAATGTCACGAAAATTCAAATTAAATTAAGGTATATATTAACTATAATATAAAAACGATGAATAATGACTAAAATAAAACAGGAAACAGAAAATTTCGACGATGGACGGCCGTTCACTGAAGGTGGACGGGCGTCTGATAGCGTTCTGGAAACAGAAATATGCAGAAAACAGCAGGTAAAAACTAAAATCTTTAAAATAACTAAACGTAGCAATAAAAGTTGATAACGAACGATTCGATTTATCAAAGAATTAAAAGAACAGTAGAACAACTAGAATCAACCACACAACAATCACACAACCATTTTATGATCAGAATACGATTTTACTGGTATGATCAATCTCAAAATCGATTAAACTCCTTTAACTCAATTTCTAGGATTTTGTTTTCTTTTCCAAGCAAAACAATTTGACATACATCACAAGATCATCAATTTGTTCCCAAATTACATAACCCAATTAACAACAAATGATTCCTCAAGATATTATTAATTGTATCGATCGAAAAGGTTCTATTGTTGAATTATATTTCCATATAAATTCAAATCAACATGCGGTTTCATTGATATTCCTATCTAACAAAACACTTAACAATCAATCCAAATACCAATCGATAAATAAAATACAATATTCGAATTCATAAATAAAGATAATTAACCTAACAATTCGTGTGGTGATGTTGATGTGATATCCTCCAGCTATTCTACCGCTATATGCTTAGCCTTGCATCCTTGTGATGATCCAAGACACGGTTGAAGGAAAGAAACTCATAATTTCGTAGGGTTTTGGTGCGGCTGTTCTCCTATGTGCGGCTGCTGTGTGTTATGATGTTTTTAGGGTTGGGATATCGCATGTATTTATAGGAAACTGAGGCGGCTAGGGTTAAGTCGGCACCCGGACGCCCGTCCACTCTCTTGGACGCCAGTTCAGACGCTCGTCCATGCAACGTCCAAACTCTGTGAATCTTAAATATCCTCCTGGACGCTCGTCCATTTTATCAAACGCCCGTCCAGCAGATTTCTGCCTTCTCCGAATCCAACAGCTCCAGTGGATGCCCGTCTGGTGATTCAGACGTTCGTCCAGCTTGCATGGGCAACAAACGCACGTCCAACATTGCAAACGTCCGTCCAGAATGCTGGAAATCTTCAAATCATCTTTTTCCAGTCGCATTTAACACCTGCAAGTCATTGAAAGCATACCAAAGTGTAACACAACTCAAACCAACATAAAATCATCATTTTAAGCACATAATTGGCACGTTTTACACTTTTTATAACTTTAAAACCATTCCTTCAATTTATTCATTTAATACGTAATTTTCTATAAAAATTACTAAAACACGGGGATTATAGTTATGAAATATTGCAATATAAATCACAAAATTCCCCGAGAACACTCTCATCTTATTATTTGCTTAGTGCTTATATGTAATACACTGCTGAAAACCTCAAGTTGTATCATATGTAGCCATATAACTTAGTGTGTTTCACACGTGAGGATTAAGTTTATGGTGATGCACTTGAACTGTTAGTCCGTGGTGAACTTAATCAAAGTATGGTCTCTATTGATTAAACCACCATGAATGCGCTCATAACACTTTACGGTGTGACCAGTCTTATCCGGACCGTCGATATTGGTTATCTAAGAGGGGCATTTATATATGATGTAGTCATATAGGACTGGACCGATTTAATCTACATTTCTCATATAATTCTGTGATTGAGAAATCTTATTAAATCACAAGATGATCATTTATGGATTAACCTTAATCCTGAAGTGATTGCAAACTCCTGCTTGTTTCAAGGGTTTGATGTGTTCATTAAGGATCGCTAAGAGGCGCGGTCCGAATCACTTTCACGTTAGCACTATCAGAATGAGTAGCTGGGAATGTGTCTCATAGATACGGAATCCATTCCTTCCTACGGGAAGTAGAAAGACAATCCCCTTATTTGTTGATTATAGAAACTGATCGATCTGCGGAGTTCATATTGGTTATGAGCTAATTGATCACTAGTGGGTTAATGGTAATTAAGGATAAGATGTAATGAAGAAGGTTTACGGAAACATTCCCGCTTCATGACGGATAGTCTATGGAGGATTAGTCTATATGTAATGATTATATCAATGAACACTTATTGACTCGACTTTTTGAGAATAAGTTATATCTATAATCGATATAGTTCAGTTTCGGATTTATGATGGCGTAATTCTGGAATTAATTAGTTGAATAGAAATGTTCTGTTCGATGAATGTTTTATTCCATTTATTGAATAATAAAAGTGCAGAAATTCATAAAGAAAAACATAATAGACATAATAAAAATATAAGTAAAATTACCGATAAAAAGATTGAAGCAAATCACCAATCGAATCGTGACTTCGTTGTGTTCCAATCGCAAATAACGGAAAAAAAATTGCTTTTGTTCTAAGGAATTTGCAGACAAAATAAAAGTAAATTGTTCTAATGGGGAAAAGGAAAACTGCTCCAGAGAAAATAAAATTGTGGTATGAAAAACTGTGTGTTGAAATTTGACCTAAATGACTTTTATATAAGCCAAAATCCGACGTAGAGGTTCCGCCAATTTCACCAGAAAAATCCCGTATTAAATTGGCTGCCGAAATATGTTCACAGTCTTGACTTTTGTCCTAATTTCCAATTGGCTGAGGCGTGGGCTCCCTTTTTCTTTTTAGCCAATGGGGCGCCTCCATTGTTCTTTTCTTCTTCTTTTTTTTTTCCTTTTTTTTTCCTTTAGCACTGATAATAATCAAAATATTGCTAAAAAAACAGACTCCGTCACACTCTAGGTGTGACACTTTCTATTTTTGATACGCAATTTTATCAAAATTATTTATTTTTCTTCGAACACCCAAATTTGAATCTTGCGCCATTTCCTCATACGAACTCCGTTTTAAACGATTTTCATACCGTGGTGATTCTCGTCATGCCCTCTATCACGTCATACCTATGATAAAAATAAACCACATACCCAAGCGTGACAAACACCATTAAAACATACACAAATCACCCAAAAATATCGAGATTACATCTTATCGTCCGTGATTCAACTCGTGGTGAAATGTGCCTATAAAAACACTTAACTACCCCAAAATTACACCGAATATGCTATAAATAGAGGGTAAAATGCACACGAAATTATAGCAAAGTTGACTCTCATCATGGGGTCACACGTGCTTAAAATGATCGGGTACATAGAAAGGCCTGGGAAGCTGAGCCACAAGTTGGAACGAGAGTTGAGTATTGACTTGATTCTGCAATCTCTACCTGATTCATACTCACAGTTCATGATGAATTATCACATGAACAAGATAGATTTCTCCCTTGCAGAGTTCTTGAACATGTTGAAAACTGCCGAGGGCACTATAGGGAAGGGAAATCAAGTGTTGCTGGTCACTTCAAGCAAGGGCAAGGCTAAAGCCCAAAAGAAGTCCAAGAAGTCGAAGGCTGCACCTAAGCCAACGCCTAGGATAGCTAAAGACAAATCCAAGGATGCTTGCTTCCATTGCGGTGAGACCGGACATTGGAGGAGAAACTGCAAAGGCTTCTTGAGTACAAAGAAGAAGCATTCTGATGCTTCAACTTCAGGTATGTTTATGATTGAGATCAATATTGTTTCTTCTAAGTCTAACCACTGGGTATTAGATACTGGTTGTGGTTCTCATATTTGTACGAATATGCAAGCACTAAGAAGAACTAAAGAACTGAGGAAAGGAGTGGTGGACCTAAGCGTTGGGAATGGAGCTAGTGTTGCTGCACTAGCCGTAGGAGTTTATTTTCTTTCGTTGCCTAGTGGGCTAGTACTAGAACTTAATAACTGTTATTTTATTCATGCTCTTACGAAGAGCATTATTTCTATTTCTACATTAGATGTTGATGGATTTTCTTTTACGTTCAAGAATAAATGTTGTTCTTTTTCACGTGATGGAATTTTTTATGGTACTGGCATGCTTAGCAATGGTCTCTACATATTAGATATGAATGTTGACGTTCTTAATATAAACAACAAGAAATCCAAAACGGATGACTTGAATAAATCCTACTTATGGCATTGTAGACTTGGACATATAAATAAGAATCGCATCTCCAAACTCCATAAAGATGGATTATTGGATCACTTCGATTACGAATCGTTTGATACATGCGAAGCTTGTTTACTTGGGAATATGACAAAGTCACCTTTTAGTGGTAAAGGGATAAGATCCAATGAGTTACTTGAGCTCATACATACTGATGTATGAGGCCCAATGTCAATTCAAGCCAAATGAGGATACTCTTATTTTATTACCTTCACTGATGACCATTCACGCTATGGTTATGTATACTTAATGAGGTATAAGTCTGAGGCCTTTGAAAAGTTCAAAGAATTCAGAAGTGAAGTTGAGAAACAACTAGGTAAAGAAATCAAAACATTTCAATCTGATCGAGGTGGAGAATACCAAGATGGAAAGTTTCAAGATTACTTAAAGAAGAATGAGATTCTACCAGAATGGACCACCCGGGACGCCTCAGATGAATGGCGTATCTGAGAGGAGGGACCACACCTTGTTGGACATGGTGCGATCCATGATGCGCTACGCAGTTCTCCCAAAATAGTTTTGGGGGTTGTTAGGTGTATTGCCCGAAAGACAATTATCTAATTGTTTTATGATAAAATTAATAATTCATCTTATCATATGCATGTATGTTTATAATTAAGACACTACTGAAAACCCTAAGTACCTCGTTTATGTAATCACATAACTCAGTGTATGGCTATACACAAGAGGATTGAGTTAGTGAGATGTACTTAAAATTAACTTAGTCCATAGCGTTTATTAATCTGAGTACAGGTCTCATGATTAATTTGCTATTAATGCACCCAGAACACTTTGCGGTGTGACAGTCTTATCCGGACTGTCGGTAATAGGGTAACTAGTGGGGCATTTATATATGATGATAATCATATAGGACTGGACCGATTTGATTTGAGTTCTCGATATAATTCCGTGATCGAGAAGTCTTATCGAATCATAAGATGATCATATATGGATTAATCTCAATCCTGAGGTGATCACAGACAACTGCTTAAACTAGGCTAGAGTTTGATGTGTTAGTAAGGATCACTTCGCAGTATGTGGTCCAACACTTCTCGTTGGCTCTATTCTGGGATGAGTGAGTAGTCTGTGCTATCACAGATATGGAATCCATTCCTTCCCTCAGGAAGTAAACAGACAGTTCCCTTATTTGTTAATCCTAGATCCGATCGATGGCGCCAGTTCACATTATATTAGTTATGAACTAATTGATCACTAGGGGGTTGATGGTAAATAAGGATAAGATGTTTCGAGAAAGGTTTACGGAGATATCCCGAATTGAAACGAACAGTCTATGGAGGATTTATCCGTATGTAATGATTATATCAATGGACGCTTATCAACTCCTAGTTGAGTATAAGTTATCTATATTCGGCAGAGTTCAGTTTCGGGTTTATGGTGGTGTAATCCCGGAATTAATAGATTGAATATTATTGTTCGGTCTGACGGATGATATTATTTAATTTATTGTAGCTACTGAATATGGGTCCATGGTCCCCGACGTGGCTCCTAACATAGCATATGTTTTCTCGTCGTTTCACCTCAATTATAATTAAATAGTTGGATTGGACTATTTAATTGATATGTGGATTAATTGTTTAGTTGGACTAGATGATTAAATACATGGAAAAGAATTTTTTCGTGGACTCGGCCCAATATGTGTAAAATGCGTGTGGCCCTATTTATTTAGGGTTTGGGGCGCATATTATGACTATTAAGTAATTAGAAAGAAATTAGTATTCTTGGATAATTATTTGATATATGATTTAATTATTTATTTGTTAAATGATAAATCATGGAATATTGGATAATATATTTATTTATCCTAATTTGTTTGGGATATATATATTATATTTATCTTTTATTTAAATTAAGGTTTAATTTAATAATTATCTCTTAATTATTAAATCCTTGGAGGACAAGGATTACTCTCCTATATAAAGAGAGTTCTCCCAAGCCTTTTGACAACACAATTTTCGACATATTGAGAAGTATTAGGCTTAGAATTTTCGGCCTAAGTACTTGGGTTTGAGTTTTAGAAACCTTCGGGTTTTCTAAGGTAGCCCATCGAGGAGGTCCGGCGACTTGAAACACCATCCACTTGGTGTTGCTTGGAGACACACGTTGGAAGACTTTGGCTTCTTAACTAGGCTCTCAACTAGCTTGGATTGATCTTTTGTTCTTGGCGTTCTTGCACCATAATAAGGTTGGTAATCTAAACCCCCTCATAGGTTTAGATCTATTATTTTATGTATTTTGGTTGACTAGATCTAGATCTTATACTTTCCGCTGCGTAATCGGGTGGATCTATGATCCATCCGGCGATATTACATCCTACAGGGGTATGCACTAGAAACCGCATCCTATACACTAAACTGAGTTCCATCAAAGATGGTTGAGTCCACTCCCTATGAAGTGTTCAAAGGGAAGAGACCAACACTAGGTTACATGAAACCTTGGGGTTGTCCCGTTTATGTGAAACGGACCATGCCTGGAAAACTGGAACCTAGATCTGAAAAATGTCTATTTGTGGGTTATCCTAGGGAAACCAAAGGGTACCAATTTTCTTATCCTGAGGAACAAAAGGTGTTTGTTGCCAGGACTGGCCACTTTCTGAAGAAAGTTTATTCTGGATAGGGTCAGTGTGAGTAAGTTGATCTTGAAGAAATTCAAGAACACTTACGGATAACAGTCCGTTGATGGAAGTAGAGGATACGCCACATGCAGATGTGATGCTGACCCCTACCGTGGACACACTAGCACCTCGATGATCCACCAGGGAACGTCGTGAACCCAAAAGGTACACCGGCGTGTATCTCATGAAAGATGAGGACCCTAGAACTTATGAGGAGGTGTTATTAAGGCATGACAAAGAGAAATGGCTAGAGGCCATGAATTCTGAAATGAAATCCTTGAAAGACAACCAAGTTTGGAACTTAGTTTATCCACCTGAAGGAATAGTTCTTATAGGGTTTAAATGGGTCTTTAAGAGAAAGACCGACATGGACGGTAACGTGACTACCTAAAAGGCTAGGTTAGTGGCAAAAGGTTATAAGCAAAGACAAGAAGTTGACTATGACGAAACATTTTCGCCTGTTGCCATGTTAAAATCCATTAGAATTTTGCTCACTATTGCAGCATACCATGATTACGAAATCTGGCAGATGGATGTGAAAACTTCCTTAACGGGAATCTGTCTGAGGAAATGTATATGACACAGCCTGAGGGTTTCACAACCAATGTCGCCAAAATGGTGTGTAAACTGCAAAGATCCATTTACGGATTAAAGCAAGCTTCTCAGAGTTGGAATCTTTGCTTTGATGAGATAATCAAATAGTTTGATTTCATCAAGAACGAAGATAAGCACTGTGTTTACAAGAATGTTAGTGGGAGTGCCATTGTGTTCATAGTGCTTTATGTAGATGACATATTGCTCATAGGGAATGATGTGCCTATGTTACAGTCAGTCAAAGCTTGGTTATCCAGGAACTTCTCAATGAAGGACTTGGTGAAGCAGCCTATATTCGAGGAATCAAGATCTTAGACTTGGGTGAAGCAGCCTATACTCATTTGTGCCCTATCCTAAGACAGAGGAGGATAGGGTGCAAATGAGTAGGATCCCTTATGCTTCGGCTATCGGGTCCATCATGTACGCCATGCTGTGCACCAGACCAGATGTCTCATACCCTCTTAGTATGACTAGCAGGAACCAATCTAATCCAGGTGATAGTCACTGGATTGCAATCAAAAATATTCTCAAGTACATGAGACGTACTAGGGATATGTTCCTGGTATTCGGGAATGATGATTTAGTATTACGAGGTTATACAGATGCCAGTTTTCAAACTGACAAGGATGACTTGAAGTCACAGTTTGGATTTGTTTTCACGCTTAACGGCGGAGAAGTGAGCTGGAAGAGTTCTAAGAAGGAGACTACTGCAGACTCTACAACGGAAGCCGAATACATAGTAGCCTCGGAGGCGGCAAAGGAAGCAGTTTGGATGAGGAAGTTCATTACTGAACTTGGTGTGGTTCCCTCCATTGAAGGTCCAGTGCCACTGTACTGTGATAACAATGGGGCGATTTCTCAGTTAAAGGAACCAAGGTCTCATCAGAAGTCCAAACATGTGCTACGGCGCTATCACTTGATTAGAGAGATAGTAGATAGAAGAGATGTAAAGATAGAGAAAGTCCACACGGATGATAACATAGCTGATCCGTTAACCAAGGCGTTGTCACAGGCAAAGCATGATAAACATGTTCACATGCATGGGCTTAGGCATATGGGTGATTGACTTTAGGCCAAGTGGGAGATTGTTGAAAAGGTGTCCTAAACCTAATCGGGCTGGACCGGATCCGACCTGGTCGGGTCGTCTACAATCTATTTTAGTTCATGTAATAACTTTATTATGATTAATAAAAGCACTTTTGTTATTATATATTGTTTATCTTCATGTTGTTAGTTGTACTACCTCCGGTCCAAAATATAAGTCATCCTACACTTTTTTACTTGTCCCATAATATAAGTCATTCTACATTACCAATGCAACATTTATTGCTCTTTCTCTATCTTACCCCTAATTTATTATGAATTCAATAACTTTTCATTACTTAACAACTATTGCATTAATGATAGTCAAGGGGTATTTTAGACATTAACCTCCAAATTAATGACATTCAACCAATTCCTTAATCTGTGTGAAAATTCCTAGGATGACTTATATTTTGGACCGGAGGTAGTATATATATAGTAACATCCCTAGTGTCAAACTGTGATAGAGAAACCATGATAGTGATTATGGTTGATGAGATCTCTAATCGCTTTAACAAGTTTGATACTTAAATGTCTCTAGTCGTATGTACTGCCAAATGGGATATTGATAAAAAAAAAATTAGACATACAAACAAGTTTTATTAATTTTTTGTTTGGAAAACTATAGAAATTAAAAATAATATATTATTATATATCTATATAAAAAAAACCACACAAAGAAAAATAAAACAAACAAACAAAAATAAAAAATTCACTTCACTCCTAAGTACGTCCTCCTTCTTATCCCCTCCCATGCCTTCGTTTCCCCTCCCCTGCCTCTTTTTCACTCTCAGCCGATTTTTTTTTTCTTTTTCCTTTCAATTTCCTACAATTCATAAATTCTAATTTCAATCTTCAAGTTATAAATAATATCAAGTATCAATATTTTCCTACACAACAACACAAGCCCTAAGTTCTTAAGTGGAGGTAATTTTCTTATTGTAAGTTACTATTTTTCTAATAGTTTAAATGTTTAATAAATAATAATGGTAATGTAATGTAATCAATATTTTAATTAGTAAGATGAATAGATGATTAATGTCTCTTGGATATCATAATATTTTTGTATGTAGAAAGATTGGAAAATAGCATAGCAAGGAAGGATTAGGAACAAGGAAGAGCCGAAGAGGGTTTTCATTTTGACAGAATAAGAGAAGCACATATAGTCATTACATTAATCATGTATGTTTTGTTTACTTGATGGAGTGATTCCGTGATTGGCCTTGCAGGAGTATTTTTAATTTCGTTTAACCTTTGCATTTTGTTAGTGGAGTGGCTTTTATATTGATGTCATATTATTTCGTGTTTGTAAACTTCTTTAAAGTTTAGGAATCTTTAATTTGAGGTACCGATGTGTGCTTGTTGTCTATGGTTTTCATATACATGAATGAATTGGCAATTCTACTTTGATTAGTGATTTCGCCTCTAAATGTGTTGCAAGAGCGATCTTGAAATAGTAATATGTAAGTATGTTTTGTGTATACGTATGAATTTGGTTTTTGTTTCTAAATATGCTAGAAAAGACTACTTTGTAGACATGTTTTGAGGCTATCAACAAATTGAATTTTTTATTTTCGGATGTTAAAAACGCGATATGTATGATCTTAAAAGAAAAAAAAAAACAATTTCAACTAAAAGACCCAATTCAGGAACTTGACAATAAACCCAAAAAATGTCAGAACCGACCCTAAATCGGACGGTGGGGAACATATATTTGTGTGGTGCCTAGCGACACAAATAAGCCCATCATTCGTGTTAACTATTTGATGTTGCATATACATTGGTCAAATAATTATTATAGGCCAAATAAAGAATATCATATATGTGCATTTGATTAGATTACATTTATATAAAAGTACAAAACTTGTTCCGTAATTTATAAACATTTCATTAATCCGATGGTTTGATACAATAGAGATCCTTCGTACACAAAAAAAGATTGTCAGTTAATTTTAGTTTAGTAGTGAATTACTTCCATCAAACAAGCAATAATTTCCTTTTAACGAATTTGATTCAAATATATATTACTCAACCTTTCGAATCATTTCCAACAGCAATTAACGAAAATACATTGATTTCTACACAAAAAATAATGTAAAACAATGTACTACTTTCTCCTAAAACCACTATAGCTACTAATGGGCCCTAAATAATATACAAACAACTCACCAATCTAATGTAATGTTTCTTGATATGTATAGTTTATCAATGTACTCTATAACTGGGCGTGAAGCAATAATATATCTTCTCATTTCTCTTTCTGCAGATTCCTCTGTAAAAACAACACAAAAGAGTTGATAAGCTCCCGGTAGTTCACAATTCATTTGCACATAATTGATGAAGAATGCATGTTGAACATAATTTCTGTGTTTCCAACAATATGAATTACAGAAATATTTGTGGCACAACAAACTTTTAAATCATTGATTTCTTTGGGACTCATATGATTCAATAGGTCCCACACATTAATCAATGACCCCAAAGTGTGTTCTATACAATGTTTTGGCTATTTCGTTGTGGCATTATCAGTACTGTATAAATTAACTGTCTATTTCCATACTTTTTGAATGGACAATATTTCATGCATATTGTTACGTAACTACAAATTCATAGACTACTTATACATAGGGCAACCAGTATTGCCGGGGCAAAGAAATTACTGCCAGGGCAATTTAAAACATTTGATACTCAAAGGACAGTTTTACCCTTTTTCTTGTATTATTACTGAATTTGAGAATTGATAATACATTAGACCCATAAAAAGAATACGCTAGAATTTGAAGAAATCATGTTTAAATGACATGTTGGGCTATATAGCTCATGGTGGGTGTCGATGATGGAGAAATGGCCATAGAATTGGTGAAGGCGGAAGACGTGGCGGTGGTGCTATAGGGGAAGGGAAGGATGATGGGCTTGTTGTTCAGACATAAAAAGAATTTTGAAAGGAAAGGAATTTAAGAGGGCAAATTTGTCAAACAAGATAAAAATGATTTAAATTGCCTTGACATGAAATTCTTCGCCCTGGCGATACCAGTTGCCATGGGGCCTAACAGAAGTACAGTATTAAGACATGATGCACTAGGTCTAACATTTCACTTTGCAGATATCGCACTGCACGCCTCTAGCTAACTTTTAGTAATTATTGGCTTCCACTAAGAAAGGAAAGTATTTAGGTCTAGCTTCATAGAAGGCAATTTGGATGTGATTGGACAACTTTGATTTATATTTTTGTGAGAAATTGTTTGAGTGACTCACTTTGAGAAACTTTATTTTACCTTTGTTCTATGATTTTCTTTTAGGTGTTCTATGATTTTCTTTTAGGTGATTTATAATTTCAGAAATGGTTAAACTCTATCCACAAGAGTCCGCCCTCCTTTTGTCTTACGGGATGAATGGAGATATTAATGAGGTAGCCCAGTGACGCATAGTCGTGGACGTTTGCTATTTACCAAACAACTGAAATATGTCGGCATTTTATGGGGTTCAAATCGCCACACTCCAGCTCAGCTTCAGGTTCAGCTATCCTTTTAAGACATCTAAGCCCTTTACTACTAATCAATGTCCTGGGACTTGATATTTAATTTCACAATATCATATTTAGTGGTAGAGGAAAATGTTACAACACTCAAGTTGTTTTGTTTTGTTTGTTTGTTTGTTTTTTTTTCTTTTTTTTGAGAACTGACACACAAGTTGTTAGGTAAAGTATCAGTGTATCACGAACCAATTTCTTTTAGTTTCTCTCTTTCGTGCTTCTTGTACAATTTTTTTCATCAATAAAATTTATCATGTATACAGAGTTTTTTTGCCTGTCCTTATTTGGTATTTGGGCCTAATGCACAAGTCACAACTAGTGGTATTAGAGCAAAATGCCTCAATATGGATAATTTTAAAATAGGTATATATAATTTTTTTTAAATGCATATAGTTGTTTTTTTTTTTTTTTGTTGTGGCTGTATTTGTGCAGATTATTTGATCGGGAACCAACGACATCACCACTTTGTAGGAATAAATGGTCAGAAGGTATTGTTCATTGTTCGAGGAAAAGTTATTGAGGATACTTATTCGTGCATAGTCCGAGACAATGGAGTTTCTCGGTCTGAGACCTAACTTATATAGTACTTGAGATTCTGAGAATGCAACAATACTGAGCTAGAATTGAACATTTTCCGACGACATCATATGGAGGTCACGCATGAACTCCTACAAGGAGAACTAAGAATTATTAGAGTATGTCATGGGAAGTGATGCAACACCGCCCGCTGTAACAGATGCCATGGCTTTGCACAAATACAACGTGAATGATACGAATTCCATGTTCCCTATAAAGGCTTCAATTGATGGCGAGATAACTGAACATATCCGAAATCCACCACGCCAAAGAAAACATGAGAAACTTTGGCAAGCATTCTTTTCAAGGAATATGTTGTGTGCCTACGGATCTCATGGAATTTAGGTGATGACTCTCACCCAAGGAAATCTAAAAATCAGATATTACATCACTAAGGTAAAAGCTCTTTGTTGTGATAATTCTGAATCAGATCCGGAGTCCAAAATTGTAGAGTCGCGGATATGAATAATACTGATACATAGGTTAGACCGTACATCTTTATTTCATAATAGTGATACAAGGTTGGGCCACACAACCAACCATTGACACATGTTGTAAAATTTATTAACGGACCAAGAACCGTTGGCTAAGAAAATGTCAGGTAAATTTATAAAGTCATAAGAGTTGACACTGTATGCAAGCCAAGAAAGAGGAAAGTTTAAAATATATATTAATAAGGGATTTGAAAGACAAGATAATGAAGAACAACTTTTTCACACGTAACAAATAAAGTGCTTCAATTGTGGGAAAACATCGTTTTGCATGAGATTGTAGATTTAAAAAGAGACATGATGAACGAAGTGGCACAACATAAGATATCAGAGATGATAAAAGTGAAATAATATGGGGCGTTTAAGCATCCTTCTCGGGGTTAGTGTCCAAAAATGCAGACATTGAAAATTCTATGGAGAATGAACAAAAGCCAACAGACATATAAAAACTGGTGCTATTGCAACTACACCTCCCGATTTGTCAGGTATAATACGAAGAATGGCATGGATCGGTAGGAAATACCATTCCGGCACAATATGAGGCGGGGTGGACATCGGATTAGCAGATATATAATTGTCGGTATGCCCCAAAACATTAGGAGCATAAAAAGTCCAAATGGAGAAAAAGATAGCAAAAGCTACCCAACCCAATGCCAAGTAAGGGATTCAACAACGAAGACATGTGATGTTGGATGAGTTAGTTATCACAACTTACAATGAAGGTCAGGTTGTCGTAACAACAGATAACACAAAGTTTCCTAACAGGATCAATGAGGTTTTAAATGAACCAAAGGGTGTGTAAATCGTTATTTACAAAACACTTAAAATTTAAGACATCCCTCAACAACTATTCAAGTGATATTGTTCGAATCCTCCATAATGAGGTTGGAACAAATTCAAGTGGTTCAAATGTGGACTCATATATAATACGACAATTGTTAGAACTTTTCCAACTCATTGTATAACAAGATTGACTTTGATCAAGTCAGTTAGATAAAGTTAGCAAAGATTGTGCTAAGTTTTGATGAACTTCTTATGTAATAGTAGTTCAAGATGTATGGATTGAACAATGTGTGAAAGACAATATAACGACTTCCCAAATCAATGAACAATAGATGTAGGTAGGTTCCAACAAGTAGGTTTAAGACACCGCATCTTTGCAGTCAATCTTGTACTAGACGTGTGAGGACTTGATTTGTAAACCTCCTTTTGTTGGGATTCTTTTATACATATAAAAATGGCGTTACTAAAGGTTATCCATAATGCAATCACAAAACAAATCTAGACTGCTTAGAAGATATATTTTTTCAACACTATCACATATTGTACTAGTAGAAACCGTGCCAGTATTTTTAACCTCTAAGTAATCAAGATTTCTTATTACCAACAACATGGTACTCGAGTTTACATGGGTATAACTCAAATAATATGATTATCAGGCCTCAAGCAGGTAAAATGGTCAATGGGCCAAGACAACACAGGCCCATGATTGGGTCATCAGTCCACAAAAAGTTAGTCCACCATAAGCCAAACCACGATAGTTTGTTCCTATAGATCATCCCTTGAGTCATCATCATATAGCTCGCTCCTTGATAAAACAAGTCGACTGCAACCTCTGAAAAGAGGGCTTCCGAGCATTAGTGGGTAGGGTTTCCACGATTGATCTCCACTAACTGCCGCTTCCCATGTTAGATCTCATCCTATGATCTTAGCATCATTGAGCCATTACTACCCCACGTCCATCATCATACTAGCCCTCAATCATAAGATCTAAGATCATGAATTTGTGCTATAACTCTTATGCCAGAGCTCTATATAAGGATGATCATCCTTAATTTTCAGAGCTTGATCCCACACAATACAAGGGTACGTAGGCAGTTTCACATGATGTAGTCATAATCCACCAAAAAATCAGTTGTGTTCCGTAGTTGGATTTCTCCCTAAAGAATCTAATTACCCGATTAAATCAACCGAGAATATTTTGGTATCGTCATTTGGCGCTACAAGGAAGGTCCATTACTAATATTCTTGTTGATAACATTTAACATATATAATATGGATAAATGAGTGTTGGATGCATGTATAATGTGCATACACTTCTCATATCATATTTACAGCTGAAACAATCACTAGTTAGAAGAACGGACTGAGTAGAAGAGTAACATGAGAAGAATAGTTACAGAGCTGAAGTTCTCAGCTTAACAGAATAGAGGATCAGATGTGAAACGTCATGCGAGAAGATATCAGATAATAAGATTCAACTGAGTATCATCAGATCAGATGAGAAATGAAGCCGATGTGTCTTAGACTGTATGTATTTTTTGTTATATCATTTACAACCAAGTATAACCGTTTTTAACCAACTTGGGAGAAATATCATCTATAAATACGCCACCATCAACATTGTGTAACTTAACTTGAATATTTTTTTTTATTATTGAGATTTTCGCATTTTATTTTGTTTCAATAATTTCAACATGATATCAGAGCATTTCAAGCTCAATTTGTGCTAACACTGAATAAACTTGAGAGTTTTCTTCACAATTTTTCCAGTTTTCATAGAATCATACCTGTATTCTATGAAAAAATCTTAGTATAATCAAGTTTTTCAACGTTTTTATAAATGTTTTCTGGAAATATTAATAGGTTTGCAGACGTTCTTGAAGCTATGAAAGCTAAGAAACAAGATTTAAGCGCATTCAGTCTCTTGTATCTTCATTCGAATGTGAATCGTTCTTTGGTCACAGTTCAACCTTTGATGAATGGCAACAATTACCATCATTGTAAAATGGCTATAGTGATGGCCTTAATTACGAAGAATAAGTATGGTTTTATTGATGGAACGGTTAAAAAAACCAGAGGCAAGTTCGGCTGAAGTCTCGGTTTAGAGGCAATGTGATAGAATTGTGAGAACCTGGATCCTTAATTTTGTTACGAACACAATGTCCCAATGTTTTTTATTGTATTTGGGAAATGCTCTGGCAATTTGGAAGAATCTTTCTTGCAGATTCTGTATTGTTGATGTTTTAAGAATTTCAGATCTTCTTGTGGAATTGAATTTTGTAAAACAAAGGATTGATTCCGTGAATCCGTAATTTACAAAGCATGTGATTTTTTTTGGAAGAAGTCAAGATCATTAGACATAGTCCTTCATGCGCCTGTGAGCCTAAGTGCCACTACGATGCTATGAATATCATACTGAATCACATGGAAGCTTAACATGTGATGAGGTTTATATAAGGATCCTCATTCTCAATCTTCAGAATTGTGTTTCATTAGCTTGATTTCTTACAAACACAAGGGTACGTAGGCAGCCTCACATGGTGCAACCATAATCTAGCACCATAATCTCCTATTTCCGCCGTTGGATTTCTCCCGAAGGAATGTTATTACATGATTAAAAACACCTAGAGATATTCCGGTATCGTCGCGAGCAAAAAAAACCATGTAATAAAAGTCAAGAGAATTACCAAAACAAGAGTTCATAATGTCTCAAATGAACTCAAAGATGTATGTGTTGTAGCCCAAATGGAGTTTAGAGAAGATGAAAAACAAAAGCTTTGGCAAAGTTATCATTTGTCTTCTGAAATTTTATTGAACCTCTTTATATAGGCAAAATATAAGCAAAATAGTACACTATAATATAGTCATTGCATTTGAAATTCTTTCCAAGATTTCAACCGTTAGAGACCTTGGAAAATTATCTGTAAAACCCCGAAAATCCAAGAAGGGTATAATTGTAAAGAGGAAAATTTTATTTATTTTTCCTATTTATTATTAGACCTAGAAGATTTAATTAAAAAGGTTTTTAATTAATTATATTAAAGGGATATTAATTAGGGTATTTAAAGGAAATAATACCCAAAATTAAATCATTAGTCAGAACGTCAGTTTTCTGAATTCTGAAAAAAGGGGACGACGCATTCTGAGAGGAAAAAGGGGAAGGATGTAATCTTCCAATCCGGGGCTGATCAGTTGAGTTTTTGTGCAGACGATAGTAGAAGGTTGTGATCACCGCGAGGAGAGGATCGTTTTTATACAAACAGTTTGATAAACAGTTCACGTTTAGCCCTAGTATTAGATCTCATACGTTCTTGAGGATTAAACCTGTGTTTTCTGTGTTTGGGGAGTTATCTAATCGTAACTCATAATTGATTATCATAGGTGATTCGTAGAAGGGTTTGGAGTTGAGAATCCAAGGCGTCGTTTTCAAATTTGATTTCGTTTTTGTTCACAAAAGATCAAAGGTAAGGGGGTGTTCTTAAATGGTGTTTGTGTGGGTATAATACTGATAAAAGTGCAGTTTTTGAGGAGGAATTAGGTTGGAAACGATCAGAACGAGCTATAGGATCGAAACGGACTGATTTCTAGCTTCAGCCCGTCAATGCGTGCGCATCTTATACAATGCGTGCGCATTGACAGACTAGAAACTTGGGATCTGATCGATCAATGCATGCGTATTGAAAAGAATGCGTGCGCATTGTGCCCAGAACATGAACAGGATGCTCCAGAATGACCAATGTGTGTGCATTGAGGAGAAATGCGTGCGCATTGCATGAACAAGATGTAAGTCTGGCTTACAGCATGCAAAATGCGTGCGCATTGAAGGGGAATGCGTGCGAATTCACCCAGTTTTTCTTTTTTATGTTATTTGTGAACATTGATTGGTTTGCATGCCTATGATGGCATTCCATGTTATTTTACAATGTCTAACATCGACTTCTGGTAGCCTTGGTTCTGCACCACAACTGAGACCCTCTGCGGGGAGAAGGTGGGAGCACCGGAAGGCTTTGTTTAGGCCTTGTGGGACATTGACTTAGTAGTCAATGATTCTTTTACAACGTGTTAGGTAGCGTAACTAGTTGTCTAGGACTAGAAGTCCCTAAGGAGCCTTATATGTGAATGAACCAGGTGGTTAGAACTTAACTCGTAAATACACATGTGGTTGTCTAAAAGCTAAAAGGTCAATATCATTGGTAAGACACATTTCTAAATCGAAGCATGAGATTCTTACAACTCTTTTGAGTTATGTGTCAAGGGACAACGTGTAATTTTCCACATGGAGACCTAAGTCCATCCCCTCTTGAGAGGTGCTTAATATGTCTCGGTGCATTCTCACCACGCACAGTGTCCTTTGATATTGGTGTAACAAACTTATGTGCGTGAGGCTATAGTATGTGATCTAGTGGAGGGTGAGAGTGATCTCAATGCAACCTATGTGGTAGAGTTTATAGAATATAATTGTTATATGAGATATATATCTCTTATATATTGTATGTAGCCATTCTTCTACCCTTTACTAAGTACGTAAGTACTTACCCATTCTCTTTCTTTTGTCCCCACCCGAGAAGGTGATTATCAGGACGACGATGAGTACGGATACGACGACGGTAATGATAGAGCTGAGGTTTAAGCTCGAAGGATGGACCTTTACTCTTTTTATGCCTTTTCTTTTAAACAATTTTGAGAGAAGGTTTTTAGATATCTTTTCTATTTATTTGAGGATGTAATAATGTAAACAACATTTATTTCGTTGTTTTGTCATTTCACTTTCCTAGACGTAGATTTTGGGACTTGTTGATCCTTTTGATTGTCGTTTGACTTTCTTTTCCGAGTAATCTTTAGATATTATTTATTCCACTTTTACTCTGATTGATTGTTAGAGGCTTATGTTTGTATTAATTTTGATTTATTAAAAGTTAATATATGCATGCCGGGCGTTCTTGACGGATAAGTACTCGGTATCCGGAACGGAGCGTCATAGTTGATATCATAGTTTATGATGAATTTTTATAAGTTTCTATAGTAGCTTAGCTGATCACTTTTTCTTGAAAAATGCCTAAGAAAGCTACAAGGAGCACTAGTACTTCGTCCGAGGGACAAACAAGTCAGGGTATCACTGGTACGGGGGCTTTGCAGACAAGTCAAGGTGTCATAGTTACAGAAGGGCTGCAGGCGGTTCAGGGTGCTGTTGTTACGGGAGAGTTGGAGATGAGTCAGGGATTGGACCAGGTAAGTGTAGAACCGTGGGTAGACAGTGATGATGAGGACTTACCGGGACAGACTTCAGGGGAGAATACCCTTTTTGTTCATGCTACTACTTCAGAAGGTACATTTATTTTGCCTTTATCAGCAATTACTACTACCACTATCACTGTAGGAGAGATTACCTTTTCCCTACCACATCCCTAAATGCAGCCACCATCATGCCCACACCCCACATTTTATCCATCCCTAAGCTACACCCCACAACCGTCCGTTGTCCCATCCTTCTATCAGATGTACCCCCAACCACCACAATAATACCCACAACAGCCACAATACTACCCACAACAACCTCAATACTATCCGCCACCACCACCACCATATGGCTACTTTACATAAGCTACATATTCTCCACGGACTTCTTATCCCCAGTTATCTATGCCACACACAGTACCAGGGCCATACGCACCACCACATCAGCCAAGAGCTCACTTATAATTAACTCAGGCCACGCCACTGGCACCACCTCCAGTGTATCAGCCATATCCTACACCTAGAGGGCTTAACCTACAACCTACACCCCAAGTCCCTACCCTTTCTACTGATGAGAAGCGTGAGGAAGTCGATGTTACATGGACGTCAAGAAAGCAGGTAAAGCACACTTCGATGGAAGGACCGTTACCACCGAGGCTGATGGATGGTTAAGGACAGTGGAGAGGAATTTCAGCCAGATGAGAATATCCAGAGATAAGTGGGCCAATTTGTCAAGTTCGCTGTTGACAGGGGCAGCCCAAGAATGGGCAGATATGATAGAAAACACGTGGGGCAAGATCAACAACTGGGATGAGTTCATGGCCGAGTTCGTGGATGAGTTTTTCCCGACAGCACAGAGGTCGGCGAAGCAAAAAGAGTTCTATTAACTTCGTCTGGAGGGTATAACCATCATGAAATACTAAGAGCGTTTTCACGAGTTGGGAAAGTACGTGCCTACAGCTATGGCCACTGAAGCAGATAGAGTATCACAATTCACACAAGGGTTGTCCAAGGACATCATGGATCAGTTAGTGGCAAAAAGCCGAAGACTATGAAGAAGCTGCTGAACACGTGTCTAGAGATTAAGGAGCATAACGTAAAGTCATCAGAGAAAGTTGTAAAGAGGCATTTCAACGCCAGTCAGGGATAGAGACAAGGACCGTCCCAGAGACCAAGGAGAGCCGCATCAGTTCCGGGTAGGGCACCGCCGCCCAAGTGCCCCAAGTGTAACAGGTTACATGCTGGAGAGTGTCGTCTAGGCACGGGAGCTTGTTTCATCCGTGATAACACCACACACTTGGCCAGGGATTGTCCACAGAGAAAGGACAATCTAGGTTCCACACCGGTAGCATCTAAACCCCCTGCGGGGAAGGGCAAAGCAACTGGTTCCAGTAGAGTGTTTTTGATTGATGCAGCTATTTACGATACTGAAGACGGAGTCGTGATAGGTACCCTAAGTGTTTTTGGTTGAGTTCTTTTACTTGTTTGAGGTACTCTCTTGTTGTTTGAAATACTTGTTTACATACTTGCTAGGTGCTATACTAGTAGGAGGTTCACATGTATCTGCTTTATTTAACACCAGCACGTTTGTGTCAGTAAAAGTAGCCGAGCAACTTAGGATGCCTTTTGAAAAGTTAAGAAAACCTCTTTCGATAATGACACTGTTAGGAGAAACTTCTCAGGTTGATAAGATGATTCCTCATTGTAAGATCCAGGTCGGTAAATACAAGTGTGAGTCAGACTTGGTAGTTCTGGACTTTTCAGGATTTGATGTAATCTTGGGTATAGACTGGTTGTCAGAGAACCACGTGCACCTAGATTGCAAGGACAAAAAAGTGACCTTTAAGGAACCAAGGAAGACCCTTGTCATCTATCAAGGAAACGTTAAGTATTCAAAGGTGCGACGTTATCCCATCATTTCGGCCCTTAGAGCGGCTAAGGCCTAAGAAGAAGGATGTGATGCGTTGTTGTTCTTTGCGATGGACACGGCTAAGGAGAGCCCAGAACTTAAAAATATTCCAATAGTAAGTGAATATCCAGATGTGTTTCCCGAAGAGAGTTACCCAGAGATATGCCAGAAAGAGTGATTGATTTCACTATAGACCTAGTTCCTAGGGCAAAACCAGTAGCTAAGGACCGTACATGATGGCTCCAGCCGAGTTAGTAGAGTTGAAGGAGCAATTGGCCGACATGTTAGAGAAAAAGATAATCAGGCCTAGTACCTCACCTTGGGGAGCTCCAGTTTTGTTCGTGAAGAAGGACGCTAGCATGAGGATGTGCATAGACTACAGAGAGTTGAATAAGTTGACCATCAAGAATAAGTATCCACTACCGAGGATAGATGACCTGTTTAATCAACTTTAGGGGAAAATGTGTTCTCAAAGATAGACTTGAGGTCAGGTTATCATCAGTTAAAGGTTAGTGATAAGGATATCACAAAGACGGCTTTCAGTACTAGGTATGGGCATTACGAGTTCATAGTCATGCCATTCGGTCTTACGAATGCACCATCAGCATTATAGACCTTATGCAAAGGATCTTCATGCCATATCTAGATAAGTTTGTGATAGTGTTCATTGGTGACATTTTGATCTACTCAAGGGATGAGTATGAGCACGAGGACCACTTAAGGATAGCTTTGCAGACGCTTCGAGAAAACAGACTTCACGGTAAGCTCAGTAAATGCGAGTTTTGGTTGGACCAAGTGAACTTCTTAGGCCATGTTATTTTAGGAGAATAAGTTAAAGTTGATGCAGTAAAGATCGAGACAGTGACTAAGTGGCCTAGACCGACTACAGTTTCAGAAATAAGGATTTTCTTGGGACTGGCAGGATACTACAGACGCTTTGTTAAGGATTTTTCAAGGATTGCTTCATCTCTCACACGGCTTGCCCGGAAGAGTGTGAGATATGAGTGAAGTCAAGAGTGTGAGGATGCTTTTCAGACGCTTAAGGAAAGGTTGACTACCGCACCAGTGTTGACCCTACCTGAGGTATTCGATAATTATGATGTGTATACGGATGCTTCAGGTCAAGGGCTTGGTTGTGTTCTGATGCAGAATGGAAAAGTTATTGCGTATGCTTCGAGACAATTAAGACCACATGCAAAGAACTACTCTACGCATGACTTGGAGTTAGCTGCAGTTGTGTTTGCCTTGAAAGCTTGGAGACACTACTTTTATGGAGTAAAAACACGAGTTTTCACAGATCATCATAGTCTTAAGTACTTCTTCAAGCAGCAACAGCTGAACATGAGACATAGGCGTTGTTTAGAATATGTTAAGGACTATGATTTGGAAATACAGTATCATCTAGGAAAGGCAAATGTAATAGCAGATGCCTTAAGCAGGAGACTAGTTAGTGCACTTCTTGAAGTGATAGAAGTTCTAGACCAGTTTGAAAGACTAAGTGTTCAGGATATGGGACCACAAGGCCAAGTGCAGTATGTTGCACCGCTGATTGTGAGGTCTGGACTCATTGATGAGATCATGAAGAAGCAGGATGAGGATCCAATGATAGTTGACTACAAACGAGTGGCTAGGACAAAACTGGACAATGGGTATGTAACGTTTGGTTTCGGAATCGGCTTTGTGTTCTTAATGTCAGAGATCTGAAGAAGAGCGTGTTGAATGAAGCCCACAAGGTATCCTTTGCAGTTCATCCAGGGGCAACTACGATGTATAGAGAACTGAAGGACTACTACTGGTGGCCTTCCATGAAGGCAGAGATAGCTGACTTCGTGTCAATGTGTGACACATGTCAGAGGGTAAATGCAGAGCATAAGAGATCGGCTAGGTTACTCAGGCATTTAGAGATACCCGGGTGGAAATGGGAAAAGATCACTATGGACTTCATTAGTGGTTTACCAAAGAACAAGACGGGATACAACAAGATTTGGGTGATTGTAGATCGGTTGACCAAGTCAGTTCACTTTCTACCAGTTAAGGAAGACATGTCGTTGAGAAATCTAGCTACTTTGTACATCAACAACATAGTGAAGCTTCACGGAGTTCCAGTTTCTATCATATCAGACAGGGATAGTCATTTTGTTAGTAGGTTTTGGATGAGTCTCCAGAAGCAGTTTGGGACTAAGTTGGATCTGAGTAGATCGTTTCATCCCTAAACAGAGGGGCAGTCAAAAAGGATGATTCAGACTCTCGAGGACATGTTGAGAACATGTGCCTTAGAGGTAGGAGGCTCATGGGATGAGTACCTCCCAGTGGCGGAGTTTGCATACAATAATAGCTACCATGCAAGCATCAAGATGCCACCGTTTGAGGCTTTATATGGAAGAAAGTGCAGAACACCAGTGTTTTGGGATGAAGTTGGGGAGAAACAGATAACAGGGCCAGAATTGATACAGCAGGCTAAGGAAAAGATTGAGGTAGTTCATCGGAATCTGAAAGTGGCTCAAGACAGGCAGAAGAGTTGGGCAGATGTGAGAAGGAGACCGTTGGAGTTTGAGGTTGGTGATAGAGTGTACCTCAAGGCATCACCGATGAGAGGAGTGAGACGGTTTGGATAGAAGGGCAAGTTGAGCCCCAGATATGTAGGACCTTTGAGATCCTAGCTAAAATAGGACCGTTAGCTTATCGTTTGGAATTGCCAGAATCATTGTCAAGAGCCCACAATGTGTTTTATGTGTCAATGCTTAAGAAATGTTTGCTGATGTTGAAGCAAACATTGATCTTCAAATGGTTGAAGAAAACCTTACCTATGAAGAAGCACCAATTCGTATCTTAAAACGGAAAGCGAAGCAAATCAAAGGCGAAGACGTGCAACTAGTGTTGGTTCAATGGAGTAATCATACACCCGAAGAGGCGACATGGGAGAAAGAGGATGGACATTTACCCTTTTTATGCTTTTTCTTTTAAACGATTTTGAGAGACGATCTTTTAGTATATTTTCTATTTATTTGAGGATGTAATAATGTAAACAATATTTAATTCGTTGTTTTGTCGTTTCACTTTCATAGACGTGGATTTTGGGACTTGTTGATCTTTTTGATTGTCCTTTGACTTTTTTCCCGAGTAATCATTAGATATTATTTATTCCGCTTTAACTCGATTGATTGTTACGAGGCTTATATATATATATATTAATTTTAATTTATTAAAAGTTAATATATACATGCCGCACGTTCTTAACGCATAAGTACTCGGTATCTGGAACGAGGCGTCACATTATCCTTCATTCCTTTCTTAAACAATATATTTCTCTACTTATTTGGAGCTCAGATCAACTAGTTATCTGTTGGAGAAGATCAAGAAAATATAGAGATGAAATGTGTGGCAAGACATTGTCCATGCAAAGACTTTAGCCCAATTTTAATCCCTTAGATCAATCGCTATCCACGTGTCTTTTTGGTTGGAATAATAAACTTAATAAAGCTTGAGTATTGTACCATAAACACAAAAAATACAACCGATTGAAGCTAGATCAAATGAACAGTAAAGTGTATATTATCATCATTTGTTCTTTATCCGGTTTTGTGTTTAGCTTCAATTTGTGTCTTCATCTTTAAAATTAGCTTGAGAAAATGATGTTAGACACTTTTATAATACAAATATAAGAATGAAGCTTTATGCCATGTAATGTAAGTAATACACTTCAATTCGCATTAATACAAGATAGTAGTATAATATATTGATGCATCACTTTTAATAATGATGCAACAAGCACTTGATAAATGTGGATTTTATAAAAATTATGCCACAAGCATTTGATAAATTTAAGGATTTCAAACAAAAAAGTGGAAGCATAAGTTCCTCCAACAATTTAATGTCTCTGTACAGGTAACGGAGGTGAGTACACTTACACTGAATTCTATTAATTTCTAAAGTAGAGCAACATTCGCCGAAATTTGACATGTCCGAGTTGATCATGCTAAATGATGTTTTAACCACTACTTTACCCCGATTCATGAGCGAATTTTCATATCTTTTATCTGGATTTAGAATGTTTAATGGTAATTTCTTTATATGTTGACTTGTAATCTGAGAGTTTCATTTTATTTCCATATTGCATAGAAAAGAGCTACTTTTGGGAATTTTCTAATCTATTACATGTATGTTGATGATGGAGCGCCAAGAGAGGTTTCCTGATCGAAAGAACGAGAGAAATGGAGGATTATTACAAGTCATGGAATGAAGTTTTATAAGCGTTAAAGTCTAATATGATGAAGTGTTTAAGTGTTTGAACCAAGGTTGGACCGAATAATGTGAAGGATGAACTTGCAATGTACTTTTGGATGCCTTAAAAATTTGAATTTGGCTTGGACCTCTTCAGAAAAGTTGTATGGCGCGAGACAAGCTTTCAAACTCATCCTGAATCCCCTCAATCGGAGTTGCAGAAGTGAACTGGCTTTGCCAGCCAACTTGTAGAGACATCGGTAGGAAGTTCCTGTGGAGGCTTCGACGGCCCAAATGCCCAAAATCCTCCCTATGCCAGCTACGATGCGTATTTGACTTCTAATTTGTTTTGTAGGTCATTTTAGACGCCTATATAAGCCAGATTGCAGAATTGTAATTCATATAGCTTGTCATATTTTGTATGATTTCTTCTATAAATGAATAAAGCTTGTTTACCTTTGTTATTTTGGGAGAAAATTTGATGTAATTAAGACATCAGTTCGAGAGCCTATTTTCAGCGCTGAGGTTTATTGCTTGAGGTACTCTCTACGTTTGTATTGTCTATGATGCATACGTGTATCAATGACTGCACGATTTACTTTCTTTTATTTTATTCAATGCTTGAGTAGTGCAGTAACCGAATCATGAACAATCAATTCAAATACAGTATTTGTGGTATGATATATGTGTGATGAGTAGAATACAATGGTTCAGCCAGGAGCTGTCGATACATCGGCACGTTGTACCATGAATGTATCGACATGTCTGAGTTGCCGGGGTCATTCTTGTTTGGTTAATTCTGGATATATGGTTTATTTCTATCTGTGTAAAGAGTACCTAACTATAGGCATGATATCATAGGATGTTCCTGAGGATTCGTTCACGGTGATGGAATATTTTGGACATGGTTATTTAGATCACTATAGGTTCACCGAGTCCGTTCATGATAGGTGCCTTAGTTAGGTTTTCTTATCCATATGATTTAATGTTGAATCGTTCTACTTGGTCGGATAAGGAACTTCCATAATGCATGTTTGCTATTTAACTGTGTCCGTTCATGATAGGTCTGTTGGAATAACATAGTTCGTTCTTTGTTCCTTTCTCGGAGTGGTTCGAAATATCATGGGTGTGTAACCATTAATATTACTTGAATTAGAGTTTGTGTAACAATTTATATTTATTACACTCGGGGAGGTTAACTGATTCATGGTCCGATAAGCTCAAATCTTTTGATTATTGGCTTGAATTACTTTCGTCTTTGTGTCCAAGAGCCTTGTTAGTTTTAGGGTTAGGACCTTTCTAGTAACAATTGGTCCAAAACCACTTTTGTGTGGGTTAGATCGTAGTTATTTAGGTTGTTTATTCACAGTCTTGTCTTTGTGGGATACGACCCTTGCTCGCCAGTGTTATACCACGATTGACATGGTTCCCTTGCTAGTGCTTGAGCATTTGAGGTGTGATCACGAGCTTACTAGAATGAAACGAGGTAATTGAAAGGAAAAATTGACATCTAGCTAGCTGAGACATATATGTCAGAGTATGATGCATGCATGCAAAGAATGTTCATGCTCGTTTCATGGATGGGTGCGCACAGACTGCAGCCCATGTGATCATTTGGCCACCACAAGCAAATTTCGGATTTGTCTCACAAAACCAGAAGCTCAAAAGTGAAAACCCGATTAGAAGTCATCAAAGTATTTGGTTGTGTATGTTACGCATTCGTACCATTTGAACTACAAAAATAAAGGTTTACAAGATGCATATTTTTGGTGTATCATGAGGAGATAAAAGGATGGATATGTTCTTGATACAAGCATGTTCTAGAAGAAGTAGTAAGCGAAAATAATGGAAATGTTAACAACTGAAGGTTAAGAGAAATAAAAATGTTAGTAATGGTAATTGTTTTTTTTTTCTTCCTTTTTTCAAAAGGTCTTATGTATATTACGAAAGGCTTTATATTTGGGACAGAAGTAGTATAATTTTTATGTATCAATAAAATACAAGCTTGTTTAATTTAAAGTGTTGTTTATTTGTGGGATTACTGCTTAAGTCACAACAAAATTTGCAAAACAATGGATAAGCAAATTAAACAGAAGCAATAAAATACTAACCAGTTTCATTTAACCTTTCTAAAAGTTGTTCCCTTGATGGCAGGGAATACATCCCTGCCGAAACCGCAGTCCTAACGGCCCATGTATGATATGGTGCACAAACTTTTGTATACGCCATTGAAGCCGCTTCCCTCAAAGAAGAATCACTATGGAAACATTAAAAAAAAATTATTTAAGTTTTGAACAATATATTACATTGATACTTTTCGGGATGGAAAAAAACAAGGTCATCTATCTAGCTATGAGAACAATCTATCTGTAAATCATTGAATACGGTGAGACCTATATGTATAGGGTGGTTCATCGGCACCCACAATTTTACTATTCATCTATATTGAATTTCTTAATATCATAATAGCCTATATAGCCGATTTGCGGCGGCCCCCTTCTAGCCGCCGCCGCAAATCGGCTCCCTCTCCCCATCCTCTACAACCCGTAAATCACCTCATCCCCTCTCTTCCCTGATGCTCCAATGGTGGAATCCGGCCAACCAACTCCTACATAATCAATTCATTCCTCCTCCACCTGTAATTCACAGCCCCTCCTCCTCTCCGGATCTGAAATTCGAGCAATCCACATCCCCAAATCTGAAAATCGCAGCGGTTGCCCTACCCCACTTGAAAAACGATAAATTGAAAGCGTGATTTCCGGTTGGTTTGATTTCGCCAAATTTTTCCCTCATTTTGAAACTCCAGTTAGTTTTTTTTTTTTTTTTTTTTTTGTGGCTGAAGCTCGAAGTCGGGGTTGAAGGAAATGGACTGACCGGCGGTGGGAGGCTGGGGGAGATGGTAAATCGCCCCTCTCCCCTCTCTCTCGCATCTCGCTGGAAAAAATGGTGGTTGGAGCTGTGATTTTTATTTTTTATTTTTTATATTAGGTGATTCTTGTAGTTGGGTTTGTAAGCATAAAATAATGGATTTTATGTAGCTTTAAAATGGTATATAGGGTGGCGGGTTGATGGTGGTGGTTGGTGGTGGGAAGAAGAACATGATGATGGAAAGAAGATGGTAATGGTGGGAAGAAGATGATAGTTATAGATTTATTGTTTTTTTTTTAAAAGTATTGGATTAAAAGGAGTTTTAGAAAATGGAGGTGTAAGAAGTAATTATTTAATTTTTTTTGTGGTGTGAAGTAAGAAAAATAATAAAAACATTATTATGGTGTCAATAATAACATTTTTTGATGTCCGTAGTAAAAGGATGCCAGTAGTAAAACTGGGTCGCCGATAGAACCATCCTATCAATAATGTAAAAGTATATTGTTTCATTGGTTGTGTCGATTCGATGGAAGGAATGGATTCTCATTTTACTCCCCAATCAAACTAAATATTTGAAGAGATAATTAAAGTCACACAATGAAAATAAGAGCCAGTAAGAAAAATAGAAAGAAAAAAAAAAAAAAAAACATACTCTGTCGCCAAGAAATTTTGGAATAAAGCTCTAACGAGATCAAGGCCCTGTCTTACTCTTCGTAAATTCCGCGAAAGGCTTCCTTGTGATTTTACTGTGCCATTTTCTATATCAAAATCAAGGATGCTACGCAGGATCACAAAAGTATCTGATGCTTCTTCAAGATCTCGTACCTGCAGATCAAATCATAGTATTAATTTCATGCAAAAAAGCATTTAAGAAATAAAATAACCATAAAAATAAAAATAAAAAGATGTACACAAACCTTGGAAACATACTCATACTCGGCAAATTTAAAGGCAATGCCTAAGCTACCAAAGAGGATAGAAACAAGCGAACAGGTTTCACAGAAGAGCTTCAAATTAAGGCCAAGATCATCTCTGTTCGATTTCACGGAAGCCGAAAGATCCTCAAAGGCATCCGCTATGGCGCATAAAGGTGTCCTACCCGTGACGGCATCCTCAAAACCATCATCTTCGATGTCCATTACAATTCGTTGTTTACGTCCTATCTAGTTTCTTAATCTTCAACATTTCATGCAGGAAACTCTCATCCACTCCTACTTGTATGAATATAATTATTTTTCAAAATGAAAAGTGGAAAAAATGAGGAAAAGAGAAATTTTTGGGTGGGCGTTAATTAGTTTTCCAGATTTGATTGCAAAACATTGAATGGAGGTCGAGGGCACATGACTATTTATGGCTGAAATTTCTTAGCAAGAAATTTCTTATTTATGTAATGACGTGATAAATATTTGGTTTATACACGTTACCTGTGCTCATTTTGTGCACTCTTTCGATGTAGGAATCATTTTTGCGTGTAAATTGCAAACTCTCGCCTTGTTTTGTGAATGCCTTTGCAATCCCTCTTCGTGGACCACAATTTTGTAGAACGTTCACTATCCAGATTCAGAATAATGTATTTTTCATTGATTCAACATAGTAGGGAAAGTACAATATATATAATTTTTGGTGGCCTAAATACTCCCTCCGTCTCATAATATAAGCTTTTTTGACTATTTCACACCGTTTAAGAAAACATAATAAATGAGTTACTTTTTAATATTTCAATACAAAATATCTTTTTATTTTTTAGGACTAGCTAATAATATTATATTGTTTAGTGTGAAAGTGAAAACAATGCATTTAATATTGTATCGTTTTATGAGAAGGACTTATGTTTTGAGACACCACAAAAAAACTAAAAATATTTATATTACGGGATGGAGGGAGTATAAGATAAATACTACAATGTGATAAACCCAAAATAATATGTAAACCGTATTATTGAGATTATTTTCGACACGCCCCACAATCTCGTAAAGCGAGGCTGGACCAAGGTCTTGGTGAGGAGATCTGCAAGTTGATGCTAAGTTTGCGAGCAGCAACATGTTGGACAGATTGCCCACACTCTTGAATGTATAAAGAAATAAAATTGCACCTTTACTAACACCAATTGGTTTTAGTAAAATGGTAAGCGCTTGATCTTTAACATGGTATCGGAGCCAGAGGTCACGAGATCGAACCCTGGTTGGAACATTATTTAAAAAGAAATTGTGCAAGTGTTGGGACAGATTGTCCATACTCTTGAATGAAAATGGTGCAAGTGTTGGACATATTGCCAACACTTGAAGGGGGTGTTGGGACAGATTGCCACACTCTTGAATGAAAATGGTGCAAGTGTTGGACAGATTGCCAACACTTGAGGGGGGGTGTTTGGGACAGATTGCTCACACTCTTAAAGGATAAGAAAATAAAGTAATGCCTTTATTAAAACCAATTGGTTTTAGTAGAATGGAAAGCGATTGATCTTTAACACAACAAGTTTCCAAACATGATGGAAGTCGATCTCAATATGTTTGGTGCGAGCATGGAACACCAGATTATGGGCAAGATAAGTGGCACCAATGTTGTCGCATCAAAGCGTAGGCAGAGCAGGTAAGGAGACGGACATTTCCTGAAGAAGACTACAGAGCCACTGAATTTATGCTCCAGTATTGGAGAGTGTTTTATACTCAGCTTCCGTGCTAGTTTTGGAAACAGTGAGGTGCTGTTTGGTACGCCATCTAATGAGGTCGGTACCAAGTAAGATGCAATAAGCACCAACACAACGACCATTATCAGTGTCAGCCACCCAGTCAGTGTCAGAATAAGCCTAGATATAAATAGGAGAATGACGTGACAAGAGTAAACCGTCGGAAATGGTGTGCTTGACATACCGGAGAATACGTTTAACCACAACCCAATGAGCTTCAGTAGGAGAGTGCATAAACTTGTTGATCTTATGGACATCAAACGCAATATCAGGATGAGTAAAGCTGAGATACTACAAGCCGCCAATAATAGTGCGATATAGAGACGGATCAGAGCAAGGAGGTCTAGAGTCAAGCGTAAGGCGAGTCGAGGCGGACATAGGTGTTTGGCAAGGCTTGGCCTTCTCCATGCCAGCACGCTGCAAAAGCTGAAAAATATACTTCCATTGAGTAAGGTATAAGCCATCGGAGTGAAGGAGAACTTCAATGCCAAGAAAAAAAGAAAGTGAGTCGAGGTTCTAAAAATGAAAGTGACTGGCAAGATGCTGGATAACTTGCTCAACAAGCGAAGAAGAAGATCCAGTAATAATAATATCATCAACATATGTGATAATAAAGATACGAGCACCTGCACGAGAATAAATATAAAGATATGTGTCGGTATTAGAGCCAACAAAACCAAAGCAAGATAGAACATCGATGAACCGAGAAACTTATGCCTGAGGGGCCTGACGGTAATCATAAAGACCGTGAAATGATAATCTGTATAGTCATGGTGCAGAATTGGCAAGCTATATCTTGATCGGCAGGAGGTTGATTGGGGTATGGAGCTGGACCTTGATAGGGAGGACGGGGTGGTCCTCGTCCATGACCATGCCTCCGACCCCGATAGTTATTCGAGCCATGAGTATGGGGAGCCTGCTGCATGAAGGAGAAAGAACCAACCAGGTAAGCTGCGGCTGATGTTGAAAATGGAGTAGAAGGTGATGCCGGCCCAATAAGAGTGGGGTGGTGGTGCTTCAGGCGAGTCTTGGTGGTGAGGAAGAGGCGTAAACCTCATCAAGCGTAATTCAAGTGCGAGCGGAGATCATTGTTAGAAGGGAATCGTAATCAGGACCAAGACCACCCAGGTGGTATGCAATGTGATTGTTGAAATTAAGCGGATGGCCAGCCAAAGAAAGTTCATCTGCAAGCTTTTGATCTAAAAGTATCAACCGCCGATAATTCTTCTTTCCGAGTATAGGCTATCTCGGTGCGTAACTGTACCAATTTGCCCTACTTTGGGAGCGAATGCTGCTTGAAGCGCTGTCTCATTTTTTATTTTGTCAAAGGTTAGACTGTGAAACACCAAGAAGGTGTGAATGACAGTTGAGGTGCAGTTAGGAAGATTGTGTTTGTGATGAGCTGGTGAAGAGGCAATTGAACCCTTCAAGGACCAGTGGAGCAGACTTAGTGAAACAACAATTCAACCTGTTAAGGACTAAGGATCGGAGATTATGAAGCTAAGGAATAGTCAAGGATAATCAGTTTTTAAACTTACTTTGTGTCTTGTAACTATAACCTCAAGAACATAGTGAATTTCCTCCAACATCACAGGAGAAGAGATGACTGATAGGAATACACCACCTGGAACCTATATAAATACTTTACGCATTTATTTACAGTATTTTAGTGAATAACTAATCAGATCATAAACTCATCAAACTTCAAAAACTGAGTCAGCACTGCATATTTCTATACAAACTGATAACTGAAGTATTATTTCAAGGTTAAGATGTTGAAGCAATTCTAGAGGAGCCAATCAGTCAACAAAAAAAAGGAAGTAGTGTATGTTGGTGTGTTGAAGAATCTTGATGACTTGAAGATATCTACTAGAGAACAACATCTAACCAAACAACAACTCAGTCAGTATACAGTACAACTAAGAAAACTTCTGGGAATGAGTCAAATAGTCCCTACTTGCAATGGTTGAAAGATCATCCTGCTACGTAAGTAATTGGTGATGTACCACATGGAGTCAAAAAAAGAAATCAATTAGGTGCAATGTTAACTTGTTTCATAACACAGCGGGAACCAAAAGCAATTAAAGAGGCAGTAAGTGATCCTGACTGGATCGTTTCCATGCAAGAAGAGCTGAATTAATTTGAAAGAAATCAATTCTACGAACTCGTAGACAAACCTGATCATGCAAATATCATTGGAACTAAATGGGTATTCAGAAACAAACTTGATGAATCTGGTACCATTGTTAGAAATAAGGCCAAACTAGTTACAAAAGGATATTTCAAGCGGAAGGAAATAACTGGGATGAGACTTATGCACCTGTTGCAAGACTAAAAGCAATCAAATTATTTCTTGCTCATGTTGCTTATAAGGCCATCAAAGTGTACCAAATGGATGTAGAAAGTGCTTTTTTGAATGGTATCTTGGAAGAAGAAGTGTGTGTTCAACAACCACCTGGTTTCTAGATAAAATGTCAAAAAGATAAAGTCTACAAATTGAAGATGGCTTTATTTGGCTTGAAGCAAGCACCAAGAGATTGGTCTGAGACCTTATCTCAATTCTTGGTATACATTGGCTTTACAAAGGGAACCATTGACAAGACACTTTTCAGAATCAAGGATGGAGACAACACTCTACTAGTTCAAATCTATGTAGATGACATCATTTTTGAATAAAAAAAAGAGCTTGTTTGTGAAATGTTTCCTAATCTCATGAAAAGTAAATTCCAGATGAGTATGATGGGAGAATTTAATTACTTCTTGGGATTACAAGTGAAGCATATGGATGAAGGCATTTTCATTCACCAAAATAAATACACAAAGAAGATGATAAAGAAGTTAGGGATGGAAACCTGTCCAAAGATCTCAACACTTATGAGCATATGAGTTAGATTAGATGAATATAAAGATGGCATAGGTGTGGATCATACACTTTATAGAAGAATACTTGGAAGTTTGTTGTATCTCACAGTCAGTAAACCAAATATATCTTTTGCAGTTGGTGTCTGTGCCAGATTTCAATCAAGGCCTATGGAAAGTCATCTTGATGCAGTTAACAGGATACTCAGATATCTGAAGGAGACTTTAGAAGTTAGAATTTGTTATTCCAAGGAAGGAAGGTTCAAGTTAATCTCATATTCAGATTCTGATTATGCTGAACTCAGGCACATGTCAGTTGATGGGTAAGAGACTTGTGTCTTGGTTCAGCAAAATGCCAAATTCTACCTCAACCTCCACTGCTTAGGCTGAATATATAGCTGATGTAAGTTATTTTGCTCAAGTCCTATAGTTAAGACAACAATTAAGCAATTATAGGATATAGGAGAATCAAATTCACATAATGTGTGACAATATAAGTGCAATAGATATTACAGAAAATCATGTACTTCACTAAGGGACTAAACATATTGATGTACGACATCACTTATTAAGAGACCTTATAGAAAACAAAGATGTGGTGGTTTAATATACATCAACTGAAGATCAGCTCACTGACATTTTCACTAAGCAGCTTGATGTTGAAAGATTTGTTAAGCTGAGAACTAAGTTGGGAATTATCAAGGTCAACTGATCCACATCTGCTGAATGGAAATTGAAAAATCAACAGAGCATTGGAGTCCACCAAGGAAATTGGTCCTTGACATTTTGGGTGCACTCACTTGGCAGATCACTCTTTGGTACCAACGATTTCATTTTGTTCAAGTTTGTATATGAGTTGAACATGGAAGAGGTGATGATTTTTACTCTACTGATGTGCTGACAAAGACTGCTGAGATATTTACTCTACTGAATTTTCAAGAAGTCAAATAAAGTTAAAGATGAGATAAATATCTACAGTTACCATTGTACCGCAGTAAATGCAACCGTAATTGTCAGAAAAGCTACTACAATGTTTTGGATAAGACGAAAATTATATAACGGACATACTATTTTACAGTGTACGAATTTAAAAAATTACAGCCGTTAGGGAGCTTTGCCTTTAAAAGGCAGCAGAGGAAGTAAGCAGTGGAACACATGTGAAGAAATGTTTTGCAAGTATTTTTGCGAAATATCTCAACCCTACCTCAAATTTTATTAAGTTTTTCAAATATATCTTCTAAATACATTATCTTGGGAGCTGCTGTATCAATAGATGAATAAATTACTGATTACAATGTAACAACATTAGCCAAGGAGATTGCAAAGAAGATCTCACCCTTCTATGGACTGAAGGAAGCTTTGAACATTTAACTTCAAGATTCGGCAAAACATGAAGATATATGTCAATTCTGGGAGAACTTGAAGGTGGATAAGGATGTTATCATTACACATTTTCAAGGACGAAAGATTATTCTTACTAAAGATCTCAGTAGTAACCTATTCGGTTTTGAAAAACTAGATATCACAACAACAAATCTCAAAGCTCTAAATATGAATAGAGGAGCGTTGCTGAAGGATATTTCATTAAATGAAAATGAGGAAGCTACCATTTCATCTAAAATGAAACAATTTAAACCAGAGTATGCTAAAATAAGTCAATAAATTTCTAAGGGCATTGATGAAGTCGGATTTCACCAAATATCAGTTACGGGTGAGATTGCTCTAGTGGTAGTTCTCCGGTCACCGGCCGATACCAAAAGAGGGGATAGTTTATTATATGGTGTTTTGACTGAACTCAAGTTATTCTTGAGCTGCCTACGTATCCAATTGCTTCACTGGAATCAAGTCGGCCGTAGTTCTTGTAGCGGTTTAAATAGAGTCTCTAAACCCTAATTTTGCCGTATCCTCCAAGAATTCGGTTAAGATTAGATTTGCATTGACCCCCTAATTATTAGGAGATAATGATTCTTTCATATCGAGTAATGAATCAGAGCCTTAATAAGGCTAGGTTCATTTCTCACGTTTATCCCCGCTAAATGGACATGTGCGTATAAATGTGTGACCGCTCGGGCCTATTGGCCGGATTAGTATGGTCGCGCTCTGTGCATTCCCTATAGACCGACCGTCCTGCGGTGGTCAGGATTAGGGGGGTTTCTCGCCCTCGGATTATATGGTCAGGCTTCCTCTCTCTGGTCGGGAGACTTTCCCTACTCTTCCTGTGATTAGCCAATATTTGTATGACGCGTGGCTTTGGCCTGATCCGACCATCATCATAAGCCCCCCAGGTCGACCTGGATCTTTAACCTGGGGCGATCTGCTTCTGACCAGACTTGGTCGTGACTGGGCGGCTCTACTCGGAGCCGTTCGAGACTTTGTGACGCGTCATACATTATTGCGATTGTCATTATTAGCACGAGAAACGAGGCGTCAACGCCTGCTGACGTCAGATGGGCCGTTAACCGAGGCGTCGCTTGGGGTTATAACCTATCTCCTCAAACGTCCGTTCTCCATTATTACTGCCGTTATTAATCTCCAGCCAGGTGTAAAACTGAAGTTTCTCCTCTCTTCATTTCTGAAAGTAAGTACTCTCTTTTTGCATTTCTGATTGTTCTTTTAATTTGCAATTTATGAGGGTGAGATCCTCCACTCCTTCCGACGAGTCAGTTGATAGAGAATTGAGCCCTAAATCCTTTGATTTTGAGCCTGAAGGTGTTTCCGCCTCCCCACCCCTTTTGACTTCATCTTTTCCGGCCACTTCTCCGGCCATCACTTACCAATATAACCTATTATCTGGGCTTATTCCTAGGCACACTGTGTCCCCCACCCCTAGGGATTCTGCATTCGTACGACATCTAAAGGTCGTTTATGCCACCAAATCTATCATGGGTAGTTTTGGAATTGAATCAATCATCTCCCAACACACTATCGATTATCTCTGCAACCAATACCACATAGATGCTACTAGATTTGCTCAACGCATTCCTATCAGCCCACCATCGAGAACTGATGCTCGGGTCGTCGGCCGTTATGTGTCTAAGCCTCCTCCCGACTATTTTGCGGTCTACAAGGAGCAATTTGAATGTGGTCTGAGGTTGCCCCTATGTCCTGCTATTGTGGCCACTCTCCGCCATTATGAATTGGGAATTGCCCAACTTGCCCCAAATAGGGTTCGATTTATCATAGGATTTGCTATCTGGTGCCGTTTGGTACGGACTAGATTCTCAGTTGGGCTATTTCGGACGTTTTACCGGCGCTGCAAGGTTCCCAACTCTCCGGGGTGGTATTATTTTCTTCGCCAACCGGGTCCTCTGCTAGATATTCCCATCCAACATGCCGGGAAAACGTCCTTTAAGCGATGGAAAGAGAGATTCTTTTTTGTTCGTCACGAGGGGAATGCCCGATTGGGTAGATGGAACACTGCCACGCTCGACAAGGATGAGAATCCTGATATGGCCGATCTGAAGGACTGGATCCAAGTTATCAGGCAGTTGGATATCTTCATGAATTGCCAAAACTATCCTTCCGAGCTCATCGATCGCACTCGGTTACATGAGGCCAGGCCCGAGCCATACGCACCTCTTACTGAAGAAGAGGAGAAATCTTGTAGGATCTTGTTGTAAAAGTTGATTTCTTTTCTTGTACAATTGTATTTCACGTATCTTACTTTTGTTTTCTTTGCACAGTGGCCGACTTGGCGCATTTACTATCCGGAGCAGGAGCAAGAGCTGATGATGTTCAGCCTGAGGAAGCCTTGGTCGATCGTTCGACCTAGATTAATCCTGAACCTTCGCCTGTCAGATCACCCGGTGCGGTGCTCGGCTCTGCCACTGTACAATCCCTTGCTGAGAAATAGGATGACGCTATGCGCCACCCACCGCGGTCTGGGGGGAAGATATGATTGTTACCGATCTTCCCTCCGATGAAGAGGAGGTTTCTGATCTAGTCCCCCTGCGCCGATCAGATCAGTCAACTGTCAGAGAGCCGTCTCGTAAGAGAGGACGTTCTGGTTTACTTACGGCTGGACATGCCTGGGGAGAGCAAGGTGAAGCTTCCACAATTCAAGTCGCTATTCACGCTATGTCTACTGTAGACTTAGCCGAGATGGTATGTTTATTACATCTCTCTGTTGATACCTTTTCATATGTACATTTGTCTGTATGCCCTTTCTCACCTTATGGTTGTATTTGGCCAGGGTGCTCGTATCGGCCAGGAGGTATTTGACCGTTTGGCCAAGTCTAAAGCTGTTGCTGATGAGCACGAAAGGACGGTGTCTGAGCTCAAAGCTTCCAAGAAGAAGTACAAAGACCTGTACGAGTCCAAGAAAAAGGGTCTGGTCGATCTCAAGGCCAAACATGAGCTGGAGATGCAGACTCTGCGTGTGGCACATGCTACAGAAGTGCAGGACTTGGAGGCACAGCTGACCACGGAGGCAGAGGAGAGAGCAAGGGTGGAAGAGAGTTTGAAGAATGCACAGTCGGCTCGTAGCGCTCTGGAGAGTTCTATCCCTGTGCTTGTAGCCAAGGGCATCCGGGACTATTACAGCACTACCCATTTTGATGGGGTCCTCTCTGCTCTCCTCGTACTTATAGTCAATCATGGGTACTCGATGGGAGTTGACGATGCTCGAGCGCAGTTTGCAGGCCTTGACCTTTCTAAGTTAAAGAATGCAGGTCTGTATAAGCCGGGCATGGGGTGGATGTACAACGAGCGTCTTCAAGAGCTCAAATCGGGGGTCGATATTGTTCAAAAATATTCTACCCTTCCCCCTCATAAGCCGACTGGTCAAGCAACTTCTGCGTCTCCAGAACAAAATGCCTCCGGCGATGGCTCTCAGCCTAAACCTGTTTAGCCTGCTCTGCAGTTTGTTATTTTGAAATTTGTAATGACTTGACAGTGACTTGACATATTTATTATTTCTCTGTCTTGAATTGTTGTCCTGGTGTGGGCCCCCTCAAGCATGGTATGTTTACTTCTGACATGGCATGCTTGAGTTATTTTTTGCTTGTTTTATTTTAAGATGGCTTTGCAGCTTTATCTCATTCCTGAGCATAGCGTGCCCTTTGCTTAGATTCCCTTTGTGCTAAGTATATGAACTTGGTCCGCTTAATGTCTAGCATTCTGAGCTTAATCCGCTTTTCGTAGTTTATTATCTTTCGCAGTTAGTATATATTACGCTCAGTCTCTGAGCTGTATCTGCTTTGAGCAGTTTGTATTAGTGCGCTCAGCATCTGAGCTCGATCTGCTCTTTAGCAGTTGGTATGTTGCTTTGCGCTCAGTCTCTGAGCTATATCTGCTATGAGCAGTTCATATTAGTGCGCTCAGCATCTGAGCTCGATCTGCTCTTTGGCAGTTAGTCTCTTACTCTCAGTCTCTGAGCTGTATCTGCTTTGAGCAGTTCGTATTAGTGCGCTCAGCATCTGAGCTCAATCTGCTCTTTGGCAGTTAGTCTCTTGCGCTCAGTCTCTGAGCTGTATCTACTTTGAGCAGTGTAATTTATGTATAAAGCTATGCAAATAAATGCTATAGAATAAATGCAAATTTTATTGAGAAAATAACTGATTGCCAAGGCAATTTATTACACAGTCTTGGATAATAATTAAAGAAAAAGAGTTAACAGCCTTGAACCTGTCCCAGGTGTAGAATCGTCTTAAGTTGGCTGAGTTCCAGCTTCGTGGAATGGTCTTCCCTTGAGAGTTTGCTAACTGATAGGCGTCTTTTCCGTGCACCTTGATTACCTTGTATGGCCATTCCCAATTTGGCTTTAGCTTTCGAAGGATCAAATCCCCTACTTTAAAGTACAAATCTTTCACTTTAGCGTTGTAATATTGTGCGATCTGATGTTTGTACTTGGCCATTCTTATTAAAGCTACATCACGAATTTCTTCCAATTCATCTTTCAGATGTCTGAGCTCGGTCTCTTGATCAATCTGGCTATACAGCTCTGTTCTGGGCGAAGGCAATCCAATCTCTACCAGGATAACTGCCTCACATCCATATGATAGCAGGAACTGGGTTTCACCCGTGGCCGAGTTAGGTGTCGTCGTGTATGCCCAGAGGACATTGGGCAATTGCTCGACCCAGTGCTCTCCCTCTTCCTCCAACCTCTTTTTCAGACCTGTTTTGATTTGTCTGTTGGCCTGCTCAACCTGCCCGTTTGCTTGCGGGTAACCTACAGACGTGAAGTGCTGAGTTATTCCAAGTTCTGAGCACCATTCTCGGACAGCTCTATCCTCAAACTGAGTACCATTGTCTGATATCAAATGCTTAGGGATTCCATATCAACAAATCACGTTCTTCCATAAGAACTTTTGAATCGCTCTACCTGTTATTGCTGCCAATGGCTCTGCCTCTACCCATCTTGTGAAGTAATCAATAGCAACTATCAGAAATTTCAGGTTACCGGCGCTCTGGGCAAGGGGCCGACCAAATCCACTCCCCATTGGTCGAAAGGCCATGGGGATACCAAGGGAACCATTTGTTGTGACGGTTGGTGTTTAATATTATCATGCACCTAGCATGTTCTACAGGCCATTACCAATTTGCGAGCATCTGCACCCATGGTCGGCCAGTTATATCCGAAGAGCCTGCATTTACGAGCTAAAGCTCTAGCTCCCATATGACATCCACAGATTCCCAAGTGGATTTCTCGAAGTAGATATTTCCCCTCGTCCTCGGTGGCACAACGTAACCACGGTGATATAAAAGATCTGCGGCACAAGATATCATTAAACAACGAATACCTGCTTGCTTGAAGCCTTATTTTCCGGGCCGAGACTTTGTCTTCTGGAACCACGTTGTTTTTTAGGAAGGCTACTATGGAATCCATCCAGGTAGCTCTCTGGTCGATCTGGAGGGCCTCTTTTTGCTCGTAGCTTCGCTCTGTCACTTGGTCGATCGGAACCTTTTTGTCTGAGAAAAAATTTGATGCCAATTTAGATAATGCATCTGCACGAGCATTCTTAGATCTAGGAATTTGACCCAGTTTGACATCTTCAAATTGCGAAATCAGTGCTCGGGCCATGAAAAGATATCTCCTCATAGCGTCTTCCTTTGCTTCGTATTCCCCCTTAACATGGTTTACCACTAGCTGGGAATCGCTAAATATGTGCAACCTTTTAACCCCCAACTTTGCGGCTAGTTTGAGTCCTGTAATGAGCGCTTCATACTCAGCCTTATTATTGGTTGCCTTAAAGTTGAAACGCAATGCATAAGGAAATTCTTCTCCTTTCGGACTGCAAAGCAGAATACCTGCTCCTGCTCCCTCCTTATTGGACGCTCCATCCATATACAATGTCCACTGGTCTACTGGCTTGTCAGTTTGTTCCTGCTCGAGGGTTATGGCCACTCATTCGGCTATGAAATCAGCCAAGGCCTGAGCCTTGATGGATACTCTTGGTCTGAATTCCAGATCGTAGCAGCCAGCTCGACCACCCATTTTGTCAATCTTCCGGACGTCTCCGGTTTGTCTAGAATCTGCCTAAGCGGTTGGTCTGTCATGACCACTATAGGATGAGCCTGAAAGTATGGCTTCAGTTTTCTTGACACATGGTCTAAAATCAATGACAACTTCTCTGCACTGGTATACCTCACCTCTGGCCCTCGGAGTGCCTTACTAACATAAAAAATTGGTTTTTGAGTGTTATCCTGATCACTCACCAGGACTGCACTCAATGCTTCTTGGCACACAGACAAGTATAGGTATAGAGTTTCTCCCTCCTGTGGTGCGGTAAGGACGGGCAGGTTTGTGAGGTATTTTTTCAATTCCTCAAATGCCTTCTGGCATTCTTCATTCCAGTCAAAGGGGTTTGCTTGCCTTAAGATTTTGAAAAAAGGGAGAGCCCTTTGTGCCGACCGCGAGAGGAATCTATTTAGGGCGGCCATACGCCCTATCAATCTTTGTACCTCTTTAATGTTCTTCGGTGGATCCATACTCTGTATGGCCTCTACCTTGTCTGGATTTACTCTGATACCTTCCTTGGATATCATATACCCAAGGAATTTTCCTGACCGTACCCCAAACGTACACTTTTTTTGGATTAAGACGCATTTGCGTTTGTCTTAGTACTCCAAAAATTTCTCTGACATCAGCCACATACTACTCGAGAGACCTGCTCTTGATCAATAAGTCATCCACGTAAACCTCCATGCTCTTCCCTATTTGCTTCTCAAATATCTTATTAACGGCTCTCTGATACGTGGCTCCAGCATTCTTGAGGCCGAATGGCATAGTAAGATAACAGAATGTTCCTCTTTCTGTGATGAAAGACGTCTTCTCCATGTCCTCTGGAGCCATGGCTATCTGATGATACCCCTTGTATGCGTCTACGAACGCGAAGACTTCATATCCGACCGTGGAATCTACCAAGCTATCGATCTTCAGAAGCGGGTAACAATCCTTTGGGCAAGCCTTGTTTAAATCTGTAAAGTCCACACACATGCGCCAAGATCCATCTGGTTTCTTGACTAGAACAGGATTGGCCAACCATTCAGGATATACCACCTCTTTAATTATACCTGCGTGCAGCAACTTTGTTACCTCTTTCTGAACTGCCTCTACTCTTTCCTGAGCGAAACATCGCCTCTTCTGCCGGACGGGTTTTCTGCTTGGGTCAACGTTTAGACGATGCAATGCCAGGCTGGGTGACAGACCGGGCATATCAGCTGCGGTCAGAGCGAAAACATCCCTATATTCTTTCAAAAAATCAACCAGACTCTGTCTATGTGGTTCTGGAATCCATGCTCCGACACCAACCCTGTCTTCCTGGTCTTCCCATAGGGCCTCTTGTGTTACCTCATCATTTGTTACCTATCTTTCCTCTTCCTCTAGGACGAGTTCGTCAATAAGGACCTATTGTACCATCGTTTTTTGATTTATGGTGGCGGTATAGCAGCTCCTTGCTGTCTCCACATCTCCCTTTATTTCTGCAGTCCCTTCTACGGTAGGGAATTTCATGCTGATATGAGCAGGGGAGATTACCGCTCGAAGATCTATCAGAGCGGGTCTTCCCAATATGACGTTATATGCCGAGGCCGATCGTACCACCACGTAATCAACCATAAGAGTCCTGCTCTTTCTTCCTCGTCCGAAAGTTGTCGGCAGCTTAATCATACCAACAGGTCCTGCGAATCCAAACAACGGGGCTGAGACTGGAGTTAAATCGGTGTCGTGTATCTTCATGGACTGGCATACCGATAAGTACAGAACGTTTACTGCGCTCCCTGTGTCTACACACACTCGTTTCACTGTGTGCTTATTAACTACCAACTCAATCACCAGTCCTTCATTGTTGGGAATCAGAGGGAGAGGATTCTCTGGTCCGTAAACTACCTCTCCTGATAATCTCTGCTTTTTACCTGTTTCAGATTGTGGGTCCTTGGTGTTACTGCTTTCCCCAAGTGGTCTGGATCCTGCCGGACCACCTGCAATATGTTAATGATATTTATGGGTTTATTATCAATGTGTCCCTCGGGGTCAGGAGAAGGATCCCTTCTTCGTTTTGGGTCTGTTCTACCATCATTTCCTTGATAGTAATTTCTCCTTTTGTATTCTCTCCTACCTCTTGGGTTAGGATTCCACGTTCGATCAATTGCCTCATCAATTATTCCTTCCAGGGCCGCAGCATCGATGTCTCTGATCAAATCTCTACAGTTCTCTGAATCATGACCCACATCCTTATGATATTTGCAAAACTTTGTCTAGTCCCTTTTTTTCCACCGGCCCCCTCAGAAGTGGTGGTGTTCGTGCTATTCCTTTTCATCCATTAAGGCGAGAACCTGCTCGCGTGACCGATTTAAAGGCACCAAGTCCCTGTCTTGGAGAGCTCCCTTTTTCCCGAGCCTGTCGGTAATGGGAGAGGTCATCCTATCCCATACTTGCTTTCGCTCTTTCTCGGGTTGCCGTGCCGTCTTTCCCTTTCTAGGGTCTGCCTTTTCTTGCTCTCTTTTGAGTCGGTTGGCCTCTTCCCCTTGACAATGTTTGAAGACCGTTTCTACGCAATCTTCCATAGATAGTGGGGGTTTACTGTTGAACTTGGCGTATAGTCGACCCTCACGTAGCCCTGCTATAAAGGATGTAACTATCAGATGTTCATCAGCCCCTTGTACCTGCCTTGATTCCTCATTGAACCTTTTTAGGAATTGTAGCACACTTTCGTCGTGCTTCTGCTTCAACGTCAGCAAGTGAGTGGCGTTCCTCTGGAACGGACGTGCCGTGATGAAGGCATGCATAAACTTTCTGGCTAAAGTAGTGAAGTCATTAATGGATTTAGGTGGTAGTTTCCTGAACCACTCCCGAGCCCGACCGGTCAATAACGCAGGAAATGCTTTGCACTTCATCTGGTCGGCCGCGTTGTATAAGGTCATATGCGTTAGGTATTGGTGCATATGATCGTTGGGGTCTTTTGTCCCATCATAGGGATCCATCTTTGGCATCTTAAATCCTGGGGGTCTGGGATAACTTTCTACCTGCTCAGTAAAAAGAGATTCAAAAGAAAAAGGAGTTTTACCCAGAATAGCGTCCAGTTCCATACGAGCTGCGTCTCTAGCTTGTTCTTTAATTTCTTTCCGGCCTGGGTTGGAACTGGTGGACAGAGCCTCTGCATGCTCTTCTCGTGCAGAATTAAGGGCTTTTTCTCTTTCTTCCATAAGTGGGTTCTCTCTGGTATGCGTTTCCCCTGTGACTTCTTCCCCCTGACTTTAAAAGCGTTTGTCAGAATTGTCCTGAAAGTAGCCGGATTAAGGTTTGTCAATGCCTCTACTAAAGCCTGTTGTGCGGGATCTGGTATGGTCTCCACCTGGGTGGGTTGTGCTGTAGTTTCTCCTTCCTTTTCGACTAGAGGGCCTCCAGCCTCTTTTCCAGCCACAGTTGATCTGCCGCCTTGTGCGGCTGTTTCCTGCGTTTTCTTCCCTGTCTGTTTCGGCGGCATAGTGACTGCACGTTACTTCTAGAAGTACCAATAGAATGCCCTCCTTCTAGCGCCAATGATGAAGTCGGATTTCACCAAATATCATTTACGGGTGAGATTGCTCTAGTGATAGTTCTCCGGTCACCGGCCGATACCAAAAGAGGGGATAGTTTATTATATGGTGTTTTGACTGAACTCAAGTTATTCTTGAGCTTCCTACGTATCCAATTGCTTCACTGGAATCAAGTCGGCCGTAGTTCTTGTAACGGTTTAAATAGAGTCTCTAAACCTTAATTTTGCCGTATCCTCCAAGAATTCGGTTAAGATTAGATTTGCATTGACCCCCTAATTATTAGGAGATAATGATTCTTTCATATCGAGTAATGAATCGAGCCTTAATAAGGCTAGGTTCATTTCTCACGTTTATCCCCGCTAAATGGACATGTGCGTATAAATGTGTGACAGCTCGGGCCTGTTGGCCGGATTAGTATGGTCGCGCTCTGCGCTTTCCTTATAGACCGACCGTCCTGCGTGTTGAAATGTAAACTTGATTTTGAGCCTTAATTTCTCAAAGAGTCCAAAATTAAATAGGCCTTAAGGTCCAAGTTCTAGAAACTTGTATGAGTCAATCTAGAATTATGTTGTAGGATGTACTTGTATGAAGAATTCTAGAGAGTTAATAAATTATCTTGTATGGAAGACACTAGAATAAGGTAGTAAAGGAATAAGGTGGAAGACTCTAGAAACAATCCTAGTTGAAGACTAGTACTATAAATAGGACCCAAGCCATAGTGTTTGTATCAAGCAAAAAAATTAAGAAGTTTTGAAGTAATAAAAGAAGTCTCTTCCATCAAATCTTCCTACCATCTTTCACTCTCAAATACTTCTCCATTAATAATATCTCATTCCAACAAAGTGGTATCAGAGACCAAGGTTCGTGATCATATCAAGTAATGGCTAGCAGCGGCATGGTTCCCTTTCAAGTCCCGATGCTCAACAAAAGCAATTATGATAATTGGAGCATCAAGATGAAGGCCCTCCTTGGATCACAAGATGTATGGGAGATAGTAGAAAAAGGCTACGATGAGCCGAATAATGAAAGTGGTTTATCTCAAACTCAGAAGGATAGTTTGAGAGACTCAAGAAAGAGAGACAAAAAAGCTCTCTACCTCATTTATCAAGGGTTGGATGAGGATGCTTTTGAAAAGATATCGGAAGCAAAGACTGCCAAAGAGGCATGGGAGAAGCTTCAAACTTCCTATAAAGGGGCAGATCCAGTCAAGAAAGTACGTCTTCAAACCTTAAGAGTTGAGTTCGAAGCTTTGCATATGAAAGAAGGAGAAGTCGTCTCCGACTATTTCTCTAGAGTATTAACCATTACTAATCAACTAAATAGGAATGGTGAAAAGCTCGATGACGTAAAGATCATGGAAAAGATTCTTCGATCACTAAATCCCAAGTTCGAGCATATTGTTGCTATCATCGAAGAAACTAAGGACTTGGAAGCCATGACTATAGAACAACTCTTGGGTTCCTTACAAGCTTATGAAGAAAAGAAAAAGAAAAAGGAAGAGATTGTGGAACAACTCTTCAAGACTCAAGTTAATCCAAGAAAGGAAACAAACAATCATAGTGAAAGTCAACACATTCGCCACCAGGGATATTGTAGAGGCCGCGGTCGAGGACGAGGACGTGGACAAGGATATGGACAACGTCGACAATTGATTGACGACAACGACAATTTTCAAAGGGGAGGAACTCCATCACGAGGACGTGGAAGAGGCAACTCAAGATCAAGGAATGCTAAGTCATATGTGAAGTGTTATAATTGTGAAAAACCTGGTCACTATGCCTCCGAATGTAGAGCTCCTAAAATTAATAGAGTTGAAGAAAAGGCCAACTATGTTGAAGAAAGAAATCAAGAAGATGGTACTCTACTTCTAGCTTACAAAGGTCATGAAATTAGAGAAGGATGGTACTTGGATACCGGTGCAAGCAATCATATGTGTGGGAGAAAAAGCATGTTCGTGGAGCTTGATGAATCTGTGAACGGGAATGTATCCTTTGGAGATGACTCTAAAATAGCAGTGAAAGGCAGAGGTAAAATTCTTATCCGGTTGAAGAATGGACAACATCAATTCATCTCCAATGTCTATTATGTCCCAAACATGAAGAGCAACATCTTGAGTCTTGGGCAACTTTTGGAGAAAGGTTATGATATTCACTTAAGAGATAATAACCTTTCTATACGAGACAAAGCAGACAACTTAATTGCTAAGGTGCCGATGACAAGGAATAGGATGTTTGTGATAAACATTCAAAACGATGTTGCAAAGTGTCTCAAGGCATGCTACAAAGATGCATCTTGGCTTTGGCATCTTCGATATGGGCATCTCAATTTTGGAGGTCTAGAGTTGCTCTCCAAAAAGGAGATGGTGAGAGGATTACCCAGCATTCGTCATCCCGATCAAGTATGTGAAGGGTGTCTACTTGGAAAACAATTTAGGAAAAGTTTTCCGAAGGAATCCACTTCAAGAGCTCAAAAGCCACTAGAGCTCGTACATACAGACGTGTGTGGTCCAATCAAACCAAGCTCTCTTGGTAAGAGTAATTATTTCCTCCTCTTCATCGATGATTTTTCAAGAAAAACATGGGTGTATTTCTTGAAGCAAAAATCAGAGGTCTTTGAGATGTTTAAGAAATTTAAAGCTGCTGTGGAAAAAGAGAGTGGCCTAGAGATCAAAGCCTTGAGATCTGACCGGGGAGGAGAATTCACCTCAAATGAATTTCAAGAGTTTTGTAGTGCAAATGGAATACGTCGGCCATTGACGGTTCCAAGGTCCCCCCAACAAAATGGAGTCGCCGAAAGAAAGAATAGAACAATCCTTGATATGGCGAGGAGTATGCTCAAAAGCAAGAGACTTCCAAAGGAGCTCTGGGCAGAGGCTGTTGCATGTGCAGTGTACTTGTCAAATCGGTCACCAACAAGAAGTGTATGGGGCAAGACACCACAAGAAGCATGGAGTGGGAGGAAGCCTGGAGTCTCTCATCTACGAGTTTTCGGGAGCATAGCCCATGTTCACATACCTGACGAGCATATAAGAAAGTTGGATGATAAAAGCGAGAAGTATATTTTTATTGGTTACGACTCCAACACCAAAGGATACAAGCTTTACAATCCGAATACTAGAAAAACAATCATTAGTCGAGATGTTATATTTAATGAAGAAGGAGAATGGGATTGGGAGACATGTGAGGATGACTATAACTTCTTCCCTTACATTGACGAGGACGACATGGAGCAACCAAGAGATGAGCCCACTACCCCTCTAGCTTCACCAGTTGCAACTACCCAAGAAGACGTATTGTCATCAAATGAAAGCTCAGAAGAAAGAACTCCACGCTTTAGGAGTCTACAAGAAATATATGAGGTAACAGAAAACCAAAATGATCTTACCTTATTTTGCCTTTTTGCTGATTGTGAGCCAATGGACTTTGAAGAGGCTACGAGGAGCCAAAACTGGAAAGACGCAATGGATGAAGAAATAAAGGCAATTAAGAAGAATGATACTTGGGAGTTAGCTACACTTCCAAAAGGTCAAAAGGCGATCGGTGTGAAGTGGGTATATAAAACAAAGAAAAATGCCAAATGAGAAGTTGAAAGATATAAGGCGAGATTAGTGGCAAAAGGGTATAGTCAAAGAGCTGGCATCGACTACGAAGAGGTTTTTGCTCCCGTTGCTCGACTAGAAACTGTAAGACTAATCATTTCTTTGGCAGCTCAATATAGGTGGAAAATACATCAGATGGATGTAAAATCTGCCTTCTTAAATGAGATTCTTGAAGAAGAAGTGTATGTTCAGCAACCACCCGGTTACGAAATCGAAGGAAGTGAAGACAAAGTTTTGAAGTTAAGGAAGGCAATTTATGGGCTAAAACAGGCTCCTCGAGCATGGAATAGCCGCATAGACAAGTATTTTCAAGAGAAAGGGTTTAAGAAGTGCACATACGAGCATGCTCTCTATGTTAAAAGAAAAGGCAAAAACATTCTAATAGTTTGCCTATATGTGGACGATCTGATCTTCACCGGCAACAATCCGAAAATGATTGAGGAGTTAAAGAAGGATATGGCAAAGAATTTGAGATGACAGATATTGGACTAATGGCATATTATCTTGGCATTGAAGTAAAACAAGAGGATCATGGAATCTTCATCTCACAAGAAGGATACACAAGAGAGATTCTCAAAAGGTTCAAAATGGAAAATTGCAAGCGAGTAAGTACACCGATAGAGTGTGGAATCAAGTTGTCAAAATACGACAAATCAGAGAGAATAGACCCAACACTCTTTAAGAGCATGGTTGGAAGTTTACGGTACCTGACTTGTACAAGACCCGACATTCTGTATGCGGTTGGAGTAATCAGTCGTTACATGGAGAATCCAACAATAACTCACTGGAAAAGTGCAAAGAGAATTCTCCGGTATCTCAAAGGAACGATAGATTATGGACTATACTATTCGGTTTCAAACAAGTACAAGCTTGTGGGTTACAGCGATAGTGATTGGGCTGGAGATGTGGATGACCGTAAGAGTACAACCGGCTTCGCATTTGTTGGGGAGATTTTGCATCATTAAAACAAAAGAAAATTTATAAAACCTATACTACCATGCAAAACTACCTCCTAACCGGCCGAATACCGGGTAGTTGCTAGTAAAGTTGGATAAGTACGGGTATCGATCCTCAGGGAAAAGGGCTATTGAATCTAATCTAATTAATCCTTCTTTATTAACTAAAACCTAAACCTAAACTAAAACGGAAAAGTAAACTGGACAGAGGATTGTTAATCCAAAGCCAGGAAAGATAGTTGCGATCAACATAAAATAAATCTAAGCTACAACAATAAATCTATCTAACGAACATGATAATGACTGAAGCGATTAAACATGGAAGAAATCATAATCCACCATCCCGCAACCCTTAATTTCTTCCCTAGATTATCTTATAGTGATTTAATTCAAGTTGTGGTTTCACCTATCAAACGTATGAATTCCTACTTTCGTAGATGAATTCGCCTATCAATCTCTATCTTTCGATTTACGGAGATTAACGCATCATAAAATAAACCTAGGTGCAAGATTTACTAGATCTAACAACCTAGACATTCAACCTATCAACTTTCGTTTGACATAGATCAAAACGTCTATTCTTTCCTATGGTGATCTCGCGTTTACACCGACTTTCGTCCTACGGTAAACATCAATCGCAACATCTTTCGATATAAATTGCATTAACAAATAAACGCATGGAAAGAAACGAACTTTAATTAAAAAGACTTACAAAACATCCATAGAAAGAAAATAAAAGCTGCTGCAAACAGTCTCCCATGGCTGCTCCATGTTTATTCAACCTCAAAACATCATCATGGTTCAAGAAACGAAGGAAAAACAAACAAAATAAAAGACCTAATCTAACCCCGATCACCCGAGCACAAGGCTCGGGTGATCGGCCTTGAAAGCTCGAAAGCGGCTGTTGTCTGTGTAATTTTCGTATGAAAAATCTGATGTAATTAGGGTTGGAATCGCAGCTGCTTTTATAGAAAAATCAAGTCGGTTGCTACAGTAACGGTGCCGGACGGGCGTTCATAAGGTCGGACGCCCGTCCACTATTTTCAGCAACAGCATCCAAACTTGTAACGCTCATATCTCGGGCCTCGTAAGTCGGAATGAAGTGATTCAAAATCCTGTAGAATCCTCTCTTCAAGCCCTACAACTCTTCTCTTGAGGTCCAGGGTCAAATCGGTAGTTATCATATCAATAACTGCGTTGCAAGGTCGTCACTACCCGGAATCCTGATTTTCCGACATTTATCTTGATTGATTTCTTTCCTTATATCTTTCAATCTTCCATAACTTTGATTGATCCTTTCCAAGCACGAATTTGGCTCTCTAAAATCCTCTCTTCCATCATCAATGAGTATCTACAACAATAGGAAAACATACCAAAGCGTAACGTATTTCCAAAATAACATAAAATCATCATTTAAGCACATAATTCGTTACGTTTTGAGATTTAGCTATTAAAAACATCATTTACTCAATTAATCGATTATAAGCTCGATTTCTATGAAAAACATCCATATATGGGGAATATTGATATAAAATATATCCTTATAAAACGTATAAAATCACCCTTAACAGCATTCTATATGGGAGACACCACTTTCACATGGATGTCAAAGAAACAACCGATAGTCACCCTTTCTTCATGTGAAGCAGAATATGTAGCTGCTACCTCATGTGTTTGTCATGCAGTCTGGCTACGAAATCTGTTAAAGGAGTTGGGGTTGGCACAAGAAGATCCAACTACTATTCGCGTGGATAACAAGTCAGCTATAGCTTTGGCCAAAAACCCAGTCCATCATGATCGAAGTAAGCATATTGATACGCGCTATCACTACATAAGGGAGTGCATTGAAAGAAAGAATGTGCAAGTGGAGTATGTGAAGACACATGATCAGGTGGCAGACATCTTCACAAAACCACTTAAGCAAGAAGTCTTTGTGAAGATGAGAAACTTGATTGGAGTAAAGAAAAATCAAGTTTAAGAGGGGGTGTTGAAATGTAAACTTGATTTTGAGCCTTAATTTCTCAAAGAGTCCAAAATTAAATAGGCCTTAAGGTCCAAGTTCTAGAAACTTGTATGAGTCAATCTAGAATTATGTTGTAGGATGTACTTGTGTGGAGAATTCTAGAGAGTTAATAAATTATCTTGTATGGAAGACACTAGAATAAGGTAGTAAAGGAATAAGGTGGAAGACTCTAGAAACAATCATAGTTGAAGACTAGTACTATAAATAGGACCCAAGCCATAGTGTTTGTATCAAGCAAAAAAATTAAGAAGTTTTGAAGTAATAAAAGAAGCCTCTTCCATCAAATCTTCCTACCATCTTTCACTCTCAAATACTTCTCCATTAATAATATCTCATTCCAACACTGCGGTGCTCAGGATTAGGGGGGTTGCTCGCCCTCAGATTATATGGTCTGGCTTCCTCTCTCTGGTCGGGAGACTTTCCCTACTCTTCCTGTGATTAGCCAATATTTGTATGACGCGTGGTTTTGGCCTGAGTCGACCATCATCAGGCATAATGGGCACTTATGGAAGTATAAACACCTTATCCAATGTAAAAGTAGATTTGATGGCTATTATCTGGCAGCTAGTAGAATTCAATTGGGTTGGGTTCATATTAACACAGATGAAAGAGAAGTACCCACAATTGCAAACCCACAATTAATGTTCGAAAAAGACAGTAAATAAAGATGGTTGGGAGTAGAATAGACTTTGATGGGATTACTCATTGTAGGTAAGATGAGGATTTTTTAATAAAAGATGGGACCTTGAAGTATTTAAGATTTTTGCTGCATGAGCAAAGGATTCACTGATTCTGGCCAAACTGCAGAAAGTGTTCATTGATTTTCATATTTCTTGAGGGGACCAACTAATGAAGTCCACGTATCTTAACAGCTTTACCAAACAGCCCCGATATAATCTAGACAAACCGTTTTAGATTGCTTTCAAGCTAGAAGGAAGAAAAAAACAAAGAAACATGGTCTGCTCATTCAACATTACTTGGAAGCACTGAGACATGGACAGAGGTGTCTAGAAGTGAAAGTTCTTTATAAATTGCTACAATAAGTATGAAGAAGAAGACCGCTGCTGAAGAACATGAATCATCTATGTCTAAACCTGCTGAGACTCCGAAACCAAGAAAAGAAGTTGAAACTTCTAAGAAATAAGTTTCTAAGAAAATTGAGTTACATAAAAGAAAGAAAAGAAAGGCTGAAGAAGCTAAGCAGATTGTGGAGGAACAAATTTTTCCAGAACCACAAAAGAAACTGAAGATTAAATTTGGATTTGGAAAAAGCATCAAAGTTCTAGAAGAAGAAATAGCACTAGCTGAGGGGGAAACCAAGAAAAAGGAAGATACTTCAATTGCTGATGGTTCTAAACAGAAGACAGTTGATGCAATCATTCCTGTCAATCCAGTAACTCATGACACCTGAAGACATTAAAAAAAATTCAGAAATGTTTGGATGCTTTATTACATTAAAAATCTACTCACACCAAAGTGTTTCAAACTTTCAATAAATTTCTTCATATAACTCTGAAAAGAAAACCGTGGACAAGGATATGAAGAGTGAGATAGAGAAAGTCAAAAAAATTGATGATAATTCTGATGAAGATCTCAACCTGCTGACAGAAAATCTAAAAGAATCCAGCAAAGAAGATCATGAAATATTTGCGAAATTTGAAGAAGATGAGTATCACAGATTCATGTATTTGGATGCTATGTTGGATATCATGCATCAAATACAAATGAACATTGCGAATGGATTTCTCTCTATGATTAATGATGCTAAAAAAGGGGAAGAAGAAAAGAAGTCTGCTAAGAAAAGTCAATAAATCTTGTTTGCCATCTGAAAAAGTTGTCAACCAGAGAATTTTTTTGGAAAGTATTGTCAACCTGCTGGCAACGGACTATCTCTAGATCAAACTCTTTGGGATGATTTCAAAGAAGTGTACAATCCAAGAAGAAGAATATTTTGAGACATGAACATAGATGAAGCTTTAGAGCCGTATCTTTGTGAAGACAGCATGCTGAAAGGATGAAGAGATTTAAACAAGAAAGGAAGAAGAAGAAGAAGAAATTCAATCCAAGATACAAAGGTGATCTGAAGTTTGACTTGGAGGATTTTCAGCAGTTCTATAATAAGAGCTGTGAAATCGGAGCCTCAAAGTATGAAGCATGTTGAGCTTGGAAGTTAGTCAGCAGTTATGACTACACAGCTGCTGATGAAAATAAGCATGGAAGATGCAAAGAAGAAGAAACCTACTTAATAATTTATACCATGTATTTAGTCTTCAAAAATAGCCTTTTGTAACCAGCTGAAAAATATTTCAAAAATCCAGTTTTTAAGATTTCATTGTTTTTAATCTATAAGCTTTTATATTAACGAGGGTTTTGGTATCATCAAAAAAAAGGAAATTTTAGAAATAATAGTTTTGGTTTCGGTTTTGATGATCTTACCTTTATGTTGAGTGCTAGAAAAGCTAAAAGATGTCTGGAGCTGATGTATAGGTTTATTAGAGTCTGATTATTGTATAAGTCCAATCAAACAAGCACTATAATAGATTGCTGATAGGTTCTAGTGAAGTCTAGGGTGATGAGCTGAAGGCTGAGGGATCAAACTCAGTTAAGAAGCCTGATTGTTAAAACTCAGTTTTGAAGACTAAACGTTGAGGTTTCAAACTCAGTTATGAAGACTAAGCCGTGGCAAAAAATTTAGAATTCAAGTAAGTCTGTGATGGCCTGGACTGATTTTATAGACCTTGTTTTGAAGGTTTAAGATCAAATGCAAAATGGTATGAAAAGATGTCAATCATACATTTAAAAGTGGTGTACTGTGACATCACAAATTATGATCAGATGAAATATAGGAACTCAGCTTAGAATCGAAGAGCTGTTGAGTTTTCTACAAGAAGTAAGTTGTCTGCTGAGAAGCCATAAAGTCAACAAAGCCAAGTGTTACTCAGCAAACCAAATCAACTAAAGCGTTGAATCAACTCTTAATGAATTTGTATGTTACAAGTGTTAGTTGGAGAACAATGATATCTAGAAGAATGTATATCAACCATTAGATCAAGAGGCTAATCAATAGTGGAGTTTAAATGACTGTTACCGAAATTTCGGGACTACCTAAATTTAAGCATTCTTATTGCTTGACATTATCACATGTCAGGAGGACATTGATATCTGACAATGATTGTAAAGAAGAGCATGTCTGGAGCACATTCGTAAAAATCCAAGAATCAGTTAATGAATTCAAAATTCAAACATTTGACATGGAACTATAAATTAGGACTTAGCATCAATGATCAAGCACCAAAAACACCTAAGCATTACGCTATTTTGAGCTTTTTGGACAATCAAGTTTTCTGCTAAATCATTTCCAATCATCTGCTAAGCCATCACTACAATCAATCTAGATTTTCATGAAGCTCTAAGTGCTTCAAGATCGATCCTGAATTCATACACTTGAACATTGAAATGCTGATATTGATCATACGGATCAAGGGCTCCAAGTTGAATCACTTTCTTGATTCAACCCTCTTTGTTTTTCAACAATGGTTTTCCAGGCTGTGAAACATCTGTTGAGGTGTGAAGGACATTTTAGTGCAGCTGATGCAGAAAGATCTGCGAGAAAGCTGTGTGTGGTAGAGCTGGTGAAGAGGCAATCCAACCCTCTAAGGATCAAGGGGACGACTTGGCGAGGAACCAATTCTACATGTAACTGTAGTGAACAGTCAAGGACAATCATCTTTAATTTTGTATCTTGTAACCGTAACTCAAGATCATTAGTGGATTCCTCTAACATCACAGGAGAATGAGAAATGTAAAGGATTACACCACCTCGAACTTCCATCCACAAATTCTTGTCTTTTACTTTCGGTATTTACTTTACTGCAATATACATTTCAGTACTTATATCACATAACTTCTTGGTTACCAACTCTGCTTAATCAAATCACTGAGCACACTGCTGAGTTCACAAAACTCATCACATCAAGTTTTAAGGTACAACAATCTAAAGGCTTTAATTTACATCTGCTGCATATAACTCAACAAGCTATTTAGTCAGCAGATTGTTTACTCAGCAGAGTTATCAACTCATTGAAAAAGTTTTTAGTATGAATTTTATTCACCCCCCACCCCACCCATTTAAACTTGATCCAAACCTTCCCAATGGACCAACATTAGTCTTTTCTTACGATTTTATGTGTGTCTCGATAATTTTAGTGCCTTATGTTTTAATTCAATAAATATAGTCAGATAAATGTTAAAGGATATTTACAATAGTTTTAAAGTGTAACTTTTAGTAAGGGCAAAACGATAATTGTATCGACCTCTATTTAAATCCAACACACCCAAAACCCTTATTTCATTTCCGTCCCAATAGAAAAGTTGCGCCTGTGTGAAATAAAAAGAGAGGAAAAAAAAAAGAATGACAAAAAGAAATGAGAGAAGAAAAGAGAGGGAATCTCCGCCTTTCTGGGCAATCAGACCGACGAAATCACATACTAATCACACCAAAATTCTTCCCACGTTGGGAGCTTCATTTTTATACAAGTTTTACTCCGATCGGGGTAAGAGTTTCGAAAACCCATTTTCTAGATCTATAAGTGTTGTTGGGTGTTTTCTTAGTTTGTTAATGTTTCAAATGTCGTAGTAAATGTAGAACTTTTGTGGTAGATTCGTAGTGAGTTGCTTAGATTCTTGGAGCTTTGCTTGTGGATCTTGAATTTCTTGAAGATGCAAGTGGTGTTCTTGGAGTTTCTTGGAGATTCAAGTTTGAATATCAACTTTTCTTTAAAATGTTTGAGATAATGGGGTGTTCAACCAAATAGTTAGGTGTTATTAGCTTAAAATCTTGTCTATAATATATATAAATGTTAGATTTGGTTGTTATGAGTGTCAGAAGTGTTTTGGAATCGAAGTTGTAGTTCTTGTTCTTCAAAAATCACAAATCTGGGAAGCTTGGTGGGTGACAAGTTGCTTTTGGCAGGTGCCAAGAGTGTACAGAGAAGTATGTTACTGTTGGTGCGTGCCAAGCCTAATCAGACAGCTCTAGTTGAGCTTGGTAGGCGCCCAGAACATTTCGGCGGCCGCCAAGGGTGAACAGAGAGCTCTGTTTGCTGTTGGCGGCCGCCAACCATAGCTTGGCGGGCACCAAGGACACCAAGAAGGCTTCGTCAGTTGGTAGCGGGCATTAAGAGATCTTGTAGTGTAGAATCCCGTTTTGAATCATGCCTTAGTATGTAGCCTCGTGTGGCTTCTTTTAAATTTAAGTGTATGTGTTCTTGCGACTTCACTCCGTACCGTGTCTCATGGGAGCGTCAGAACACTTTACATTTGGCCTTACGTGATGTTGACTTAATATTCATTGTCTTACTTGTAGCATGACAAAGTTAAGGGTTCGGCTTCCTATGTATCCGGCTCAACACATTGTGGAGATCCTCTGCGGTGAGAAACTCAGGATCAATAGAAACCTAATTTCCTAGCCTCGTGGTTAATGGATTATATTCTAATATTTCTATGCATTGTGAGTAAGTAGTGTATGTAGAGTTGGACTAATATCTAGTGGTCCATAGGAAGCCTTCCTATGTGCAATCAAATTAAGTGCTTTGATGAAATGCTTAGATAAGTTCTTGATAAGGCTAAAAGCTAAAACTTGTTAGTCCTTAGTGAGGCAGTTTATACCACGCTTTACAGTATTATTACACCTCAACACGTTTAGATACTCATGCAAGATTCGTTTAATAATCCACATGATTTGCAATCATGTCATATACAGGTGTTGAGGAAATGTCTCGGTGCATTCTTACCCAGTATAGTGTCCTTAAATTAATGTGTAACAAATGTCTTATGCGCTTGAGTCTACTAGTAATACTAGTAGATTGTTGTGAGCGAGTGAAACATATGTGTTATATTGTTTGACTTGCTCTATGACATTATTATTATTATTATTATTATTATTATTATTATTATTATTATTATTATTATTATTATTGTTATCTATCGAGCATCCACAGGGATGGATTAAATTGATCCGGATGAGCTTGTGTAAGAGGTCGAGGAGCTTGTGGATGGGCATGCTGCATTTGTTGAAAAAAAGGATATGTCGTGCACCGTTTGGCTGAGTGACCTTGTGTACCACATAACTGACATTTACCGAGATAAGGATGTTGTTGATAAGCTGGGTGAGAATAATCAGGTGCGGGCTGTCATGGCGGGAGTGGAGCAGCCTGAGGGTTGTACGCTGGACGAGGTGGTGGAGGTGAAGGACCAGCCCAGGCTGCTAGTGGAGGTGGGGGACGCATCATGGACTGAGCTGCAAAGGCAGTATACGCAGGTGGAGGAACAACAGCTTGAGCTCGGATGAATCCTGTTTTAAAATTGCGCAATTTTTCATGTTCATCAACGGTAATTTGCGAATCTCAAGCCTGAACGGCTCTTTCAATGTCCATATATTCCACGCTTAGATTGTGCAAGATAATATCAATGAGGTCTTCAAGATCAACTTTGGCATCGAGAGAGGCGAGTTCATCGGCTTTCAACTTAACGGTCGTGATGTAGGAGGAGACCGACAACGGGCCCTTCATCATTGTTCTGAGATATTTCAATTGCTTGACTCGACCTCTACTCGGTGTTGCATAAACATCGGCAAGATCTCACCAGGCGTCTGTGGTTGAATTCGTATGCGCAATAATAAGGGTCAGATATAAAGAAAGCGATCCAACAATGCAGTTAAGAATCAATTGATCATGTCTGTACCATAAATCATAAGTTGGGTTCACTTTGGCAGCACCATATGCATCACTGATATTCTTCAGAGGGGCTGTGATCGTGCCATCACGATACCCGATAAGGTTGTAACCAGAGAGGAGAGTACTGAATTGTAGTTTCCAGGCTAAGTAATTTGTGTTTGTGAGTTTCATGGGTGTTTGAGATGCGGAGTGGAGAGAAATGGGTTGCATAGGGGTGGATGTGGGCTTGTGTGGTTGGACAACGGAGGTAGCGGAGGTGCTTGAATCGGCCATGGCTGAACTAAGGTTTCAAAGCTGCTTTGGGTTTATTTTTCAGAATGAACGAGGAAAGAGGAGGTTATAGAAGAAAGGGAGACGATTGGCTGGAAAAATACGGAAAAAAACATGAGATATAGAATATCAGAAGCTCTGATACTGAGCCCAGTACTTATAAACAGGCGATGAAAATTCATCACTCATGACAAGCCATGTCTGATGAGTTTGATTCTTTGGTTTGCATTGGCACTTGGTCTTTGGTTCCCTACGGCAGTTCTCTTAATGTTGTTGGCATCAAACGGATTTATCGTATTAAGCGTAACCCGGGTGGCACCATTGAGCGGTATAAGTCTCGGTTGGTGGCAAAAGGATTTACGCAATGCCCCAGAGTTGATTACTTTGACACCTTTAGCCCGGTCGTCAAGCCCACCACTGTTTGTTGGTTTCTCAGTCTTGTGGTTTCCTTGGGTTGGTCCCTTAGGCAGCTCGATGTTAATAATGCTTTTTTACAGGGTTCACTCACTGAGGATGTCTATATGGCTCAGCCTCCTTGTTTTGAGGATTTGGATCACCCTACTCATGTTTTAATTTTCAGAAAGCTATCTATGGCTTTAAACAAGCTTCTTGGGCCTGGTATCAGGAGTTGAAGTCGTTTATTCTTACTCTTGGCTTCTACAATTCAGCAGCCGACACATCATTATTTATTTATCATTTGGATTCTATTATTACTGTTTTTCTTCTCTATGTCGACAATATTATTGTTACAGGTACCTCACCTGACCATGTTCAGGAGATTATTTCTCAGCTCAGTTCTCGCTTCTCTATTAAGGATCTTGGCCCCTTGTCTTGTTTTCTTGGTGTTGAGGTTTCCCCTAACTTTCAGGGCTCCTTTTGAAATAGACCAAGTATATCCAAGACTTACGTTGCCGTACTCATATGCTTGATGCAAAACCGGTCTCTAATCCGCTTCCCCTTGATGCATTCCCCTCCGATAATGCTTCGGCCACTCCACATGACAATACTATGGAGTTTCGTCAGGTTCTCGGTGCCCTCCTGACGTGGCCTTTTCTAGTGCTAATACCAGTCCTTAACCGACAGTGTATCGGGTCAAACTGTAGTGCTAGTATGGTGAGTCGAGTATCGTATCCTCAGGGAACTTTGTAATTCTTCTAAGTGTGGTTAAACACCAAAGAGCTTTTATTAACTCGATCTAAACCGCAATTTTATAACACAGATCACTACTATTCTAGTCAACATAAAATAAATACGTAAATTAAAATTTTATTCTAATATAATATATATAGATATATAAATATATATAGATGTGCATAAGTTGCAAAGTATATATATAGATATAAATATATAGATGCCAAATATATTATTAGAGAACTAGCCAAAGTTTATATAATTGATTTATACGATCTTTTCAGTGAATGGAATGTGCTCGATCTTTAGGTTCAATTGAGTAAATGAAGCGGTGTACTCTAAGGTTAACAATTCGTCCTCACATTAGCGTATGAAATTGTCATATGTCCATTGTCATCAGTCCAAATCCACAACTGTTACGGTTTTTCTGAACAGGTCCCGAGTACGATTCTACCTTTGAATAAAAAGGAGTCATTCCGTTCGTCAAACGGTCAATTTTATTTAAAGGCTCCGGTTGTCAAGGCCGGGCGATTCAACTTTCCGGTTTAAGTTTCAATTAACCGATGATTTTAACATTATTACGATCTTGAGTACAAATTTTAATAAGATTTATCTTTTTAGGACAAATCGCCCCGAATAGGAAACTGGATTCCGTTGTCACGTTTTCACTCGGCCAATTTTTACCCTCCGGTTTTTCTATTAACGAGTTCATAACTTAATTACGAGGCGTCAATTCATAATTAGATTATGAATTCTTTCAAGTCAAACTTTATCAATAGAAAAAGATTCAATTAGCTCAATTTTATTCAATTTTACTTAGACAACATTCCTTTACCGAAAAGATCGAAATAAAACGATTACATAACTTTGGCTAGTTATTAGATTTAGCCTACTAACATTATAAGAAAAGATAAAAAACAAACATAATAAACATAAATACTTTAGAAATTTTACCCGATTACAACGATTGGATCAGAAGATGTATTCGTCTGGATGCTACAACAACTTCAACAACATTGATCTTCTGATAATTTCTCGAGCATTATGACGATACTACTTTATTTATGGCATAAGGCCTATATATATACATACTACTACTACTAGAAAGAGGTAAAAGAAATATATTTGGTACACCTTTTGTGCCTGCAATGCTGCCCTTTTTATAGGCAATTTTTCCCTTGCCGGATCGATCCGAGAAAGGGCCGGATCGATCCGGGAATAAAAAATATTATCCCAGGATATTCTCTGCAGGGCCACATGCTGGATAATCATTATGCCTCCTCGGATCGATCCGAGGTAAATCCGGATCGATCCGGATAGATGTTTTTTCCAATCTTAATCCGAAACTTGATAAAATCATAACTTGAGCTCTGGATCTCCAAATGACATAATTCAAGATGCGTTGGAAAGCTCTTGAGGAGATCTATATCTTCCATGAAGACTTCTTTTTCAGAAAATGCCTTTTTGCTGGGTCATTTGTTCGTTGAAAATATAACTTGATACGGCGTCACGAACCACTGATCCACTTGAACTTTAAATCTCGTGGCACTTCCTTTATTCCTTCAAAAGATATGATTTTACTCCATAAAATGTCGTCACTCGGGGTCTTGGTTTACCTAAGGTCTGTAAAATACCAAAAATACCCACGTGAATCGACACGACACTCCGGTTATTAACCCGGTACAAAATTTATAACTTTTATCATTTTTACTAGATTTTTATAGTATTTAGATTTATTCATAGCTATTAATATTTTATAAGATTATCGTTATATTTTATTATATTTTATATAAAAAGAGTCGATAACGTATATAAAACATCGTAATTTTTATCATATAAATGTTATACATCAACTACTCCCCACTTAGCTCTTTGATCGTCCTCGAGCAAAATAAGCGGTAATATATAAAAATTACGATAAAAATAATATAAGTGGTAGATACAATTTTAAATTAGTAAAATATCATTTCAATATTATAAACATATTAATTATATCTTTCTTAGAAATTAATAAGATAAAAAGTGTAGATAACTTTGATAAATTATTTATCAACTATTATTCAAATGAAATTTCACAAAATCTACTCAATAAATATAATTAAAATTCTAGAATTATTTTCCTATCTCAACTTATATGAAATATTTGGAATCAAAGACTAAGTCAAGTAATTGACAAGATGGCTTTTTAGGATAGGACATTAGTTAATCGAAAAGATAGAAAAAGAAATCAAAAAGAGAAAGAGGCAAGTCGTACGTACTTACACCTTCACGTTTGATCAAAAACAGTTTCGATTAATAATATCTCCTTTTTCCAACTATTTTTCAGATTTTCTCTCTTCTTTTTCAATATTAAGAACTAAAAGCGTGAGTGTGTGTAGAAAATCAAATTTACAAGCATTGCTTCATCAAGATTGATCGGAGTAATACTCTTTCGATCTAAAATTACGAGTCCGGTTTCCTTAAACTCGTAATCATTCTTGAGATCTTATGATTCAATTTTTATCGGGAGTTTTATACCTCATAGTGATATAGGACGTTTCTAGATAACACCCTACTGCACTCAAATCATTGGAAGCTACTACCGATATCTGTCGATCAAAGATAAGGAAGATACCTGGTATTCGATTAATTCTCTGTAAATATGGTGCTTTGTTCTTCTTTTTTTTTTTTTTTTTCACCTCAGCATACACCATCCTTAGCTTCTGTGCTATCATCTCCTTTCATAAGTACGTACAAACTCGTGGGATTTTTAGGAAATGTAGACCAAAATAAGCCAAGGGTCGGTTATGATCAAAAATGGCTATTTCGAGTGAGGTCTTGATCACTCTAATCAAGGTTAAGGTAATTTTTGTGGTGTCAAAAATCTCATCATTCCTAATCCGATTCCATATTCATATTTCGTTTTACAAAGAAAATTATTCTAAAAAATTCATTATAAATATAAGTATATTTGCTAAAATTTCATATGAAACTTACTTGATAATATTTATGTATAGTTACATATACTTAAAATCTTATAAAGATCTAAAATTGACATATATAATATAATTATAATATATCTACTTTATTTTACTTAATTAAAATCTATTCTTACCAATTTATATTGTTTTTATTCATACTAATTATATATTATCTAATTATTTTGTTCCAAGAAAAATTAAACTAAGTATTGAGCAATTAAGTATACATTTATATAAGAAAATTTTAATTTTTATTTACTAACTTACTTCCACTCCCCACTTACGAAATGACATCGTCCCGATGTTTAGTGAGTAAAATAAAAAGTAAGTTGCAAATAAAATTAAAATTTTATATGATTTTGATTATTATTTCTTATTTTTAGCAACCATATATTATTTTGATTAAAGAAAATGACATATATATTAAACACTATTACAAACTATAAATAAAAGTAACAAACAACAAAAAACAATTAAACAACTAATTTAAACAACTACCATCTTAACAACATAACTTCTAACTGATTATCAAACCGTAGATGAACATCCGGGAGTATCCACCGGAAGTAATCCTAACTGAGAATCACGAGATGGAAAAATCTCGTCAGTAGCAAACTCAGGCACGTGATTCAGTTGGATACAAAGGTGAGAGATAACCCAGGCAAATGGTAGCGGTTTTCCCCTATTACGTCTTTCTACTGAAAAATTAATTGCAGTCTTAAAAATCAAAACTCCCCAATCAATGTATGCTCCCACATTCAACGCATACAACAGCAGCATCTCATCATCCGTAACCCCATAAAAATCTCTAGTTGGATAGATCCGAGAATTAATGAAGCGTTTCCAAGCCCTTAAATGAGGGGGTAAAGCCAGAGTTGAAGAATCATAGTTATGATCAAACAACGGAAATACGAACTGAAAGGCTTCTGCAGTACGGTTTACAACATTATACGCATCCCCAAGTTCCCAAAGAAACTCGAAGTGTGGGTTTCGATCAAAAGTACATAGTGGAATTTGATAGATTTGATTTATGAAGACTGGTGAAAATGAAATAACGATTCCCCTAACTGTAATAAGTTGAGATGAGGCTACTGTCGTTATCTCAGTGAGAGACGCAAAGAAATCTCTAACTATCGAAATGTTTATTCGACCTCTGGGAGTCCTTATCAACTTTTTCCACCCGCAACCTCGGATTAGATTACGTCCCCACTGATCAATTTTTTCAGTGTTTAAGCCTTTCTCCATCAGAATAGGAGAACGGACGAAATTTAGATGTCTCGGGACGTCATTATGAAAACAAGAGGCATGCCCTTCGGGGACCACACCATCAGGCGTATGTGGCTCATAACTATTAACCGAAGGAGAGGATCGGTTAGACATTTCTGAAATAGAGATTTAAAATAGAAGAAAGGAAAGAATGAGCAAAAGGTTGGCTGTTGCTCTTTCCTTTTATAGAATACATCCATCAAGCAAAAGTAGAAAAGATCTACTTTCTGCGCGTTTTTGTACTTACCGGATCGATCCGAGAAAGGGCCGGATCGATCCGGCCTCTGAACCAGTAATGTTGTCAGGTCGGTATACTCACGTCGGATCGATCCGGTGAAAAGCCGGATCGATCCGGAACATTACTGTTCACGGACAGAGTCGATTTTGCTTGAAAAATGCCTAGTTTTTTCTAGGTGACAAGTTTTCTTCCTATTTTTGGTTCATTTTCATTACGTTATAACGATAAATTTTTCTACACGATGCTTAATACCATAATACGAAATGAAAACATGAAAATCGTATTAAAATAAAATCCTACTATGATCAAAACAACTTAAAATTTAACGAAAAAAAGAAAAAGTGCATGATAAATAAAATTGTTTCAATGTCAAAAACCATAGAATGTTTAAAAATTATCACTCCTCTTCATCACTCAGCTCGACGTGGCTTGAACTTGGCATAGCTTGAGAACGGGTCGATTCTTGGGATGGATCTTGAAAATAAGTTGACATCCGTACCGAGCTATCTAGTCCCATCGAGCTCATCTCTCTCGTGATATCAGAAAAAGTGCTTCCCCATCTCATCGTGGTATGGCCAAATGATCCAGATCCAGTCCATTCTGATGTCGCAGCTGCCATAGTACCTGTCGAAAAATCTCCTACACCACTAGTTTGAAATCCAAAAGAATGTGGCATTTGTTGGAAGTCCGAGTGAGGTGGCATCGGTGGAATGAAATCGGGCAAGGTATAAGGCTGGGTTTGGCATTGCGGAATATCCATCTCGGCATAGGTAGGGTTCTGCAGTATATTCATTTGATATAAACCTCGTATGCCTTGACGTAAATCTTCAGACCACAATTTATTCCTTTCCGCAAAAACAGCCATATTGGCATTAGCACGATGAACATCATAGGCCATGGATTGAAACATGTCGTAAGTGATGGTATTGGGAAGATGAGTTTGAGTTTGACTGGATGAAGGAGGGACAGCAGTAGATGGAGTAGGCTGAGGTCGCTGACGGTTAGGGTCCAAAAAGTTTATTCTTCCCGCCGGCCTAAGTGGTAAACTAGGACCGATAAGTGTGTCATCCACCATCATCAAATTATCATTTGGGAGCTCAGGGACTCCTATCTGACGACACAAGGAAGAAATAAAACACGGAAAAGGCATGTGACTGCCTGGTCTAGCAGTCAGGGTAAAATCCTTGGCCCTTCTATACATCACTCTGCCTATATCCACAGGTACATCATTAACTATAGCCCAAGCAATACACAAATCCTCTTTACCAAAAGATGTAAAGTGCCGAGTCGGGTAAAGAGTATGACTGATAAAACGTTTAATGGCTTTCATATCCCGGATACATTTCCCATAGGAAAACCTGTTTTCATGCCAGACGGCAGTGGGATCTAACTCATTCTGGGCTACCGCAACAATATGATCAAAGTCTGCTGGCTCATCCAAATTCCAAACTGTATAATAATCCTCATTCTCCGGTATATCAGGAATACCATAAATAGCATTAATAATGTGAGGAGTAAACGGCACTGTCCTAGTTCTCAGGCTGACAGAGGTTAACTCACCTTCATCCGTAGCATTGTGAGTTGCTACCAAAGAATAAAATTCAGCTACTAAGGTGGTGTTAATCTCTCCCGACCTTAAACTGGCTAATTCCATCCAATGCCTCCCTTCAAAAATATCTTTTACCTCCCTTCCCAAATTTTTGAAGTCTAAGCCCCTCTCTATTGCAACTAAACATTGTCCAAATTTATTTTTCAATGCTTTCTTAGCTGCAGCAGACGCGGTTCTTTCAAAACTAACTGCCAATTCTTCTTCTGTTAAAGGCCTAGTTTCTATAACTGGAATTTGGGTAGGGATATGCGGTTTACGTTTTTTACTAGCTTTGGATGATTCGCCATTCTACGATAGTGACACAATAACAAAACAACACAAAAAAAACAAAACAACACAAAACAACAGTACAAATGTGAGTGACAAAACAGTTGAAAAATAAAAAATTGCATAAAAAACGAAATTAAGAAAATAAGTGACTACAATGTTACCTTACAAAGCTTAAAAAGGTTGAAATTTGGCCGGAAAAGATGGAAATTTCGCCGGAATAAAGTTGAAGCTTTCCCTTGAAAATTACTTCAATGTAAATGCAAATTTGAAGAGAGGAGTGGAAAATGAGAAAAGTTTAAGAAGTGGTGTAGTTTAATGGTGATAGTGTGTGATGATTTGAAGGAAAAAAATTCGAATTGGGGAAGAAGGGGAGGGGCGGCTGTTTTTAGAAAAAAAAAAAAGAAGAAGAAGAAGAAAGAGGTCCCCGTCCCTTTTTTAGGTTTTTTCAGGTTCCGGATCGATCCGGGGTTAGGTCGGATCGATCCGACCACTTTTTTTTTTTTTTTTTTTAAACTTAATAAAACTTCTACAAAAATAAAAATAAAAAACTTTTTATAAAAACTTTATAAAACTTTTAAGTAATTTCATAAAGATCCTATTTATAAAATTTTCAAAAGTTATATAAAAATTTATAAATATTACAAAATTCACGAGGGTCCTAATTCCAATACTTCTAAATCTTCCAGAGTTACGATGTAACGTTCTATCAACCTAACCTTAAGAAATGAGGCGTTCGAATTTTCTCTTTGATCTCCATCGGGATTTTCGGATAACCACCTAATCGTTCCTTCTTAACAACATTCAAACACTCATCCTGGGATTTGGTTGTGCTTTCCTACATTTCCCTTCATGCTCACTTTTTCCACAGCTTCTACACCTTCTTAAAAACTTTGCCCTTCTCTTTATCGAACTTCTCGATTTTCCATTACAAAGTTCTTTCATCGATCTCTCTCAACAATTGCTTGTTTTTCTCAAAAACTGAAGCTTCTATCTTAAACGCGACATCTTTATCCAAGCCTAATTTCAAAAGCAGTATAAAAATTTCTATTCTATCTAAAAAAGACATCCAGTTCTTTTACGTCTATCCGGTAAAAGACGAAACTACTTTAAACATAACTAAAACACAAAAAAGTAGAGTAAAGATAGATAGCACCTGGTATTCGGCTGAGTTTAACTCCTCTGCTTTTCAGTCTCTCGATTTCTCTGCTTTTTACTTTGTCGGAGGATCGATTAGTAGCATTATTTCTTCTTTCAGTGCGGTTCCTTCTCCTTCCACAAATAACTTTACTCTATGGCCATTGGCTATAAAAGTTGTATTTCCATTTGTTAGTTCAACAGCTCCAGATTTGAAAACTCTCGTTACTTTAAATGGACCTGTCCATCTTGATTTAAGCTTTCCTGGAAATAACTTTAAACGTGAATTGTACAAGAGCACTCGATCACCTACATGGAACTCACGACTATAGATTCTCTTATCGTGAAAGGATTTCGTGCGTTCCTTGTAGATTCGAGCGTTTTCATAAGAATCGAGACGGAATTCTTCTAGTTCTGTCAATTGAAGCAATCTATGATCACCGACAGCCTTAGGATCGAAATTCAAAAATTTAATAGCCCAGAAGGCTCGGTGTTCTAACTCAACTGGGAGATGACACGACTTACCAAAAACTAACCTATAGGGAGAACAACCAATTGGTGTTTTAAAAGCTGTTCTATATGCCCATAATGCATCGTCTAGTTTAACTGCCCAGTTTTTTCGATTTGAATCCACTGTCTTTTCTACAATTCTTTTGATCTCTCTATTAGATACCTCTACCTGACCACTGGTTTGCGGATGATAGGGCGTTCCTAACTTATGCGTTACACCATATTTTTCAATTATCTTGGTAAATGGTCTATTACAAAAGTGTGAACCTCTATCACTAATGATAGCCCTCGGAATGCCATAACGTGTAAATATATTCTTTTTAAGAAATCGTATGACAACTTTGGTATCATTAGTGGGAAGAGCTTCAGCTTCTACCCATTTTGAAACATAATCTACCATTACTAGAATAAATCTTTTTCCAAAAGATATAGGAAATGGTCCCATGAAATCTATACCCCAAACATCAAATAACTCACATTCTAAAATAGGTTGCATAGGCATTTCATGTTTTTTAGATACATTTCCCCATTTTTGACAAGATTCACAAGATTTGACATACTTATAAGCATCTCTATATAGCGTAGGCCAATAAAAACCACATTGTAAAACTTTAAAAGCGGTTTTCCATCCTCCATGATGACCTCCTGCCTCACGATCATGACAAAATGATAAAATACTTAAAATTTCATTATCGGGCACACACTTTCTGATTATCCCATCCGAACATTTACGGAAAAGGTCCGGTTCCTCCCAGTAATAAAATTTTAAGTCATAAAAGAATTTCTTTTTCTGCTGCCAAGTCCAATGAGACGGAATATAATCACAGGTTAAGTAATTAATGATATCTCCAAACCAGGTGACATTTCCTTAGATGGAATTCTATTCTTTAATAACTGCATGGTTGAAGGAGTATCTATTCTAAAAAGTTGTTCATCAGGAAATGAATCTTTAATTTCTATTCCCTTTTCTCCATCATTTTCCATTCTACTTAGATGATCTGCTACTACATTCTCACTTCCCTTTTTATCTTTAATTTCCAAATCGAACTCCTGAAGTAAGAGAATCCATCTAAGAAGACGTGGTTTAGCATCTTTCTTACTCAGTAAATACTTCAAAGCTGAATGGTCTGTATAAATTATTACCTTAGAACCAACAATATACGATCTAAACTTATCTAAGGCAAAAATTACAGCCAACAGTTCTTTTTCTGTAGTTGTATAGTTCAGTTGAGCTGCATTTAACGTATGAGATGCATAGTAAATAGCTTTGAGAATTTTGTTATATCTTTGACCTAAAACTGCTCCTACCGCTAAATCACTGGCATCACACATAATCTCAAACGGTAAATTCCAATCTGGTGCTATTAGCACTGGTGCAGTAGTTAATTTCGCTTTTAAGGTCTGAAAAGCTTCCTTACATTTACTATCGAAGTTAAAAGGTACTTCCTTTTCAAGCAAATGACTTAGGGGCTTTGCTATCTTTGAAAAATCTGCAATAAATCTTCTATAAAATCCTGCATGTCCAAGAAATCCTCTTAGAGTCCTTAGATTAACTGGTGGTGGTAATTTTTCAATTACTTCAACCTTAGCTTTATCAACTTCAATTCCTATTTCAGAGATTCTATGGCCTAGAACAATTCCTTCTGATACCATTAAATGACATTTTTCCCAATTTAAAACTAAATTGGTATCCTCACAGCGTTGCAACACTCTTTCTAAGTGTGATAAACATTTACCAAAAGAATCTCCGTAAACACTAAAGTCGTCCATAAAAATTTCCAAGAACTTCTCAACCATATCAGAAAATATAGCCATCATGCATCTTTGAAACGTAGCTGGAGCATTACATAAACCAAACGGCATTCTTTTATACGCAAAAGTTCCATAAGGACAAGTGAAAGTAGTTTTTTCCCTATCTCCTGCTGCAATGAAAATCAGAATAACCTGAATAACCATCTAAGAAGCAGTAATATTTATGACCACTTAACCGTTCCAACATTTGAACTATGAATGGAAGTGGATGATGATCTTTCTTAGTATGATCATTTAGTTTCCTAAAATCAATGCACATTCGATATCCTGTAATTTCTCTTGTTGGAATCCATTCATTTCTATCATTTTCTTTCACTGTGAAACCTCCTTTCTTTGGTACCACTTGAGTTGGACTTACCCATTCACTATCTGATATGGGAAAAATTATTCCCATCTCTAATAGCTTAATGACCTCTTTCTTAACAATTAAACGCAAATTTGGGTTGAGGCGGCGTTGCGGTTGAATACAAGGCTTAGCATCTTCCTTCGTAATTATCTTATGAACGCAAATCTCAGGGCTAATACCTCGAATATCAGCAACTGTCCATCCAAAAGCTTTCTTATGCTTTTTCAACATTCCAAGTAATTGATCTTCTTGTTGCTCAGTTAAAGCTGATGAAATAATAATCGGTAATAGATTATCGGTTTCAAGAAAAGCATATTTCAGATTTAAAGGTAATGGTTTCAAGTCCAGGTTCTTTGGCGGATCTTCTATTGACGATTTAAGAACTGGTCCTTCTAGTTCTAATTCCAAGTGCTTATGCCATGGTGGCTTAAAGGTAAAACTTTCTGTATCTAAAGAAAGAATTATCTCTTTCATTTCAATGTCTTCCTCATCTTCTTTATAGATAGACAGAGTTAAGCATTCTTCTAATCTGTCTTCAAAAGTTGGTAATTGATTATCATAGACAGAATGAATATCTTCTATAAAAGAACATGATTCTGATGATGCATGATTCATAGCTTTGAAAATATTGAAAGTAACTTCGTCTTCATTGACTCTTAAGATTAATTCTCCTTTCTGAACATCGATTAAAGTTCTTCCTGTAGCTAGAAATGGACAACCTAGAATAAGAGGTGCTGAATAACCGTCTTCCATTTCCATAACTACAAAGTCTACTGGAAAATAGAATTTGTCTACTTTAACCAATATGTCCTTTATAATTCCTTTAGGGTACTTAATCGATCTATCTGCCATTTGCAGAGTCATTTCAGTCGTAGTAAGCTTTCCTATGCCTAACTTTCTATAATCCTCATAAGACATGAGATTTATACTTGCTCCTAGATCACATAAGACCTTCTTAAACAGAAATCCTCCAATTTCACACGGAATGGTAAAACTACCTGGATCTTTCAGTTTAGGTGGTAACTTATGTTGCAGAATTGCGGAACATTCTTCATTTAGGCATATATTCTCATATTCCTCTAATTTTTTCTTGTTTGACAGAATTTCTTTCAGAAATTTTCCATAGGCTGGTATATTAATCAAAGCTTCGATAATAGGGATATTAACTTGAATATGACGAAAAGTGTCCAGGAAACGAGCATACTTCTTATCAGTTTTTGCCTTTTTGATTTGATCTTTAGGAGGGTAAGGTAAAGATTCTAAATCTATGACCTTTGGCTCCTTTGTCAGTTTCTCTTTTCCTTTTTCCTTAAACCTTTGAGTATTACTCAGTCGCCATGTTTCAGGTTCTTGAATTCTTTCTTTTAAATTGTTCCCTGAATCAATCTCTACTTCAGATTCCTTCATTTCTTCATGTTTTTCATCCTTGTTTTTATTTTCTTCCATTCTAATATGTTCCTTAAATAAAGTCCTTAAATCTTTATCCATGGGATCTTTCAGAATTCTGGGGATTTTTACCCAATTTTCCCTTTCACTTTCAGGTTCCGAACTTTTATTTCTTTTTAAGAAATTGTCTATAATTTTTTCTTCCTCATCTGTAAATTCAAGTTCATCTTTATCATTCTTACCATCTAAGTCATCTTCTACTTCATTATCCCCAAGGTTTTCAACTCCATTACTTCCACTGAGCTTCCTACTTCTCGTAACTACAACATTTACCTCTCTTGGGTTCCTTTCAGTGTTACTTGGTAATCCTCCTGGGGGTCTGCTGTTATTACGTTCACCTGCCCTACTCAAATGATCTTCCATTTTCCTTAATGAGGCTTCTATCGTTCTCATCCTGGTATCATGTCCACTCATAGATGTTTTCATTGAACTCATGTCCTTAGTGACTGTACCAATAGAAGTCACCATCGTTTCTATATTTTTAGATTGAGTAGATACTACACCCATCATATTTTCCATTAGTTTTTCCCATTTTTCAACTCCTTCTGCAGGTTGAGTTGAACTTTGAGTTACTGGTATACTTTGAGTGGTATGTTGAGGATAGGATCTAGGTAATGATTGTAAATTCTGATTAGATGTGTTTTCTTGATAAACTTGATTATTATTCAAGTTCCTATATGGAACTGGATACGGCGGTTGTCCTTGCTTGCTAGGGTTTTCAGACCATCGATAAGTAGGGTGATCTCTTCTAATAGCATTGAACGAGTTTGAATAAGCATTGTTTAAATTTCTATGTTGCTGAAGAAAACTCACCTCCTCTCTTGAGCATCCTGTCGGTTCTTCAATCCCTAGTGGTATTTTATCCTGATTTGAGTATTCAGTTGGTGTACTATTTTCCGAGCTTTGGTTCTTATTCTGTTGTAATCCATCAAATTTCCTACTCAAATTTTCTAAATGTGCTAGAACTTCCGTATTAGACGTACATTCTCCTGCAAAAGCTACTTTTCCGGTGCTAGAACCGGTTTCCCACATTCTGTTATTTTTGGAAATCTTTTCGATGGCATCGTAAACTAATTGAGCTTCACTCATCATTAAAGAACCACCACATGCATGGTCTACATCAGGACGTGAATCTTTTCTTAATTTACGACAGAAAAGTTGAATTTGCATGTCTAAGGAATAACCATGGTCGGGACACGCTCTTAGTAATTTTTTAAATCTTTCCCACGCATTCCCAAGCGTTTCTTCAGATCCTTGTCTAAAATTAGCAACCTCGACTTTTAATTCCAAATTCCGTCCCAGAGTGAAGTATTGTTTCGGAAATTCAGTTTGAATCTCCTCCCAACTTGTAAGTGAATGATGTGGAAGAGACATAAACCAATCTCGGCTCGTCCTTTTAGAGAAAAAGGAAACATAGTCATCCTTGTTAATTCCTTGTGAGCACCTTGACTTTTGGTTGTATTGCACAGTTCTTCAAAAAGATAGAGATGATGATGCGGATCTTCATCATCTTCTCCTAGAATTGGGCTCTTGCGTCAATTAAACCAAAAAGATGAGATTTAATCTCGAAATTATTCGCTCCTTCATTAGGTAAAAGTATGGGATTATTAGTCCGATTTCTTCTTATGGTTTGGTCACAGATAGGCCTTGGGTTTACTGGGTTGTTACGATTATTCTGGTTCCGATTCGATTATTTCTATTATTATTATTATTATTAGGGTTAACAGGGTTTTGTCCATGCCCTAGAGCATGTTCCAGCCCTTGTTCAGGTGTTTCATCACCGATTTGACCATTCTCCTATTTCTGTTTGAAGATGATTCGTCAGGATTTCCCCGACTAGTATGACCACGTTTTCTCTCTACTCTTAACCGCCTTTCGTAAGTGTTTATGTCAGGCTTATAAGGAGTGAGTGGGGCCTTACCACTTCGGTCATCAACTAACGAAATTAGAAAATAACACGAAATTGATAGTAGTAAAATTTGGTAACTTACCTATAAGGTAAGTACCAACGAAAATAAAATTAGAAATGAGATAAGAAAAGTGTTGACTTATTCTCGAGAATTTTGAGCTAATATAAGTAGTAACCATAGACACAAAAAAAAATTAGCGTCGTTCCCCGGCAACGGCGCCGGAAAGTCGACGTGGCCTTTTCTAGTGCTAATACCAGTCCTTAACCGACAGTGTATCGGGTCAAACTGTAGTGCTAGTATGGTGAGTCGAGTATCGTATCCTCGGGGAACTTTGTAATTCTTCTAAGTGTGGTTAAACACCAAAGAGCTTTTATTAACTCGATCTAAACCGCAATTTTATAACACAGATCACTACTATTCTAGTCAACATAAAATAAATACGTAAATTAAAATTTTATTCTAATATAATATATATAGATATATAAATATATATAGATGTGCATAAGTTGCAAAGTATATATATAGATATAAATATATAGATGCCAAATATATTATTAGAGAACTAGCCAAAGTTTATATAATTGATTTATACGATCTTTTCAGTGAATGGAATGTGCTCGATCTTTAGGTTCAATTGAGTAAATGAAACGGTGTACTCCTAAGGTTAACAATTCGTCCTCACATTAGCGTACGAAATTGTCATATGTCCATTGTCATCAGTCCAAATCCACAACTATTACGGTTTTTCCGAACAGGTCCCGAGTACGATTCTACCTTTGAATAAAAAGGAGTCATTCCGTTCGTCAAACGGTCAATTTTATTTAAAGGCTCCGGTTGTCAAGGCCGGGCGATTCAACTTTCCGGTTTAAGTTTCAATTAACTGATGATTTTAACATTATTACGATCTTGAGTACAAATTTTAATAAGATTTATCTTTTTAGGACAAATCGCCCCGAATAGGAAACTGGATTCCGTTGTCACGTTTTCACTCGGCCAATTTTTACCCTCCGGTTTTTCTATTAACGAGTTCATAACTTAATTACGAGGCGTCAATTCATAATTAGATTATGAATTCTTTCAAGTCAAACTTTATCAATAGAAAAAGATTCAATTAGCTCAATTTTATTCAATTTTACTTAGACAACATTCCTTTACCGAAAAGATCGAAATAAAACGATTACATAACTTTGGCTAGTTATTAGATTTAGCCTACTAACATTATACGAAAAGATAAAAAAACAAACATAATAAACATAAATACTTTAGAAATTTTACCCGATTACAACGATTGGATCAGAAGATGTATTCGTCTGGATGCTACAACAACTTCAACAACATTGATCTTCTGATAATTTCTCGAGCATTATGACGATACTACTTTATTTATGGCATAAGGCCTATATATATACATACTACTACTACTAGAAAGAGGTAAAAGAAATATATTTGGTACACCCTTTTGTGCCTGCAATGCTGCCCTTTTATAGGCAATTTTTCCCTTGCCGGATCGATCCGAGAAAGGGCCGGATCGATCCGGGAATCAAAAATATTATCCCAGGATATTCTCTGCAGGGCCACATGCTGGATAATCATTATGCCTCCTCGGATCGATCCGAGGTAAATCCGGATCGATCCGGATAGATTTTTTTTCCAATCTTAATCCGAAACTTGATAAAATCATAACTTGAGCTCTGGATCTCCAAATGACATAATTCAAGATGCGTTGGAAAGCTCTTGAGGAGATCTATATCTTCCATGAAGACTTCTTTTTCAGAAAATGCCTTTTTGCTGGGCCATTTGTTCGTTGAAAATATAACTTGATACGGCGTCACGAACCACTGATCCACTTGAACTTTAAATCTCGTGGCACTTCCTTTATTCCTTCAAAAGATATGATTTTACTCCATAAAATGTCGTCACTCGGGGTCTTGGTTTACCTAAGGTCTGTAAAATACCAAAAATACCCACGTGAATCTGACACGACACTCCGGTTATTAACCCGGTACAAAATTTATAACTTTTTATCATTTTTTACTAGATTTTTATAGTATTTAGATTTATTCATAGCTATTAATATTTTATAAGATTATCGTTATATTTTATTATATTTTATATAAAAAGAGTCGATAACGTATATAAAACATCGTAATTTTTATCATATAAATGTTATACATCACCTCCTATACTTAATTTTTACTCGCCCCAACTTATCTTATGCGGTGAACAAGTTGTCACAATACATGCATGCCCCTACAGAGTTTCATTGGATGTTGGTCAAACATTTTCTGTGGTATTTAGTGGGTACGATGACTCATGGCTTGCAAATCTTTACTGCTTCTTCTTTTGAGTTGCATGCTTTTTCATATGCTGATTGGGGTGGCAATAAGGATGCCGACTACTCTCTCACTAGTGTCTATCTTGTCTTCCTTGGACGTAATTTAGTCGCCTGGAGCTCCAAGAAACAACCCACGATTGCTCGTTCTTTCACGGAGTCTGAGTATCAGTCGGTTGCCTCTACTGCAGCCGAACTCACTTGGATTTCCTATCTTTTACATGATCTTGGGTTTGCCTCTAGCTCCACACCGGTTATTTTTTGCAATAATGTGGGCGCGCCACTCAGTTGTCAACTAATCCGGTGTTCCATTCGTGCATGAAGCATGTTGGGGTTGACTATCATTATATTCGGGATCAAGTTCAAAACGGGTTATTGCATGTTTCCCATGTGTCCAATGTTGATCAATTAGTGGATGTGCTCACCAAGCCGCTTCCTTGGCTTCCCTTCACTCAATTTCCTACCCAGTTGGGACTCCTTCCGCCGGCCCGCAGTCCAACTTGAGGGGGCGTATTAGAAGATTGTTGTTATTATTATTATTATTATAATTATGTAATTATTATTCTAGTATTATTTGTAATTATAGTAAATAGTAGAAGGTTTAGATTACCTGGGCTCTACTCCAAGGAGCGTGTATATATGTATCGTATTGTAATACACAATGACGAAGGTCGGATCATCACCTTGCCACATGTCATCCCCATAATAATCCAACCAAAAAAGAAGACAGAGTAACGGCCAACTTAAGAGTAAGAATCCTTAAGGTCCGAGCTAAGTAAGCACGGTCACTCTCCCCGACCTCTGCAGGTCGGCTGGTGCACAAGGTCAGCCAATTCTTGTCCGACCCGACATGTCGGCTTAAGTCCTCCTCGTATCAAACTCCTTATGCATGCATAAAATCAGATAAATACAGAAAGAATCTTTAGTCATGCCTACTATGATCCTGACATTCATTTATGCCCATAATTATCTCCTAAAATCAAGGAGATCAAATCATCATTATCCATTCCTTAGGGAACACGATAATAGAGTCCACCATGGACACGTTACACGCAAACGCTAGGGCACAAGCCCCTCTATATAAACAGTCTCTAAGGTACTACGAAGACTTGATTCCAATACATATATTGGATACGTAGGCATCTTGAGAAACAAAATCTCAAGTGCAGTCTCATCCACCACCAAAACACCCCCCCCCCTCTCTCTTCTCATTTTGTTTGTTTTCATTGTTCTTGAAGTGTTTGCAGATTGTCATTAGGAGACAACCCCCGGATTTATTACTCGACGATTTCCAGCATCGTCAGTTGGCGCTAGAAGGAGGGCCTCTTTTTTCTGGGAAATTTGGTTAACAATCAGCAGCGCCGCCATGACAGTCATGGGCCTTGTTCCACCCGCCGCCACCTACACCGGCAACCAGACAAGGAGCATTAATACTATCTATAAAGGGGCCAACAATCAGATCTTCGAAAAAGAGGAAGGTATGTTTTATAATTCCCCAAAACCCTACAAAAGGCAACGCTTTTTCAGAGAAGTGACCTACGGTGCTAAGGATACCTTCCCCCTAGTAATTAATAACGATGGCCTTGTAATCACGGTCGTAGTGAACACAAAATTGGTAAAAAGAATCTGCATAGATACAGGAAGCGCAGTGAGCGTGTTGTACTACCCTGCGTTCAAATCCATGCAGCTAGATGATTCTGAACTGACACCGGCACTAACCCCGTTGTTTGGATTTGCTGGACCCTTATACATCCGAAGGGAACGATTGTTCTCACCAGTACTTTTGGCCGACCACCCAAGTCTCGACTCTCCCTGTGGAATATGTAGTGGTTAAGGCTTAGTCCGCATATAACATCATTATAGGTTGACCCGCTCTAATCAGTTTACGAGCGGTGATCTCGCCCGCCCATGGCAGTTTGAAGTTTCCTACAATTGAAGGCTCTGTGGAGATCAGGATTGACGTAGAGGTGGCCAGGAATTGCTATGCGTCTACCATAAACGATAGGACAACATCAACAAAGATCTTCATAGAGGAGCTGCTCCCAGAAGATGAAGAAACACGGTCCTCAGATTATAAGACAGAGAAAGTATGCTTATGGGAAGGTCAAGCAGCTTTCACAGTCAAGATCGGTTTTTGGATCCCTAACCAACATAAGCAACAGCTCACAAACCTACTAAAGGAATTCATTGACGTATTCGTCTGGAAAACACAAGATATGGCCGGCATGTCCCTGGCATTGGCTCTGTATAAGCTGAATGTTAATCCAAGCCGGAGGCCTGTCCGGCAAAAGAATAGACACATTGCCAAAGAACGAATCGAGGCCATTGAGAAAGAGGTAGTTAAATTGCTCCAGGCCGACATCATCCGAGAAGTGGAATACCCCGACTGGTTAGCAAACCCAGTTCTGGTCAGAAAACCTGACGGCAGCTGGAGGATGTGTGTGGATTTTACCGACCTCAACAAAGCCTGTTCTAAAGACTGATACCCGCTGCCTAAGATAGACCGTATGATAGATTCAACCATAGGCTTTGAGGTGTTCACCTTCTTGGATGCCTACAAGGGATACCATTAAATAGCCTTGGACCCCCAAGGCGCAGAAAAAACTTTGTTCATTACAGAGTTCAACACATAATGCTACAAAACCATGCCCTTTGGCTAAAAAAATGCTGGTGCAACCTACCAAAGGGCGGTCAACACGATATTTAAAGACCAAATCGGAAGGTGCATGGAGGTATATGTGGATGACCTTTTAATCAGGAGCAGATCCTTAGACCATTACTTGAGCGACGTAAGAGAAGTCTTCGAGGTTCTCAAAAAGACGCAGATGAAACTCAAACCCAAGAAGTGTACGTTCGGGGTCCGATCCGGTAAGTTTCTAGGATACATGATATCCAAAGAAGGGATTATAGCTAATCCGGATAAGGTTGGCACTAAGAACCATCCCACCACCCATGACTATCAAAGAAGTTCAAAGATTGACATGGAGGATGGCCGCCCTTAACAAATTCTTGTCTAGGTCGGCACAACGAGCTCTCCCATTTTTCAAGATTCTACAGAATCTAGTCCTTTCAAATGGGACGACGAGTGCCAATAGGCCTTTGAAGATTTGAAAGCATACTTTGTCGAATTGCCAACATTAACTTCCCCTTAGGAATGAGACACTTTATTGACCTACCTGTCAGTATGCGACGAAGCCGTAAGCGCGGTACTCGTCAGAGAACAAGATAACACACAAAGGCCAATCTTTACGTCAGCAAAGCACTTCACGGCCCCGAGATCAGATACTCGAATGCTAAGAAGCTAGAACTCACCTTAGTCCATGCATCTCGACAACTAAGGCCTTATTTTCAAGCTCATCCAATAGTTGTAATCACGGATCAACCGCTTCGACAAATATTAGCCCGACCAGACACCTCTGGCCGGCTAGCAAAGTGGGTGGTAGAATTGGTGGAATGTGACTTAGACTTCCGCCCTCGAACTACGGTTAAAGCCTAGGTGCTAGCGGACTTCTTAGCCGAAGGTACGGCCATAACCATTGATCAAGATCAGTCTAATAGCAAAGACGAACAATGGACCTTATATTTCGATGGGGCCTCAAGTAAGGAAGGAGCGGGGGTCGGACTTTTGTTGGTCAGCCCCAAGGGAGAGGAATTCCCATACACTCTCCAGTTCAACTTCCAGGCCACAAACAACGAAGCCGAGTATGAAGGACTAATTACCGGGCTCAACTTAGCAACTATGCAAGGAGCCAAGAACCTACAGGTCTACAGCGACTCTTAGTTGGTCGTCAACCATGTGAAGGGAGAATATGAAGCCAAAGAGGAGCCTATGAAAAAATACCTGGCTGCAACTCGAGTTCGGCTACAGGCTTTTGAAAATGTCTAGATCGAGCATGTCTCCCAATCTCAAAACAAACGAGCGGATGCTCTCTCTAAGTTAGCCTCTAACTTTATCTCCAACAAAAGGGGATTAGTCGAGCTATTGAAAGAACCAAGATACGAGACCAAAGAAGTCCAACCCATCATGCAAAAAAGTACTTGGATGGATCCTATAGTATCGTACCTCAACAATGGGACACATCTCTTGGTCAAAATTTTGGCTAGAAAAATGAAACTCAAAGCGACCAGGTACTTTCTTTTCAATGACATACTTTACAAGAAATCCTTCATTGCACTATGGCTTAGGTGCGCTTTAGAAGACAAAGGAAACTATCTGCTCCGGGAGATTCACCAAAGGATATGCAGAAACCATACTGGAGCTAGAATGCTGGCTTGGAAATGTTGCATGTTCGGCTACTATTGGCCGACCATGCAGCAAGATGCTGAAGATCTCGTCCATCAAAGAAAGTCATGTCAATTACATGACAGCATAACACACCAACCTTCTCAGCTAATGGTCCCTCTAGTTTCTCCATGGCCATTCGATCAATGGGGAGTCGACCTGGTCGGACCCTTACCCTGAGCTCCAGGAAATCTCAGATTTTTAGTCGTTGCGGTTGATTACTTCACCAAATGGGTGGAAGCTAAAGCCTTAACTACCATCATGGCTAAGGCCATCCAAAAATTCCTCTTGAAGAATATAGTGTTCTAATATGGCATACCCAAGGCGTTGATCTCAGATAATGGCATGCAATTCAAAGACAGAGGAGTTCGATCGTGGTGTTCCGAGATAGGAATCTCCCAACACTTCACATCAGTTGGGCAACCGTAAGCAAACGGCCAGGTCGAACAGACCAACAGACAAATAAAGCTTGGACTGAAGAAAAGGCTTGAGGAGGAAGGAGAGAATTGGGTAGAACATCTACCCAACATCTTGTGGGCATATAGAACCACGCCGAGCTTGGCAACAGGGGAGACCCTTTTCTCCTTAGCATACGGTTGTCAATCAGTCATACCTGCTGAAGTCGGGCTACCTTCACCACGAGCCGAGCAATACACTAAGTCATACCAAGAAGCCGAGCTCAGACACTCGAAACACGATCTGGAAGAAATACGAGATGTGGCCTTTATCAGAATGGCCATGTACAAACAAAGAATCTCTAAGTACTACAACGACAAAGTAAGACATTCTTACTTTAGAGAAGAGGATCTAGTGCTCGGGAAAAATGAGGTCAGCAGACAGGGACACCAGGGTAAGCTCGACCCAAACTATGAAGGACCCTACAAAGTAGTCAAAGTACACGGAAAGGGCGCATATCAGTTGGGTGACTCTGACGGCAGGACCATCACCAAAGTTGGTATGCTAATAACCTGCGAAAGTTCTACCCCTGAAACAGGTCCAAGAACACCATATTTTCTATTAATATGTTAGCTTTACTGCTTTATATAAGACCATGATAATCCCGCCATGTTGAGAATAATGTATTTTTACACGTGTTTACCATATTTTTTATCGATATGTCATACAGTAACATGAGAAATCAGTCTGACCTGGCCCCACTCGCCATTTCTTAAATACGAGAAGTCAGTCTAATCTGGCCCTACTCGTCTAAAAACATTAATGCAAGAAGTCAGTCCGACCTGGCCCCGCTCGCCATTACCTAAACACAAGAAGTCAGTCTAATCTGGCCCTGCTCGTCCTAAATACGTTAAAACGTGAAGTCACTCTAATCTTGCCTTGCTCGTCTAAAAATATTAATGCGAGAAGTCAGTCCGACCTGGCCCCGCTCACCATTCCCTAAACACGAGAAGTCAGTTTAATCTGGCCTTGCTCGTCATAAATACGTTAACATGAGAAGTCAATCCAACCTGGCCCTGCTCGTCTAAAAACATTAATGCGAGAAGTCAGTCTGACCTGCCCCCGCTCGCCATTACTTAAATACGAGAAGTCAGTCTAACTTGGTCTTGCTCGTCCAAAAACATTAATGCAAGAAGTCAGTCCGACCTGGCCCCGCTCGCCATTACCTAAACACGAGAAGTCAGTCTAATCTGGCCTTGCTCGTCCTAAATACGTTAACGTGAGAAGTCGGTCCGACCTGGACCACCTCGCCACAACATGCAATGCTCAGATCCTACGTGAGGTTAGTACACGCGTTTAATTAAATTTAGGCCGACGAAATGTCCGGGCCATGTGCACCAGACTCGGCTCATATAAACAGCATAAGTATGACATTCAAATCACGAATTAATGTATGGCATGCTGGGGGGCTATAATACCCCACCGATATTAAATGATATTAAGTGCTCAAAGAAGCCATCCAAGAAATATTGCTTTCATTAATAAATTACAATGAGAGTTAAAATTACAACAATTTTACGATATTTTGCAAACCAATTTTACGATATTTTGCAAACCAAAAGTCTAGGCGTTATTCTGTCATGAACCGGGAGCCAAACTTGAGTGTTTGCCACCGTTAGGAGGTCGGCGAGAGACTCCAGGATATTTAGCAGCAAGATCTACCCCTGCTTCAAACTCCTTCACCCGGACAGAATACATGGTGTCCGCACCGGGAATGTACAAATCTTTGTGAGCCAGATTATTGATAAGATGATCAGGAAAGTGGGCCTTACAGTCGTCTACCCCCAACACATAACTAACCCTCATGGCATGACTCAGCAGCCGTGTCAAAGACTCGATAAAGTCAGAAGAAGACTTGTAGTCTCGGATAGCTTGGGTAGAAGCCTCTTGAAGCCGAGCAGGAAAGGCTCGGACGGTTGCATCTACAGCAGAGAGCTCACCCTGGACCTTTGCGATATGTTTGTCTAGCTCAGCCTCATTTTCCAAGTGTTCATCCATGAACTCTTGGAGATGAGTGGCGTATTCCGACTTCATATGCTCCATCTTCTTTGCTTAAGCATTCAACTGTTCCTCGAGATCATTTATCATCTCATCTTTAGACTTCATATTAGAAGCCCTTTTCTCATGCTCGGCGGATGAACGTGTGAGTCGGCAGAGAATTGCTTGGCCCACCACCGATCCTTGTGCACACGCAGCATACAGTAAAAATCACCTGACAAGGATAAACGCCGTATCCAGAAAGATGAAACTTACATATCTCATGGCCTCAAAGCCTACCTCGAGCAGCTCCAAATTGGACATTTGAGAAATCACTTGCGCCGGAGAATTCGAGGAAGCCAAATTATTGAGATTGACCTCGACCTCTCTATCCTCTCAGCGAGTCTCAGATGTTCCCTCATCTCTCCTTTTATCAGGAGTATCGGTTCCCGGACCTGCTCTGTACTCGGCCCTACTCCTCTTTTCAGGCCTCTTATCGGCACCAACCTCCCCCGACCTGGGGTGAGAAGACCTCCGGATAAGGGGTGTCTCCGGCTCCTTCTCCTCCTCTTCTTCGTCAACCTCGATGATATGAGCGTCCGAGTGTCTCCCAGAGAAATAAGAACCTAACAAGGCATCGTCCTCTAACTCGGATAAACGACGAGCTGTGTGGGCGCCAAGAGAGGATCCTATAGACCGAGTCACCGAGATATAACTAGCATGCTCCATGTCCACGGCCATTCTCTCAGTGTGGCGTTCTACCTCCTCCCTGCGGATGGGGGCTTGAAGGTTGGCTAAGATCCTTACTGCAAGAAGGAAAAGTCCAAAGAAGATTAATAATGCTGATTGGAAATCTAGATAAATAAGGAAGTAGCAATACTCTCAAATATCCCGGTTGTCATTGCTTAAGGGAACGTGGGGGTCAGGGCCGGCCTCTGCCAACCGAGCTGAGTTGATCAGCTCGGAAGATAGCTCACGTAGCTTTAAGATAAACCCGTCTTTTTAGATAGTGTCCACCGAGGTAGAATCCAGAAGGATCGGACACTCATCCTTCTGTAAGGAACTTGTCTTCCAACGTCCGAGCCAAGATCTCCCCCATATCTGACGTAGAAAGAACACCCTCACTCTTTATACTTAGGGCCGTCGACGAGCATTTCTTTTACTCCCGACCGACGGAAAAAGTGATACCATCATTTAAGTCCCGGGCTCTGCGCAATGCGATGAAAGACCTGAAAGAGGCCTAACGAGAAGCATACTCCAACCGCTCGGCACAAAACAGCAAACCCTATTATGACCTTTATGCCCGAAGGAGCCATTTGGGCTGCACCTATCCCGTAATGCCGCAATATAGACAGAATTCCGGGCACAAAGGCAACCTAAGGCCAGCCTGTAACTGGGCCTCGTAAACAGCAAAATACCCGTCAGGAGGACGCGACACGACGCGAACATACCTAGGTTGGCAGGAAGCAAAGGTATGAATTCCTCCAGATTTATCTCGTATTCATGGCAGGTGTACTCCACACTGCTCTGAGCAAGAACAAAGACTACTCCATGTCCACCCATGATGTCTTGAGTATCCTTTTAAACCTTGAGCCTCCAAAGAAAGGTGGGCGCAACAGACGAAGGATGAGAAGAAGAAGCGAGGGATGCCGGTCGTGGAGGACCCCAGGGGATCTCCTCAATAACCACATGCCTAGTCCAGGATTCCCTTATAATGGCTTCACTCCCGGGCAAAGAGGTTCCTCTTCAGATAAATCATATGAAGGTGACCTCCTCATCAGCTGTAGCCCAAAAGTGAATAAGAAGGGAACAAAGCTGCGATAAAGCTCTATGGTGAATGATAATCGCAAAGAAGCAATGGGGAAGTGACGGTTGAGTTGATAGGTTTAATGGCCCTCTGAGTTTTCCCTGAAAACTGTTCCCATTTAAATATGGGGGCAGTAACGCCTCGAATTTGGGGATAGTTATAATTGCAGTATAACGGTGATTTTGCCACCTAGCACCCTAAAGTCAACAAGTTCGGATGACCAAACCGAGCCGCAATCCAGGCAGATCCGAGCCGACCTGGACAGTCCCGGCTGGATCTGGGAGGCTTATGACGGAGGTCGGTTCAGCACCTTGCCACGTGTCATCCCCCTAATAATCCAACCATAAATGAAGACAGAGAAACGGCCAACTTAAAGGTCAGAATCCTTAAGGTCCGAGCTAAGTGAGCTCGGTCACTCTCCCCTGACCTCTGTAGGTCGGTTGGTGCACAAGGTTAGCCAATTCGTATCCTACCAGATAGGTCGGATTAAGTCCTCCTCGTATCAAACTCCTTACGCATGTATAAAATCAGATAAATACGGAAAGAATCTTTAGTCATGACTACTCTGATCCTGGCATTCAGTTATGCCCATAGTTATCTTCTGAAATCAAGGAGATCAAATCATCATTATCCATTCCCTAGGGAACACAAATATAGAATCCACCCATGGACATGCTACACGCAAACTCTAGGGCACAAGCCCCTCTATATAAAATCTCTAAGGAACTACGAAGACTTGATTCCAATACACTTATTGGATACGTATGCAGTTTGAGAAACAACATCTCAAGTGCAGTCTCATCCACCACCAAAACACCCCCCTCCGCTCTTCTCGTTTTGTTTGTTTTTGTTGTTCTTGAAGTTTTTGCAGATTGTCATTAGGAGAAATCCCCCGGATTTATTACCCGATGATTTCTAGTATCGTCAAACAATTTACTCAATCAATGGAAAATACTTTCTTTCCCACAATGTAGCAATTATTATTATTATTATTATTATTATTATTATTATTATTATTATTATTATTATTATTATTATTTCTTGTGATATAGCATGTGTAGATTCAGTGCTTCTACCATTTACTAAATACGATTGTACTTACCCTTTTATTGTGTTGTTCCCTACCCCACGAAGGTGGTTTTGTTGTAGGTTGACTTCAAGATCGCTTAAGAATGATTCCCGAAGTTGCAGCTGTTGAAGTTTACCTTTCATTTATTCTGTTGTATTTAGGGTGTAGAATCATCCCTTTTTCCTTTTGTAATATATTGAGATAGTTGTACCTTTGGATTGTTGCAATTGAATGGAGATTCAATCTTATGTAATATGTCTTGGGATGTTGTTTTAGTCGCAACCTGTGTTACTTGTTGATCATTGTAGTTAATTTTTAAGCTTCCCGAGTCTTTGTTTCCATTTTCTGCTTGTTCTCTGGTGTTGATGATGTCAGACTTACGTATATATTAGATTAATTTTAATTATAGGCGTACCAGATGCCTATTTCCGGTTAAGAACTCGGTATCCAGATCTTGGTCGTCACACTTTCATTCTCTTGTATGTATTTATATAGAATCTTCCCTTTCTTTTATAATTGATTTAGATAGTAATGTTTTCTGATTGTAATGCTAGAGTTGTATTAGTTGAAGGATACTTGATCTATGTATCACAGTTTTGGGATGTTCCTTTAATCGATGATCGTGTTGCTTTTCAATCGTTTGTAAACAGGGGCGGACGCAGGATCTCGGGTAAAGGGGGGTAATAAATTTTTTAAAGAAAAATAAAAATTTAAGAGGGCGCTATCTTTGTACATATATTAATGTAATTTTTCCGGAATAAGGGGGTCAGTTGTCCCCCTTGGTTGTATGTAGTTCCGCCACTGTTTGTAAACTCTTTAGGTTTCTGAATCTATCATTTTGTAATTCGCTTTGTACTATGATGTTCATGATGTCAAGCTTACAAATATAATCAATTAATTTTAATTATATACGTGTCGATATTTTATTTCGATTAAAAACTTGGTATCCGGAGAAGAGGGTCATAACAATAGTTCCATCATATAATTCAAATGTGTGAAAGATCAGACTCTAAACTTATCAGGAAACTGAAGGGACAAACGGATAACCATGGCCATGGATTACAACTTTTATTCTATGGTGCATAGTAAAAGAGAGCAACATAACACACAATTCTTTTTTTATTTTGTATTTTGTGTGTTGTAGTAAAGTTTGGCTTAATGCATGGGGACGAAGGTGAACAGTTGACAGAGTGGCACACGTGGGAAAGTTGACACACTTGACACATTTATAAGGGATTTTCCTTATCTAATAGTATGCTCCTCGTTCGGCCAACAAACGTGGCCCGAATTTTTAATGCATAGGGTCGGCCCTGTCGGAAGAAAAATGTATCACAATGTATCTCCTTCAATAGTATACAAGCAGCTTTTAAAAAAAATATAAAAAAATCCATTACACTGGCAATTTTTTTTTTTCTTAAAGCTTTCGGTATCCGGAACTCATTGATCCGAATAATCCGGAATTCGGCTCGGGTCGTGCCTGCAGAGTCTGACTTTTACTCGAGGGTAAATTTGGCTAAACTATAACCACATTGGTTGCTTTGTTTGAAAAAAAAATTAAATAATACATGTTCCGTTGAAAACAGAGGTTCTGATTCGAATGAGAAAAAAAATTTGTGTTGTATAGATTTCATATCAGTTAAAAAATAAAGACCGATAATCAGCAATGATTTGAAATTACAATCGTTTAAATCTTTAATTATGTCCGGTAAATAAACAAGATCTTGCCAATGAGGCCTAACTCAAGTGGTTAGAGTTGAGGTCCTGAGACCAGAAGGTCTCAGATTCAAACTGTAAAAACCCGAAAATTCAAGAAGGGTATAATTGTAAAATGGAAATTTTATTTATTTTCCTATTTATTATTAGACCTAGAAGATTTAATTAAAAATGATTTTAATCAGTTATATTAAAGAGATATTAATTAAGGTATTTAAAGGAAATTATACCCAAAATTAAATCATTAGTCAGAACGTCAGTTTTCTGAATTTTGAAAAAAAAAAAAAAAAAAAAAAAGGGCGACGCATACTCAGAGAAAGAAAGGGGAGAACACAATCTTCCAATCCGGGGCTGATTAGTTGACTTTTTATGCAGACGATAGTAGAATATCTTGATCACCGCAGGGGGATGATAGTTTCTATACAAACGGTTTGATAAACGGTAAGATTTCCCTTTTAGCCCTAGTTTAGATTTCCTACGTTCTTGAGGATTGAACATGTGTTTTCTGTGTTTGGAGAGTTGGCTAATCGTAGTTCGTAATTTGATATCGTAGGATATTCGTAAAGGCGTTAGGAGTAGAGAATTCAATGCGTCGTTTTCAGATTCTCTTTCATTTTTGCTTTCAAAAGATCAAGGTAAGGGGGTGTTCTTAAACGGTGTTTGTGTGCGTTTCATGCTGATAAAGTTCCAGGTTTTGAGGTGAAATAAGGTTTGAAATGTTTGGAGTAAATTACGGATCGAATCGGAGTGAGAACTGACTGATTTTCATGTTTCAGCCATCAATGCGTGACACCCTGTACTACGCGCGTGCATTGACAGCCCAAAAACATGGGACTTGGCTCTGCTTGACCAGTGCGTGCGCACTGGAGCTTATGCACGCGCACTACACCCCAAAACAAGAACAGGTTGATACAGGATGCTCTTTGTGTGCGCATTAAGGCGCGATGCACGCGTATTGGGGAACCGGAATATGGGAAGTGCCTCCAAGTGGGCTGATGCACGCGCACAGGAGGGTAATGCATGCGCATTCACCCAGTTTTCCCTTTTGATGATATTTTTGAATGTTTGATTGTTTGTGTGCCTTTAAGGGCATTCCATGTTATTTTTGTTAGGAAATCACTAGTTTAACGCAGCGGAATTTAAAATTTGATTTCCTTTTCTAGATTGTTCTTCGTTTAATGCAATAAACACGTTAAGTAGTTTGACGGTTATACCTCAGATGATCTATAAGATCGTCGCTTTGACCGCCAACGGAGAGTAGTTCAATGCGCAAGCCGTCCACGCGTCCGGCCTCTATCGCTAATCCACACGAACCCCTCACCGGAATTCTCCTTGGATTGCTATCGGAAAATCTCCGGCTGCTAGACCGGACCTTTTCTTCCCTCACAAACTCACTATGGAAGGCTCTCTATTTTACACAAGAATTATGAACTCTTGCAATTATGTTGTACAAAAGAGCTTGACACCCACCTCTTATATATAGTAGAAGGTGGCGCCCCTAATGGTGTGTAGGAGAAGAAAACCCTTTTTCAATAAAATAAGGAAAATCAACTAGATTGATTTATCTCTTTAATTATAATTTATTTTGCCAATATCATATATTGATTATAATTATCTTATTACCATAAATCTATCAATTAATATCTTATATTAATATTATGGCAATCTTATTAATTAAAGTGCACAATCCAAGTGTATCTTATACACTTAAAAGTGGCGCCCCATATGCCAATAAATTGGCTTCCGGAATATTCTTTAATTAATCTAATTTATATATAATTAATATCTTGTATTTATTTTATTCATAATAAATAAATACCACCATATTAATTTACCACTATAACCTTTATAGTCTAGAGATAAACTTTCCTTATTTGGTTATCAACTATAACCGCATTTTAATCCGACTCGATGTTCATATGTGTGTGACCCGATAGGCTTCCGAATATGTTGGCCGTAGACACAAAGTGCAATTTACTAAAATGCCCTTCATGCCTAACGATCACGGGATAGCGTCTAGCAACACACCGTGACCCCCAATCATCGGAAGAGTCAAAAGCAATGACTACTACCTTTCATGTGAAACAGTTACCGTGTAACTTACAATCCTATCGCTGTAACAATATCCATACGATCGTATCTCGAGTGTCAATACATTAACGATCGTATCTAATAATCTGGATATCATGATCTCTCGGAATAACACATTTACTCCCACTTTGCAAAGATTCTCGAGAGCTAGACATTCCTTATAAGAAGGCCATTTCGGATATTCGATCCCAATCATAGGATACGCGATTCCCGGACGACCAATCATGTATACTCCGCATGCTTCAATATCATACCCAATCACTACCGCATGATCGCCCCGTGGTTAGGAGAAATCACAATAGTGTCAAAGCATGACAATCCACACCGTGATGCCATGAAGACTCCGGTCAAAAGGATAATTACACAACCGCCACATAGTGTGAAACTTAATGTAAGCAGGTCAGTCTAACGTACGCATTCTCTAATACACGTCCACGTACAGTCCAAGTGTCCCTACACTTCAATAGACGAGATCTATCCCAATCTTCTAAAAGATAGAAGACATCCAATACGTGCTAGTCTGATTATACTATCAATGTCCCATTTGATAAAATATAAGACTAGAGACATTTAAGTACCAACCTTGTTATAGTGATTAGAGATCTCATCAACCATAATCACTATCATGGTTTCTCTATCACAGATCAATACTAGGGACGTTACAGTATATATACAACAAATAATATGAAGACAAACAATATACAATAACATAAGTGCTTTTATTAATCATAATAAAGTTATTACATGAACTAAATAGACTGTACATGACCCGACCCGGTCGGATCCGGTCCAACCCGATTGGGTTTAGGACACCTTTCCAACAATTTTACAATGGCTAACATCGACTTCTAGTAGCCTTGGCTAAGCACCACAACTGAGACCCTCTGCGGGGAGAAGGTGGGAGCACCGGCAGGCTTTGTTTAGACCTTATGGGACATTGTCTTTGTAGTCAATGATTCTTTTACAACATGCTAGGTAGCGTAACTAGACAGGACTAGAAGTCCCTAAGGAGCCTTTTATGTGAAGGGACCAGTGGTTAGAACTTAACTCGTAAAGACATATATGGTTGTCTAAAAGCTAAAACGTCAATATCATTGGTAAGGCACGTTTTAAATCGAAGCATGCGATTATTACAGCCCTCTTGAAGCTATGTCAAGGGCCAACGTGTAATTCCCACATGGAGACCTAAGTCCATGCCCCTTGAGAGGTGCTTAATATGTCTCGGTGCATTCTCACCATGTATAGTGTCCTTTGGTATTGGTGTAACAAACTTATTTGTGTGAGGTTGGACTATGTGATCTAGTAGAGGTGAGTGTGATCTCAATGCAACATATGTGGTAGAGTTTGTAGAATTGAATTGTTATATGTGATATCTATTCTATATATTCTATGTAGACGTTTCTTCTACCATTTACTAAGTTCGTAAGTACTTACCCCTTCTATTTTATTTGTCCCCACACTGAGAAGGTGGTTATCAGGACGAGGATGAGTATGGTGATAATGATGGAGAGGTTGGAGCTGACGTATAAGCTCAAGTTGACGACATTTATCTTTATGCACTTTTATTTTAAACAGTTTTGAGAGACAATCTTTTAGTATCTTTTCAGTTTCATTTGGGATGTAATAAAGTAAAATACATTTATTTCATTGTTTGTCATTTTAGTTTTCTTAGGCGTAGACTTTGGGACTTGTTGATCCTTTTGATTGTCGTTTGACTTTCTTTTCCGAGTGATCTTTTAGATTTAATTTTATTCCGCTTTTACTCTGATTAATTGTTGCGAGGCTTATCTATATATATTACCATTTGACGATTTAAAAAGTTAATATATGCATGCCGGGCGTTTTTTACGGATAAGTACTCGGTATCCGGGATGGGCGTCAGAAAATCCCTCTAAAGGCAATTAGAGAGTCCTTCAGTATAGTTTCCTCTTTAAAAAAAATTGTAGCCACACTTTCGTATCCCTCTTGAGGCAATTTGAGAGTCCTTCAGCATAGTTTACTCTTTAGAAAAGTTGTAGCCACATTTACGTGGTGTGTTTATCCATTAATGTGCTGGTTAATAGTAGTAGTCGTGGTGTTCTTCCTTTCGATTTAAAAAAATGAATAAACAAGATCTTCAATTTTATATAGAAAACAAATGTCGCGTTAGAGTACGAGTTCTCAGAATTACAAATTTTAACGAAAATAACATGTAAATAGAATTGAAAAAGAAAACATACTACCTCCGTCACAAAATGTAAGTTCATTTAGTTTTTTTTGTTTTGTCCCATAATGTAAGTTCATTTAAATAACCAAGTATTTATTACATTTTCTTCTTTTACCCCTCATTAATTATCTACTCACCTACTTATCACTATTCTACATTAATAACTGTTAAAACACAGATGAGAAACTTGTAGTTTAAGAAAGATAAAACAGTAGCAATGCAAACATAAAGCATGGCGGAAATTGATAAAACACAGAAACAAAGAGAGCACGGAGATTTAATGTGGTTTCTGGCATTGTGTCGACTACTCCACGGACATAAAAAGAGATATTTTACTATGCACAAAGTTACAATGATTTCCACACACTTGTGAAAGACACACATTGCATTGATTACAACATTGGCATTTATAGGCACAATTCCCTAACCCTAACCGCCATAAGATCTTTATCGGAATTGTCATAAATACCCCAGATGTGGACCCCAGCTCCAGCTGTTATCCACCAGACGAAACTCAGCTCAAAACATGACTCTCCCAGACTTGTAACCAACTGCTCAGATGCGGAACTCAGATGTACTCAGCGATAACTCAGCGGACAAAATTGAAAGTTGACTTCAGAAGAAACTCAGTTTGCACTTCACCACAACTGACTTTCACAGAACTGAATACCCATACTAAGATGACCATCATTCTCATCTCAGTTTCACATATTAGTTCCACCAGTTTATAACTCAGTTTGGAGATCAAGTCACCAATACAGACAAATCTCCACCTTGACATGAACTCTCATTCACAATCAACCAGATTGCATAATCAGATGTACTTGTACCAGATACATTCATCAATGCCAGGATGTATGTGTAGCAGACTTCTCCACAGAATCCACTCAAACAGATCTGCCCTCAGCTAAGTGTCCAGTTTTCAGTTTATAAGCTTTAAATATTCAACAAGTCCAGACACAACTGAAACTTTCTCTACTGAACTGGTTTAGTAAGTATATCAGCAGGATTATCCTTGGTGCTGATCTTCTTCACTACAACCCTCTTCTCATTTCTCAGAAAAAGATACCTCACATCAATATGCTTGGTTCTCTAATGATGAACCTGATTCTTAGCAAGACAAATTGCACTCAAACTTTCACAATAAATCTTAGCTTGATCTTGATGTAGCCTCAAATCAATGACTAGTCCCTTCAACCAGATACCCTCATTGGCTGCTTCAGTAAAAGCCATATATTCAGCTTCAGTAGTTGATAAAGCCATTGTTGCCTGAAGGGTTGCTTTCCAGCTGACAACTGAATTCCCTAATGTGAAAACATAACCAGTCACTGATTTTCTGCTGTCCACATCACCTGCATAATCTGCATCACAGTAGCTGTGATCAGTTCTTGAGTATCACGTCCATAAAAAAGACAAACATCATTTGTACCTCTAACGTACCTGAACATTCTTTTCATAGCTTTCCAGTGTCTTTCTAGGTTGAGCCATAAACCTGCTGACAACACTGGCTGACTGAGCCAGATCAGGCCTAGTGCACACCATTGCATACATCAGACTGCCAACTGCACTAGCATAAAGAACTTTTGACATGTACTCCTTCTCTTCTGCTGACTGTGATGCAAAAAATGACAAATGAACATTTGATTCCATAGGAGTATCTATTGTCTTAGCAGCTGACATGCCAAACTTTGACAAAATCTTCTGTATATAGCCATGCTGAGATAAAAATAGTTTCTTATGATTTCTATCTCTCCAGATCTCCAACCCCAAAAATTTCTTGGCTGCACCCAAATCTTTCATTTCAAACTCAGCACTGAGAAGGTCTTTCAGATACTAAACATCAGACTTCTTTCTTGCAGCTATCAGCATGTCCTCCATATAAAACACAAGATAGATTTATGATCCATCTTCCAACTGACTGTAGTAAACATAGCAATCATAAGGACTTCTACTGTAACCCAACTGGATCATGTAACTGTCAAACCTTTTATACCACTGTCTAGGAGCTTGCTTCAGTCCATACAAAGACTTCTGTAACTTACACACAAAATCTTCTTTGCTAGGAACTTGGAAACCCTCTAGCTGAGTCATTTATCTCTTTATCCACCTCACCATGTAGAAAAGTTATCTTCACATCTAACTGCTCAAGTTCTAAGACCTACTGTGCCACCATTGCCAGTAACACTCTGATTGAATTATGTCTGACCACTAGTGAGAATATCTCATCAAAGTCCACCCCTTCTTTCTGACTGAACCATCTTGCAACCAAACGTGCTTTAAACTTAACTCATTCCACCTCAGTTATCACTTCCTTCTTCTTGAAGATCCATTTGCAAGTAACAACTCTCCTATCATCTGGATGTTTAACTAGAACTCAAGTCTGATTCTTCACTAATGGCTCTATTTCATCTCCCATGGCAACAAGCCATTGAGATGCTTTAGAACTTGTCACTGCTTCCTGTAAGTAGAAGGTTCAAACCCATCCACTTATTCTGCAACTTGAAGTGCATATCCAGCCAAATCATCAAAACCATACCTCTTGGGAGGTACCCCAATGTTGGATCTTCTAGCTCTGCTGACAGCTATACTCTGCTAACACATGTTCTCAGTTTGACGCTCAACTGACATTTGCTCAGCTGACTGGCTTGGACTCAATTCTGGTTCAGCAACCAGATCAGATGAAAACTAACTTGGATCAGTTGATTGTTGCATTTCAACTAACTCCTCCTGAAGCTACAGCTTACTATCAATTTTCTCAGTTTCAGCACTGGTTTTAGACTCAGTTGTCCCTCTCACTGATGAACTGAGCATAGAGTTTTCATCAAAAACTGCATCTCTGCTGAGAATAACTTTGTTTTATGTTAATGACCAAAATATGTACCACTTTACTCCATTGCCATACCCCACAAACACTCATTTCTTAGCCCTTGGTTCCTGTTTCCGTTCACTGACATGATAGTAAACTGTGCTTCCAAATACCCTTAGAACTGAATATTCTGCGGGCTTGCCTGTCCACATCTCAACTGGTGTTTTTAGACTGATCCCTGTGTGAGGACTCCTGTTGATTAAGTAGGAAGCTGTGCTTACAGCCTCTGCCCAAAATCTCCTTGACAAACCAGCATGAGAGAGTATACATCTTTCTCTCTCCAGAAGAGTTTGATTCAGCCTCTCAGCTACCCCATTTTGCTGAGGAGTATTCCTGACTGTATAATGTCTGGGAATACCCTCATTTCTGCAAAACTCATCAAACTCAGTCCAGCAGAATTCCAGACCATTATATGTATGAAGCCTCTTGATCTTCTTCCTCAATTGATTTTCAATTAGAGCCTTCCATTGCCTGAAGTTTTTGAATGCCTCACATTTGTGTTTCATCATCACCACCCAAGTCATCCTTGAATAGTCATCTTTGAATTACACAAAAAATCTGTGACCACCCAATGACTCCACCTTTGATGGACCACAACAATCAGAATGAATGTAATCAAGTGATGACTTTGTGTTGTGTACCCTTTTTGAGAACTTGCCTCTACGAAACTTCCCAAACACACAGTGCTCACAAAAGTCTAGATGCTTGACTTTACACTCCTCAAGAAGATCCTTCTGAGAAAGAACCTGCATCCCTTTTCACCCATGTGACCCAGTCTCATATGCCACAGTTTTGCAAGCTGTGACTGATGAATCTCAGCTGATGCAACCGCAGCAGAACCAGAAATAGATGACACTTGTAGTATATAGAAGGTCCCTTTCTTGACTCCCTTGAGAACCAAAACTGAGTTTTTATAAACACTCATCATTCCACTTCCACCCTTGAAACTGAATCTCTTGCTGTTTAAAGAACTGAGAGATACCAAGTTCTTGGTCATCTGTGGAACATGTGTAACATCACTCAGTTTACAGAATCTTCCATCCTCTATCCTCAACTGAACTGAGCCAGTCCCAACTACCTTGCAGACCTTGTTGTTTGCCATAGATATATGACCACCATCTATCTGCTGATAACTTGAGAACCACTCTCTGTGAGGGTAAATATGAAAGGATGCCCCAGAGTCTAGAATACATATCTCAGTTTGATGTGCTGACTCTCCTGGCACTAAAACCATATCCTCACCAGAGTCATCCTCGGTTGCCATAGCATATGTGCCAGAAAAGTTCTCCTGTTGTTTCTTCCTCTTTGGACGATTGGACTTCCAATGTCCCTGCTCCTTACAGTAATTGCAAACATATGTGGATTTAGGGCTTTTGGATCTTGTCTTCATGGAATTATTCTTCCTAGGCTGACCATGCTCTTTTCCACTGCTGCTACTGACTACTACTCCGACAGCCTGATTGTCTGCCCCAGCTACCTTATGTCTCAGCTCCCTGGCATGTAAAGCTGACCTTACATCCTCCAAACCATGCTATCCTTCCCAGATATGAAGGACTGCACAAAGTTCTAATATGAAGCTGGTAATGAGACCGGCAAAATCAACACAGCATTTTCATCCTCATTCTTAACAGCAATATTCCTGAGATCAAGTAATATTGTGTTCAACTAATCAAGATTATCTCTTAGCTGAGCCCCCTTATGCATCCTCAGCCTGAATAGCCTATGCTTTAGCAGCAACTTGTTGGCCAATGACTTAGTCATATACAGGCTTTCATGCTTTAACCATAACTTGGCAGCGGTGTGTTCCTCAACAACTTCTGTAATAACATCAACAGACAAGCACAACATGATGGTGGAATGTGCTTTCTCCTCCAAACTAGCGTAATCTGCTGAATTGGCATCCCCTTTATCAGATAAAGGAGTCCACAATCCTTGTTGTTTTAACAAGGCCCGCATCTTGATTTGCCACAAACTGAAACAGTTCCTCCATGTAAATTTATCAATCTTTACGTTCATTGCTGGCATCCTTCTAATTAAAACCTTTGATCAGAAAATCCTAGCACGGTCACCGGTCTTGGTGAAGATCAACTCTGTTCAACCTGAAACTCTCTGAATCTTGAACATGTTGCTCCGATACCAGTTTGTTAAAACAAAGATAAGAAACTTGCAGTTTCAGAAGGATAAAACAGTAGCAATGCAAACATAAAGTATGGAAGAAATTGATAAAACACAGAAACAAAGAGAACATAGTGATTTAACGTGGTTTTTGACGTTGTGCCGACTACTCTATGGACAGGATATTTTACTATGCACAAAGTTAAAAGGATTTTCACATACTTCTGAAAGACACACATTGCATTGAATACAACATTAGTATTTATAGACACAATTCCCTAACCATAACCGCTATAAGATCTTTGTCGGAATTGTCATAAATACCCCAGATGTGGACCCCAGCTCCAGCTGTTATCCATCAGACGAAACTCAGCTCAAAAATTGACACTCTCAGACTTGTAACCAACTGCTCAAATGCAGAACTCAGATGTGCTCAACAATAACTAAGCTGACAAAACTAAAAGCTGACTTCAGAAGAAACTCAGTTTGCACTTCACCACAACTGACTATCACAGAACTGAATACCCTTACTAAACTGACCATCATTCTCAGCTCAGTTTCACAGATTAGTTCCACCAGTTTATAACTCAGTTTGGAGATCAAGTCACCGCCAGAAAAAGCAATATCCATTGGCAGAAGGGTAGCAAATCCGGAAGTTCGTTTGAGTAGAAGTTATATGCTAGGATCCCACCATTGCAAGTTTCTTTCTTGAGAACGTCTATAGTAGGTTTGATAGGGTTTTTTACTAGACAACCATTACTGCAAGTTTCTATTTGTTGACCTACACGGCCCTCACATATACATAAATAAACATGAGCCTTGAGTAGTACTCGGTTCTCGGATCCGCCTACCCCATTTAGCTTATCCTTAATAATGAAAGGTAAATTTCAGCAATTACAAGAAGAAACAAGGAGGCTAGAGACTAGCTGAGTAGACCATAGGTTGGTATAATGTGATTCTGCATATATTTTTTGTTCTTTGAAGAGTTATCCACACACACGCCGGTTCATGAATTGAATAGTGTTTAATGCTTTACTGATGAATAATGGTTGGTGTGCTTCTTATTCTTACTTTTTGAATGAGATTTATTTTAATAACTTGTATATTTCTCGAGGAGTTCATTCTTTCATTTTGCTCCGCACGATCGAAAGCTAAGTTGGGGGTGGCTGATGACGGTTAATTTGGTGCTATATTTCATATCTAGTTTGCCCCTGAATTATGCTTGATGATGAGAAAAAGTCTAATGATTGCATTATTTATGAGTCAAATGCATAATGAGTAGGTTTTGGTTCACGATTCGTCATTTGCATGTTTTACCCATTAGAATCGGTATTGTTTCGGTTTGATTTGAATGATTTTCAAGCAATTCCATTTCTGAGAGCAATGATAAATTGGATCAGAGAAATATAAGAGATTGGGCTAGATAAAAGAGGTACATGAGAAGAATCTGTTGAAAAATTGGAAATTTGGTCCAACAACAGCGAAGTCCAGTAGGACGCGGCGAGCCAGGGAACGCACAACACCACCAACACTACAATAATCTAAGTCGGCTAGGGTTTTATTTCATGTCTAGGTCGGCTAAATTGGCAATATAAAGACTGTAGCAGTCAAACATCTTATGTACAAAGAGGTGCTTCAAGATACAATTATACTCTTGATATGAAATAAAATTTTCTTTTGCTTTTCTTGTGAGTTCTTCGGTTCCCTTCCTCCCCAAGCAATCAACTAGTTTGAGTTGATCAAGCTAGGCATCCATTCTTAAGGTATCAAGCTTTGAACGTTCTTTCGTATATTTGATATGGTAGTTTAGCTATGTTTCAACGCACTGTTAATTAATTTGCATGATTAACTCACAGTAATTCACCAGTAAAACTCAAATCATAATATGTAACCCAAAAATATGATTCACTGCCCTCGCTGCGGCAGCGGTCATTACTACGGCGGCGAGGCAACTCTAAAAGCCTTAATTGTGAGGGTTTTTTGCCAGCTACGTCTGATTAATAGGTTTAACTTACGTACATTTTAATATGGCCAGTCTGATATTCGTTTTCGTAAAATAGCATGATGCAATGTAGTTGAAGTACTAGTTAGGGCATTGTTGATTGATTTCTAGGAACTTTCAGTCATTGTCGATGGCTGCCTAGGAAGGTTCTCGGTTTACGCCGTCAATCCCTAATACATAATTCATATGATGATAATACAGCCTAAGGTAGGTTAAATGCACATGGACGTCTGATGTCTGATGAATGAGAAGTAAGAGTCTAGGGGAATGCATCCGTAGCCTTGTCAATATAAAAACTAATGAATCTGGTGGGGAATTTTAGGGTGGTTAATCATGATAGATTAATTAATGTGATGTTCGGATAATGGTAGGGACGGCAAAGGGTAACCTTTTTATTTGACTTTTTGTTCATGTTGGTCCATGACCACTATGTCATCTTGATCATAGTTTGGTACGTCTATTTGAAGAATATTCCATTTCTCTATGGGATCGAATCTTGATCGTTTTCTATACTGCGATGGATCTAGTCCTCTGGCTACTATCAGACTTACACGTGATCGATAGCCACAAACTTGACTATACAAAAGATTCCACTCTTCTTCTGTTTTTTTTTAGGGTTTTTCAGCACTAAGAATTGACAAGAAATAATTCTTCACATACAAAAGATACTCCATTTTATTTACCACATGACGTAATTAGAATCATTCAAAGTGATCATTCTATTCAAGTTGCCTTCCATTTCACCAATCGACAAGGTTCACCAAAAAACACTTCAAAACCAAATCAACTAACCTTGCTCCGATACCACTTGTTGGGTAAACAAACAAGCGTAATACCACACATATCATAAATACTCACAATGTCTTTCCAATAATACACAACGGAATTAAACAAGGCAGTCCGAACAAAGCCAAATCACAAATAAAGCGAAACGAAACACAACAAAAATAACACCACAATTTTTTAAGTGGAAAACCCCTCTCGATTTAAGAAAGTAATATCCACGAGACCGAGGCATACAAAATCTCCACTAATCAGCAAAATGTGATACAAAAGTGTTCCAAGCGCATCAACCAACTTAATTACACCCAAACATAAACAAATAATGCAAACTAAATAGAGTTGTAGAAAAATATCATCCAAACGCAGTAGATAATCATGGGTTTTTTATTTAAGAGGTTGATACGTTGAAACGAAAATAACACCGTTCAGATTGAAGAAAAAAGAGAGACGAACAAGTCCTCAAAATTTCTTTGCGATCGAAGTTTGTTTGAATGTCATAGTCATCAACGGAAAGTTTCTATTGCAAATCAAATAAACCAGCAAAATTTCTTCTCTTTTTGTTATTTCTTTGTAAGGAATTAGATAAAAATTAACCTAGTTTATCTTTCTAAGCCATAGATATATATATACATATATCAATTTATTTATTTTATTTTATTATTATTCAATAAGTTCCACAAATGATCCCACCGGCATCAGTAAGATATTAAAAGAAGAGTAATGATACATGCACAACGAGTGACACAACGGTGATCTGCGTCGTTGATAATAATGTGTCTAAATTGGTCGTATGTATATCTAACATTATGAAAGGTACAAATCACCGTTGTGTTACTTATTGTAGCACAACCGTTATACCCGTATCATTACTTTCGTGACAATGCAACCCAAATCTATGAATTTACTGAAAAACAATAGGAGAAAGCAAGATAAGACAGTGAAAGACGAATCCCTCCCTATAAAGAGTAGTGCTCGATCCAACAAAGCTTCCCACCATTTCAACACACAGACATTTCCACTCTTAGCAATAACACCTTCAACTACTATGTATCCTGTTTCCTTTGCCACACAAATCTTCTTTATATAGATCATGTTTTCTTTGCTTTAACGCAATCCCTTTTTTTTTTTTTTTTTTTTTTTTACACCTTTACATACCCTACAACTTTTGCTACCAGTCTCCATGGTTAGAATATCAGATCATCCTCACAAGATGTTTGAGAAATCCCTTCACCGGAGAAATGACTCGGAAGAGATTGACGTATTTGAGGCCGCTAAATACTTCTCCGGCACAAATGAAATATATCCCAACACAAAAGATCGGCAATGCTCCAAGGCAGGTGGACATGGAATCAGCTTAGACATGTCAATGAGAAAAGCCACACAAACAGTTCCAGTGGTTAAGGAAATTCAAAGCAAGGAGAAAAAACACAAGCAGAAGCAGCCCAGTTCTCCAGGAGGAAGAATAGCTAAAATCTTGAATGCCCTTTTCAATCAAACTTCGTTAAAGAAGGGGAAACCTAAGACGTCGTCGTGGAGTTCGAAATCAGTTAAAGATGATGAAGATTCGACTCCTTCTGACTGGAGAAGAAAAAGGAGAAGCAGTATCAGCAATTTCCAGCACATAGAAGAACACAAATCTTCTCAATCCTTCAATTCTGGATTTAGAACCCCGCCGGCGTATCCTCAGACTCCCAAAGCTTCTTCATCTTTCAAAGATTTCCGAAGTTATTCCGATCATAAAGAAATATCGCCTTACGCCTTCAAAAATCACAGGAGTCAGATCCCTTCCCTCATTTCGATTGGATTAATAAAAGGTGAAAATCTTAAGCATGCCAAAAATGGATTTGCAGGGAAGTTTGATGTTGAAGATGATAGATATTCACCGCCGCCGCCAGCGGAGGAGGAGGAGGAAGAGAGGGAGTTCACGAAGTTCAGTGAAGCTGATGGTGGTGCTGATAGTGATTCAAGTTCTGATCTTTTCGATTTGCCAAATTGTGATCGTAATCTCTACTCAAGTGAGTTGCCCGTTTTTGAGAGCACCCATATTCAAAGCATCAAAACAACTACACGATGACGTGGTTGAATTCTCAACGTACATCATAACACGTGTTTCGTCCTCCTTTTTTCACGACAATTCAAGTACCATAATGATTCTCTAAATACAACATATATGTGGAAGTTTCTTTATTTTGTCGGAACAAATTTACTCTTTTGCCGGTAAAATGATAAAAAACATAAATATAAATAAACGTGAAATACCTTGCCCTTTTTAGGGATTACCGGATCAATTAATGAAACAAAAATTCAAATTAAAAGATATGCAAATTAAATTAAGACCGAGACGAGTGTAGCATCTTTTCTTTTGTCCTGATTCTTCATTTTCTCCACTTCGCCGACGCCACCACAACATTGTTTCACTAAGAAGATATTGTGTAGCTAAGGTGCTCATGGATTCACAATCAATCTCAAGATACAACAGTCTTACCTTCTTTCAAAGCAGAATTACAATTGAAGCGAAGCAGCGAATTTACTGTTGTCCCCTATTTTCTTTTTTACAATTCTATATATGCAATAAAGTGTTCATTGTTCATATGTTTTTCATTTCATTCTGTTGAGGATTTTATATAGCTCGAAGTTCCTTCAACTAATGAACCTCGTTGATGATCAACATTAATGTACCTCAATGTTAATATATTCATTAAAACCACATTAATGTTATCGATATCAATGAACCATATTGATGGTCATTAGCATTCGCGAATCTTTTTAATCTTGTCTATCTTGCATTTGTAAACGATTTTCCCACACCAATTTCGAGCATTAATTTCCCATTCAACTAATATCATAATCGAGTGATTCATATTATCATCAATATTTGCATAGTAAGTATTTATGATTAATAATATACGCCTTTACTAAATCATAATAGATCGTATTTGACATGGGTATAACCCGGAGATTATGAACATTAGATGTTTTGGGCCTAAAGAGGGTAAAATTCATCAGTGGGGAAGATCAATACAAGCCCATATAGATGGGCATGTAGCTATCAAAAGTTCAATTCGCAATAAGACGACCTCGGGAAGGTCACTCTGATTGATAAATATATCTCATCCCGACTATCAAGCAGCCGACCCGGCCATACAGCTCTCTCCTAAACATAACATGTCGTCCCCGACCTTCAAAGACAGCTACCGAGCACTTACGTGCACGATCTCCACAATCAGTCTCAATTAACTACCTCAGCCCACGTTTCAGCACATCCCACAATCTTTTCCTCATTGATCCATGACGACCCCACGGCTTGCATCACATTGGCCCTCAATCACAAGTTTTAATAAGAGGGATTTGGGCTATAACTCCCACACCAGAGCTCTCTATATAAGCATTCACATCCTCAACTTCAGAATTACGTTACATTTGCTTGGTCCCTTAAAATATAGGTGTATGTAGGAAATCTCTAACGATGCATCCATAATCAAACTCTAAATTTCTCGTTTTACCCACTTAAATCACCCAACGATATTCCAGTATCGCCATTTTGTGCTAGAAGCATGGCTCTTTGCAAAGCTCTCGTAGCAAAAACCTATTGTGTAATCATTAATCCTAGTGCTCGAAGCAAAACTAGAAAGACGAATGATCTTGGCAAAGAAAATCGGGCAGAAGAAGAAAATTTGTCAATTCTCCAAAGGATCATAGCATGGCACTAGCACACATGGTTGAGGAAGCTATAGAACCAGACAAGGGAAACACCTTCCTGGAATTGGATAACGTCGATGCATCAATTGAAGGCCAAAGACCCAATCTACTGACCCCGGTTACCACAAGAGCACCAATCCTTAGAGTTACCCAATAAGTTATTGGGAAATTCAATGCAAGACCAATAGTTAGCCTTCTAACATAAGGAGCAACATGTGCATCAAATCCCACTCCAGCAGCAAATTAAACCTGCTGGCACAAGGCACCAAGAAGTAGGCAATTTGCAGCGATTAACGTCAGATCCAAACCCCGCCACAGATATAGAGATTTCTCAAGGCATGCTGGTAATCGCAAGACAATTGTTGGGAGACGACTCTTATTTGTACTTTGATTTGTGGAAGAAAGTGCAGGATGCAATAGAATGAAAAAACCTATGCATACCCTAAGAGAAAATTCACCCATGATTGTTCAGGAAAAATAAACCAAATTCTCTAGCCAGGTGGAGAAAAGAGACGAAACGTCCACGTTCCGCAAAGCATTAAATATAGTTAGGGATAGTGTCGAAGGAATGCATGACCTTTTGAATTCTAACCTCTATATACATACCCCATTTACTGTTGAGATAAATAACTATCAGAGGCCATCAGGTTTTATTATAGTCTATTCCATAACTCTGACTGTACCCCTTAGCTACCAGTCTAGCTTTATGTTTCAGAACAGTGCCATCAAGCTTAAGTTTTAACTTAAAAATCCACCTATTCCCAACCACACTTTGGCCCAGAGTTAAGTTCACCAAGTCCCATGTTTTGTTATGTAGAAGAGCCCTATACTCTTATGACAAGGCTTCTTTCCAATTTGAACTTTGCATAACCTCATTAACACTAACTGGCTCAACAGGGAATGAGTGAGCACTTGCAATAGCATCAGAATAAACTTTTGGTTTGAAAATCCCACTTCTTGATCTAGTTTGCATGGGATGAGGCCTATTCTAAACAACAGGTGGTGAAGGACTATGTGATGGAGACCTAGAAGATGCACGACTCTGAGTGTCAGTGGAGGATGCATTATCAATGTTTTTTTTATCACATGTGAACTAATGACAAAACAATTTGAAGGTGTCTGTATAGGAGTATGACCACTATCAATAGTAGGACTATTTTGGAAATTTGTAGTATTTGAAGTTACCTGATCAGTAGCAGGTGCAGTACCAATATCTCCTTCAGGCAGTCTGCTCAAGATGTATGTATTTGCCCCATCTTGCTGAAAAGATGCCATAGTAAAGGAAGAAAGGGTCATAGAGGGTCTACAAGAACTTATGTGGATGGACCTTGTATGAAACCATGTTTATGTTAGGAAATCACTAGTTTAACGCAGCGGAATTTAAAATTTGATTTCCTTTTCTAGATCGTTCTTCGTTTAATGCAATAAACACGTTAAGTAGTTTGACGGTTATACCTTAGATGATCTACAAGATCGTCGCTTTGACCGCCAACGGAGAGTAGTTCAATGCGCAAGCCGTCCACGCGTCCGGCCTCTATCGCTAATCCACACGAACCCCTCGCCGGAATCCTCCTTGGATTGCTATCGGAAAAACTCCGGCTGCTAGACCGGACCTTTTCTTCCCTCACAAACTCACTATGGAGAGCTCTCTATTTTACACAAGAATTATGAACTCTTGCAATTGTGTTGTACAAAAGAGCTTGACACCCACTTCCTTTTTATAGAGGAGGTGGCGCCCCATCTCAAGTGTGGAGGAGAAGAAAACATTTTTCCAATAAAATAAGGAAAATCAATTAGATTGATTTATCTCTTTAATTATAATATTTTGTCAATATCATATATTGATTATAATTATCTTATTACCATAAATCTATTTTTCCAAAATCAATTAATATCCTATATTAATATTATGGCAATATTTATTAATTAAAGTGCACAATCCAAGTGTATCTCATACACCCAAAAGTGGCGCCCCTTTAGTCAATAAATTGACTTCCGGAATATTCTTTAATTAATATAATTTATATATAATTAATATCTTGTATTTTATTTATTCATAATAAATAAATACCACCATATTAATTTACCACTATAACCTTTATAGTCTAGAGATAAACTTTCCTTATTTGGTTATCAGCTATAACCGCATTTTAATCCGACTCGATGTTCATATGTGTGTGACCCGATAGGCTTCCGAATATGTTGGCCGTAGACACAAAGTGCAATTTACCAAAATGCCCTTCATACCTAACGATCACGGGATAGCGTCTAGCAACACACCGTGACCCCCAATTATCGGAAGAGTCAAAAGCAATGACTACTACCTTTCATGTGAAGCAGTTACCGTGTAACTTACAATCCTATCGCTATAATAATATCCATACGATCGTATCTCGAGTGTCAATACATTGACGATCGTATCTTATAATCTGGATATCATGCTCTCTCGGAATAACACATTTACTCCCACTTTGCAAAGATTCTCGAGAGCTAGACATTCCTTATAAGAAGGCCATTTCGGATATTCAATCCCTATCATAGGATATGCGATTCCCGGACGACCAATCATGTATACTCCGCATGCTTCAATATCATACCCAATCACTACCGCATGATCGCCCCGTGGTTAGGAGAAATCTCAATAGTGTCAAAGCATGACAATCCACACCGTGATGCCATGAAGACTCCGGTCAAAAGGATAATTACACAACCGCCACATAGTGTGACACTTAATGTAAGTGGGTCAGTCTAACGTACGCATTCTCTAATACACGTCCACGTACAGTCCAAGTGTCTCTACACTTCGATAGACGAGATCTATCCCTACCTTCTAAAAGGTAGAAGACATCCAATACGTGCTAGTCTGATTATACTATCAATGTCCCATTTGATAATATGTAAGACTAGAGACATTTAAGTACCAACCTTGTTATAGTGATTAGAGATCTCATCAACCATAATCACTATCATGGTTTCTCTATCACAGATTGATACTAGGGACGTTACTATATATATATATACAACAAATAATATGAAGACAAACAATATATATAATAACATAAGTGCTTTTATTAATCATAATAAAGTTATTACATGAACTAAATAGACTGTAAATGACCCGACCCGGTCGGATCCGGTCCGACCCGATTGGGTTTAGGACACATTTCCAACAGTTTAAAGGGGAACAAGGATTCATCAAAAACTAAATTGTTAGAAATGTAGATCCTGCTAGTGTCGTCAAGACACATATATCCTTTATGAGAAGGACTAAGACCAAGGTTAACACACCTCTTGGTGTGAAACTGAAATTTATGAGACTGGTAGGGTCTAAGATTGGGATAAACAGCACAGCCAAACACTCTAAAGACTTTGTAATTAGTTGTAGTGTGAAGAAGACATTCTAAAAGAGATTTGTGCGTTAGAACTGGTGTGGGAAGACTGATTATAAGTTGGACACTAGCCTGAAAGTTGTACCACCAGTATCTCAAGGGCATGCCAGCTTGAGCAAGAATGGTTAATCCCATCTCAATAATATGCCTATGTTTCCTATGTCCTACCATGTTGGGCATGATCATGAGGGCAAGGATGTCTGAAATTAATACCCTCAGTGTCAAGATAAGTCTGAAAGGTTCTATATTCACCTCCCCATTCAGACTGAAGACACTTAATCTTTGAAGAAAACTGAGTCTCAACAAGAGCTCTAAACTTTGAAAAGCCTGAAAAGTGTCAGACTTGGACTTTAATAGATAAATCCATGTATACCTAGTGTTGTCATTGATGAAATGCACATAGTAAGAGTACCCTTCTACTGACTTAACAGGTGCAGGCCCTTAAAGGTCAGTATGAACAAGATCAAATTTAACTTTAGCATGATAATCAGAAACAATATAAAATAAATTAAGACTTTTTCCAAACTGACAAGATTCACAGAAAGACAAATCACCAGAAGATGTCACATTACAGTTTTTCCAAATTAAAGAGAGAATTTGGTGAGATGGATGGTCCAGTCTCCTGTGCCAAACATCAGGATTCACATCAATTTTATTACAACCCATAGACTGTTTAGAAACATGAAAACAACTAGCCAATGATTTGGAGTGAAGGGAGTCTAGATTGTTTCCTGAGCGAGGTGATTTGAAGACCATATCATCAATATAATCCTCTAAGTTTCTGCCTATTTGCGAGCTGAAGACGCTATTTACCATTCGTTGGTATGTCGATCCTACATTCATCAGCCTAAATGGCATAATCTCATAATAATATAGGTCCCCAACGGCCCTGAATGCTGTCATTTCCTTATTTTGATCCTCCATCTTCACCTGATGGTATCCAGAATCGGCGTTGAGAAAGATGAGAAGCTTGAAACCGGCGATGACGTCCATCATTCGATCGATCCTTGGTGGAGGATATGGATCTTTTGGGCATGCCTTATTGAGATCTATGAAATCGACGCATATTATCCACTTTCCGTTATGTTTTTTAACCATAACCATATTGGCCAACCAGGTTGGGTAAGAGAGTTCTCTAATGATACCTGTCTGTTTGAGCTTGACGACTTCCACCTTGATCACGGCCTCTTTCTCGTGAGAGAGCTATCTGGCATTTTGTTAGATTGGCTTGAAGGTTGAGTCTACATCTAGATGATGCAAAGCTATCTCTGGCTCGACACCTCTCATACCTATGACCACCCAGGCAAATGCGTACATATAACATTTCAAGAGAGCGATCAACCTTTCTTTTTTCTCACCAGTTAGATGGGCCCTGATTTTGATCTTTTGATCAGGATGAGTCTCGTTTACGACGATCTCGATCAACTCATCCTCGGCAGTGAAGTCGGGCTCATCTCTGACTTGCAAGGTTTTGCATTCGATTTTTGAAGTGACGAGCTCCTTGACAATGTTAACATGGTTGTTTCATGGAAGTTCCGGTCGTTTGACTCGAGCCCTTTTACACATAGTTATCAGACCAGGCCCGGCCCGGCTGTTGGACCGGTCGACCCGGCGACCTAGTCCCAAACCCGGGCCGGGTCAAGCATTCGACCGTTTAAGTAAGTGAACCGTTCTGACACGTCCAACCCGGCGGTTGGACCGGTCTATCCGGTGGTTGAACCGGTCGACCCAGCGGTCGGACCGGTCAACCCGGTGACCCGGCCGATTTTCCATCAGCCCAATTTTTTTTTGTCATCAGGATTTCATTCACCCTCAACCGGTTCTAAAAAAAATCTTCAATTCTAAATAGTATAAATCTCAAAACATCGAGCAAATTTTGTCAACAAAAAAAATGAACATCGAGCAGATCTCTCACTAAAAAACAATCGAGCAGCAGTATGTATTATTATTTGTTTTTTAGGAAATAATTATTGGTATTTAAACTTTTTTAAAAGTCAAAAACTTGAAGTGAAGATAATGAGCTTGTTTTCATTATGGATTGAATTTATTGCTGTGTTTTTTAGAAATGTATGAAACTGTAGCAGTAGATACAATACTTACCCAAAGAAAAGGCTATTATTTGCGCTTTAACTTGCACAACATATAATCATTTGAGCATTTTATGTTGTCTAATTTGTAATTGTGTTTGTTGGAGTATTTTGAAAATAGTTATGCTTGTCATATTTTATTTTATCTTTATGTTTTGAATAATCAATTATATTTTTTAAGTATATGATGTGACACATCGGTTGAACCACTGACCCACCGGTTGAACCACTGACCCGGTGACCCGGTGTCTTTTCCGGGTCAATGACCGGGCCGGATCTGATAACTATGCTTTTACATTCATGGACGTGGGTGAGCATCTTGTCTGGGCGGCTGACTGCGGTTCTCATCTTTTCCCTAACGTAGAGTTTTTCTTTCTGATGTGGGATTGAGACAACCATCTGGAACATTTTGAGCAAGGGGATCCCCAAAATCATGTTGTATTGGGATTGTAGATTGACTACGATGAAAGTCACTTTCTCTGTTCGTGTCGGCTCTTAATCCCCAATCTAAATCTCCATATTGATGTCACCCTTGACCTGTACGGTATCATTGGTGAATCCTTCGAGGGTGCCATTATGTGTCCTGAGGCGTGAGTCGCCAAAGCCAAGATTTATAAAGCAGTCGTTAAGTGTATTACTGCAAGCTCTTGTATCCACTAGAACTCGATGCACTGAGAGGTCTTTGACACTGATCTCGATAACTATAGGAATTTCGGGGACATTCGGAATACTAACCTGTTCGTTGTGGGTGAACGAGCTGGCTTGCTGGGACCCGTGCAAGACAACTGGCTTGTTGAGAACATGCCTTAGAGAATGGATTTATGCTTCAGTTGATGATTGCTGGGAGGCGACTCCATTATGGTGTGAATTTCTCCTCTTCGCCGAGGTGGGGGATCGCTTTTATTTTCCTTGTTCCCATCTCTTTTATATTTATTGAGAGCCCACAAGAGATTAACCTTTTAATCTCTTTTTTCAGTTGTATTCAGCTCTTGGTCTCATGGCCATAATCCTTGGGAAAATCACATTATTTATTAGTGTAGCGTTGAAATCCGGATCAGCCTTCATCGGACGAGGAGCGTTCAGCTGATCTTTAACCCTGTGCATGATCTAAGTGAGAGGAGTGAAATGCTCCTCTTGAAATTTCTTGGGTTTCCCTAGATCCCGATTTTGGTTCGCGCTCTCTTTTGGCGGGTTGGGCTTGACCTTGGTCTTGCCCTTATTGAATGATGATGCCGATGAACGTTAGCAAGAACAATATGCATGTGTAAGTGTTTGTCGACAAATTGGCAGAGCTTGGCTGCTTATTTCAATTAATGGCCGATCCCCTTTGAAAGGCGGTCATGCCGCTATTTATAGGGCTTACGAAGTCGGTCACAAGATGAGTAGAAAAACAATATATAATCTACGGATCCGTGAGTCGAGCTCAGTCTATGCGAGCTGGCTTCTATCTCAGCCTACACTAGATCTCTTTATATCCTGACTTGATTGCCTTGTTGAGCGGGCTTCGAGTCGAGGGGCGAGCTAGTGGGCCCTAGTGCTTCGTCTCTCCTAGTATGTGGCGTATGAAGGCTTCACTGATACCCTTTGCCTAATCTACTATAAATGTAGTGGTGGCATAAGAAGGGTTGGATAATTCTCAGCCCTACTCGTCATATTATTGTGCGAGCTGAGCGGACCAACCGTATTGCTGTTGGACCTTCTAGATAACCCAACATGAATCCGATGGAGCGTCTACGGGTTTAGTGTATCAGTGTGAAACATAGAAAGTTTGAACCATTAGCATCTGGTGAGAAATGCTTCAAGCTAAGTTGAACTGTGATGTTGGCTTATGACAGTATCGTGAGGTAAGAAATGGTATTTGATGAAGAAAAGATTAATCTGGATCTTAGAATCTTTTGAAGACAAGATGGAGTGTAGCACTAAGCTTGAAATGTTTTCTGGTAAGGTTGAGTAGTACAAAGTTTTGATGTGAGTAGGACCTTAGAGATGGACTATGGGAAGTTCAATAGTTGGTAGCTTAAGATTTGAAATGCGAGTTGGTTCTAAGCATTAGTTTAGGCGGGCAAGCTCTGGCGAGTTTCGAGGACGAAACTCCTATAAGGGGGAAGAATGTGATACCCCGTATCTCCGTAAAGGGTGTAAAAGTCTTTTTACGATTTTATGTGTGTCTCGGTAATTGTAATGGGTTGTGTTTTAATTTAATAAATAGAGTCAAGATAAATGTTAAAGGGTATTTACAGTATTTTAAACATGTAACTTTTAGTAAGGGCAAAACGGTAAATGTACCACCCTCTATATACAACCTTATTCACCTAAAACCCTTAATTTTCGTTTTCAAAAGTAAAGTATCGGATGTTAAGAGATATGAAATGGGAAAAAGGTAAGAGAGAAAGAAAAGGAAAGGGAACCTTCCCGTTTCCGATCAATCTGGCCGTCGAAATCAAAAACTAATCAGACCAAAATGTTCACTATGAAAAAGAGCTTTATTTTGATACAAGTTTTACTCCGATTGGGTAAGATTTTTGAAAACCCATTTTCTAGATCTATAAGTGTTCTTGGGTGTTTTCTTAGCTTTTTGATAATTTAAAGGTTGTATTAATCGTAGAAATTTGCTTTGGTGGTAGATTCGAAGTGGGTTGCTTAGATTCTGGGAGCTTTGACAGTGGAACTAGGAATCATGTGATGTTCTTGAAGTGTTCTTGGAGAATCAAGTTGGAATACCATATTTTCTTCAAAAGATTTGAGGTAAAGGGGTGTTCAATCGAATCTTTAAATGTTGGTTGCATTAAATCTTGCCCTAGACTCGTAGAAATGTTAGATTTGGTTGTTGTATGTGTTAGAGATTTTTGGAATCGAAATGGTAGCTTTTTGGTCTTCAAATCGCAGATCCGGGGGCTTGCGTGGGCGCCAATGGTGAACAGAGAGCTATGTTCACTGTTGGCAAGCGCCAGAGCACTTCAGTGGGCGCAAGCTTAACCAATAAGTTCCAAGATAACTTGGCAGGCGCCAATAGGGAACAGAGAGGTCTGTTCACTATTGGCGGGAGCCAACGTTAACCAAACAAAAAGTATGTTCCTGTTAGTAGTTGGTGGGTGCCAAAATGGTTTGGCTGGTGCCAAAATGGTTTTGCGGACGCCATAGTGCTCTATAGTGTAGAAATCATGTTTTAGATTCCATTTTGAAGCATGCCTTACTCTAGAGCCTTATGTGGTTTAGTTTTTAAAGTTAAGTGTACGCGTTCTATTGGCTTTGGCTCCGCACCTTGTCTCACAAGAGCATTGCAACACTCTACATTTGGCCTTATGTGATGTTGACTTGAGCTCAATGTCTTACTTGTAACATGACGAAGTTAATGGTTCGGTTTCTGGTTGAGGCTCATCACCTTGTGGAGACCCTCTGTAGAGAGATACTCGGGATCTCTGGAGCCTTATTCCTTTGCCTCGTGTGTATTTGATTAGATTCCAGTATTTCTGTGCAATGTGCTAAGTAGTGTAATGTTGAGTTGTTCTAAGGTCTAGTGGTCCTTAAGAAGCCTTTTATGTCCAATGAACTTAAATGGTTAGATTAAACGCTTAAATACGTATTTGATGAGTCTAAAAGCTAAAACATGTTAATCTTTGGTGAGGCATGTTTCCTTTCCGTAGCATGGAATTATTACACCTCCACACTTTCAGATACTGTTGTGGACTCATGTAATATTCCACACTTTTTAGATATTTGTTCCATATGAGGTCTTGAATGTGTCATGGTGCACTTCACCTTGCAAAGTGTCATTGAGTTAACATGTAACAAATGTCTTATCTTGTTGAGTCTACTAGTGAGACTAGTAAAGTGTTGTGAGCAAGTGAAACATATGTGTTATATGTTTGTTTAACATGTGTACATTCAGTGCTTCTACCCTTACTAAGTGCGTTTGTTCTTAACCCTTTAGTATGTTGTTCCTCACCGTGAGAAGGTGGTATTGTTGTAGGTTGAGTTCGAGATCGCTTAAAAGTGATTCCCAAAATTGCAGCTGTTGAAGTTTATCTCTCTTTTGCTCTGTCGTATTAATGGTATAGAAAATCTTCCATTTTTCTTAATAGCTTGAGCTGGTTACACCTTTGGATTGTAATAGTTGAATTAATATTCAATCTTGGGTAATACTTCTTTGGGATGATGTTTTAGTTTCAGCCTGTGTTACTTGTCGATCGTTGCAGTAATCTTTTATGTTTTCCCAAGTTTATGTTTTCGTTTTCCTTTTGTTATTTGTTGCTGATGATTTCGGGGTTACGTACATAATCGATTTATTTTAATAATATCCATGTCGGGCGTCCTTTTCCGGTTAAGGATTTGGTATCCGGATCAGGGTCGTCACAGTAACAAATCTACTATTCGTTAAATGTGAAAGGGTGAAATCGAACACAATTCCACTATTTCACTACATCATCCATTCAAGTACGAATTTAATCACGCAAATACACTGACGATGACAAATTATGTCACCTTAAAAGTCCGGGCTTTTCCTTATGTTTTTGATGAATGATCAAGAACCTTTATGCCAAGAACAAAGAAGGGGTTTTGTATATTTACGGCTGAGTCTAAGTGGAATTCTTAGAGTGCCTACGTATCCTGTTATTCTTCCAGGAATCAAGCCATACGTAGTTCCTGGAACGTTGTATTTATAAGGACAATGCATGACCTAACCCTAATATGAGTCGGTTTGCAGCTATTGTCGTGTTTACCCTTAATTGGGCTTTACCCCTTGCCCAAGTTATCCTGTGGATATTGGGCCAACGTAGCTGGTGTGGACCCTGTTCTCGACATCGATCTGCCCGACTTGGGATGATCGACTCCTGGAACTCACGTCCTGCACTGCCCGTAGGTCGATGGTCGTGACCTCGAGCTCCTAGATATACTTCAGGCTCGAGGGTCGACATGCGTGTTATGGCTCCCAAGTCGATAGTTCGACTTGTATGCCTTATCTGGCTCCTGTGCCTTGGCAAATATTTAACCCATGAAGCCTACTCGATGATGATATATCGAGGTGCGTAACCCGGTATCGTCATACACTAATTCGTTATTTTTGCCAAACTGACTGTTGTACTACCATATCACCCAAAAACATAAGCTGGCAGGAAGGTTGATAATTAACATATTATCTCGTTATTTTTGCGAAACTCACAGTTGCACTACTATCTCTCTCAAAAACTTATTATGATGGGGATGTTGATGAATAACATTTTATATATTTCAACACTCCCTCTCAACTATGAAAATAACAAATCTACTATTCGCTAAATGTGAAAGTGTGGAATCGAACACAATTCCACTATTTCGCTACATCACCCCTTCAACTGCGAATTTCGTTACACAAATCCACTAATACGTTATTTTTGCAAAACTGGCTGTTGTACTACCATATGTCCCAAAAACTTAAGCTGACGTGGGGTTCGATAGTATTTAACGTTCATTTTATATATTTCAACATGCCCCTCAAGTTTAGGCTATTATAACATTTGTGGTCTATAATTAACAATTTATAAATTTCAACACGCCCACTATTACAATATTGGAGGTCGATAATGAATATTTTATAAATTTCAACATGCCCCCTCAAGTGTAGGCCTATTATAATATCTTTAGAGATGGGCTATTATAATATTTAAGGTCGATAATTAACATTTTATAAATTTCAACACGTAGGCCTATTATAATATTTTTAGAGAGAGGATATTATAATATTTGAGGTCGATAATTAATATTTTATAAATTTCGACACGCCCGCTCAAGTGTAGGTGTATTATAATAATTTTAGAGAGACCCAACACTAGATTTTTTGTTTTGTTTGGGAAGACCGTAGGCCTGTCGCAACACTAGATTCTTTTTTGTTTGGGAAGACTGTTGGCCGATTATAATATTTCTCGCAACACTAGATTTTTTTTTGTTTGGGAAGACTATAGGCCTTTTAAAATAGTTGGGAAGACTGTATGCTGGTCGCAGACTATAGCAGGTTGTCGCAACTCTAGACTTTTTTTTGTTTGATTGAGAAGATTGTTGGATGTTATAATATTTTGGAAGACTGTAGGCCTGTCCCAACACTAGATTTTTTTGTTTGAGAAGACGGTAGGCCTGTTATAATACTTTTAAAGAGGCCTTACAGTAGAATTTTTTTTTTGTTTCGGAAGAATGTATTTGGAGCGAGGTTTGAACTCAAAACCTCCTCTTCTGATACCATGTTATACTACGATCTTTCTTAAGAAGTTAAGTTGATGTGAAGGCCGATAATTAACATTTTATATATGTCAACACTGACGTTGAAAAAATATCAAATGGGGTGTCAAAAAAATTTTAAAAAATGAGAAAAATTATGATTTTTTTTTGACATTAGATCAAAAAATATATTCACATTTGTAATTGAGTAGCAGAAATATTCTCTTTTTTTAATATATTCTACAATTTATAAATTTAAGAGTTTTAAAATGTAATATTGTGTAGAGGGATAAAGTTTTGTCCTTTTTACAATCACAAAATTTCTATTTCTATGTCTGTATTGTCATTTTTATTTTATTTTTTGTCTGAGGAAGTCCTTTTATATTTGTGTATAAATATTTCTAAATCTACTATTATTTAATGACATGATACTATATTTGAAAATCCTGACTATTCAAAACCAAATAATTCTCTCTCAAAAGTATCGGAAATTTTAACATGGTCCAGGACCGAGTATAACTTGATGAAACTGGAGCAAGATGCAAAATAATTTGATGGGTCTCATGTTTTATACATTATATTTACATTATTACCCTTGTTTTAGAAAATGTTATTGGTGGAACAGGTATGATATGACATACCTAGACCACGATCAAGGACAGAACCAAGATTTTTTTATCTGGGTGGGCTTGAATCAAAATTTTAGTAAATTTTACTTTATAGCGTAAAAAAATTTCGAAGTCTACAATTCAACAAAAAATCATTATGAGTCCATAAGACGGGATCAGTATCTCTATTCTCAAATAACTAAATTAAATCACAGATTTATATGAATTTAATAAACATTAAGCATCTGACATGTTAACCTGGAAGAGATCTAATTGATTTCGGAACAGACGGACTGGCAAAAACAAAAAATTTGCTCTACATATAAGTTAATAACAAACACAACTTTGTCAATCATCATTCCAAAAAAAAAAAAAAAATTGAAGAAAACATAGAAGAGAATCGGGCAAAAATGATGTTGATTTAAAAGAAATTGAAAAAGAAACTCCTACCAATAATGTAAATTCCTTACAAAAATGTAAATACAACCACGTATAAAAGATTTGTCGGACAATTGAAAAGATGGGCCGACTACTTAATGTTATAAGTGAAAGGACTGGATTCTAGAGTTATTGGTGGGCTGTGTTAAAATTGTTGGGGTGGGCTGAGTTTAATTTAAAGCTATATAATTAATTTGTTGTTGTTGTTATTATTATTATTATTATTATTATTATTATTATTATTATTATTATATCCTAATGCTATATACTTTAAAAAAATTAAAAAAATTTGTTGGGTGGGCTTAGCACCCCGCACCTTACATGCTAGATACGTCTTTGACCACGATAAAACTGCAAGTATAAAGAAAGAATCAAATTCTTCGAAGCTGTTTGAAAAATAAAAAAGATTTCTACTTTTTTTTCCCGGCCTGCAGAATCACATTCCCGGACAGTGGACAAAACAAAATTCAAATGATTCCAACACATCTTTACGGTACAAAATCCAAATCAGCCTTCTCCAAATAAATAAATTTAAAAAATTAAAAAGAAAAAACCCAATCCAGCCTAACCAACAAGTCTAGTGCTAAGGGTATTCACATGAATAACCCTTTTTTTTTAATCTATAAAATAATATAAAATAATAAATATCCCTATTTTTATAACGTCCCAATTCAAAACACTCCACAACAATATTCCTATCAATTTCTTTATACCAGATACCAATAAATCGGGATAGTGTTCCACAAATAGGGATACACTATTCATTGACCCTAAAAATAAATAGAGATGGGGCTTCTGTTGTGGAGGTATTTGAGGGAAATTTCCATTTTTTATCTTTATTTTAGGGATAGAGCACCGTATAGAACATATGATGTGAATGCACAACATACCCATAAAATCGTACCCAACATCGAGCTGAACATACCTCCCTCTTGGTTCAATCAGCAAAACAAATTAATCCGGATATAACTAGTGTCAAGGTTAAAGACACAAGTAAGGTGGAAACTTGGTGAACAAACCGAACTCCATAGCCCGTATTATCCGGATTTATACTGCTTCCATTAGGCCCAGGGCCGAACCCTGGAGGCGGGATACCCCCAATACTTGGTGGTGAGATACCGCCAGGAGGGGTAACTATGGGTATTGTGGGACTACCCGGAGGTGAAATAGACGGTACAGTAGGGGTGGTTCCAGGATTCCTGAAAATACAAACATTAAGACCAATGTTAATTCTCAAAACGCCTTTTAAATTTCTATTAGATTTGGAAAACCGGCCAATGCAGCCATTTTGACGATATGTAAAAACCAAACTAAATATATACTCCTTCTGTTTCAAAATTATTGATTAAGTTGATAAAAACACAAAAACTAAGTAGGTGAGTTATTATTTTAAGTTAAACATCAGAATGACTACAAAACCATTTGAATATAATTAATACAACATTTTTTTTATTCAATTACTTCATTAATAAGTAAGGGCAGACGTAAGAAAATCACAATAATTAGGGCATTGGAAATGAATTCCTCAAATCAAGAAGAACAATTTTGCCATGAGGCAGTGGCTCGGTGGTAATTACTATGACCACAAGACCCGAATGTTTCGGGTTCGAGTCCCATTATGGACAAATTGGACTACCGTTTCTATAATAATAATAATAATAATAATAATAATAATAATAAATTGAATCGAAAGGAAGGAGTAACTGATAATAAAAATATACAGACAATAATTAAATTCAGTCTATCATTTAGATTCTTAATATTCTCCCTAAAAAAAAAAAACGAGAGATTCTTGACTATTCTAAAAACAAACGGACAAATTAAATGGAAAGGGTTAAACATCTTTGTCATGACAGCTCAATGATCATGCCTTATTGGGATCTTCAATGTAGCAGAGAAATATATATCGTATACAATTTGTTTTAAAAAAACAACAAACCGGCTCTCTCTGGACTTCGTCAAACACCGTATACACAAAAAAGGTCGTCAATTGATAGCCGGTGGAGTTAAATGATAAGTTGTTATTTCAGTTAATTAATTAGGTGGTTAATTAAGCTAACTTTGGTTCTTTAAATAGCTAATATTCATCTTAAATAAGCTATTGAAAGTTCAATATCAATTCTCTGATGTACTCTTTCATGTTATTCGAGCACTATCATCAAATGATGAAGTTGTGTTTCATGTTCTTCCCTTGAAGATTAATTTTGTATCTGTTAATCTGTGTTCTTATTCTGTAAACATTCTGTTGTTTCATTGTTGAGGTCATATTACATGATATATATTTGGAAAAATTACCCACACTCTTAACGTATAAGGAAATACAGTGGTACTTTCACCTGCATCTGAACAAATTGTCCACACTCTTAATGTATAAGGAAATATAGTAAGTTTTACTGGATAGATTGTCCACACTCTCAATGTATAAGGAAACATAGTAGGTTTTAGTACGACTCTTTATGTATCTTAATGTATAAGAAAATATAGTAGCACATTCACCTGCACCTAGACATACAGATTGCCTACACTCTTAATATATAAAGAAATATAGTAGGTTTTACTGGACAGATTGCCCACACTCTTAATATATAAGGAAATATAGTAGGTTTTAGTACAACAATAAACGCTTGATCCTAACAATATAAAAAAAATAAAAAATAAAAAAAAAATTGAAATGGCAAGAAAAGTACCCGGGACTAGACGGATAAATACATCCAGAAATTGTGCCTGCAATTTCAATTCACAGAACAATTAATAAAAAAGAAACATTAATCCGGATATTTGTTCGTGATTTCGCACGAGAAACATATATATTGAAATGGAATGGACTTACTAGGAGGAGGTGTTTGAGACAGATTTGCAGTACCAGCAAAATCACAGGTACCAGGAGCTTGACTTTTCCTTTGATAAAAGCTATTAACAGCATAATTGCAATGGTCTTTTATAGTGTTTGGATTAAAACAACTAGCACCCTGAAGAATTTGAGTACAGTCAGCTCCATTCCCACAAGCATAATCTATGTCCTTTTGAAGTAGCTGATCACTCACCCCATCTTTGCACAAGCAATAAGTTGCACCTAAATCAAAAAGAAAAATAAATATTTTTTTTAATACATTTCAAAATATAAATAAATAAATAAGCACCAGAATCAATCAAGAAAAAGGCATTAAGGAGCATACTTGTATAATCAGTCATGGCAAAAAATATTACTAAACTAGCTATAAAAAAAGCCATCACTTTTGCAGGATTTGGAGGGAGCTGAGTAAAACTTCAATACACCTCTAAAATCTCATGCTTATTGCAAAGGATACTGCCGCAGAGAAACCTAGCAGAGTTTTAAAAAAAAAAAAAAAAATTTTAATGAATATTTGCTTTTTCTATTTCTGGAAATGGGGAGTGCCGGTAGGCTAATATTAATAATGGTGATTTCTAGGGGGCATTTGTCGATCTACCACTCCTTTGGGAGCCTATTTGTGCGGCTACCACTGTGTTGTTGATCTACCACTCTCATTTTCGCGTTTTAGGTGTTTTTGGAACCAAACTAAACCCTAATTGGGAAGGGGGAACCCAATAGGGGAAGGGTGTACCTTAAGATCGTGCACAAATTAAAGGTGAAAAAAAGGGGAGAAAATCGCGAATCAAAATCAGTTTTTTTTGCCTTGGGTGGTATTCTCACAATTCCAACCCAAAAGCAGTGGTAAACTGCTAAAAATCCCTGATTTTTCTAGTCAAAAGAAAGGAAGAAGGAGGGGTGTAGGATGGGAAGTATTAAGTATATATATAAAAGTTGTTGTATGGATGCCAATATATTTGTGTTTTCTACATTTTCTATTCTATTTAATTTTTTCGCCCTGTTTTAACGGCCCTCGTTTGATTTTACATATTAATTGATATGAGATTTTACTCTTATACCTTTTAAATGGTTGCTGGAAATTTTATTGTTACTTAGCTAAAAAAAATTTATTGTTACAAAAATTTTATTGTAAGTAATATAATCAAGCAAGGGTATACAAATAAACATTTCAATTAATGCATGAAATTGACATTTATTTTAGGGAGAATGAGGGGGAAGGACACAAATATTTCATCAATTAAGGAGATTGACAGCTTTTTGAAATTTTTGCTTAAGAGACAAAACTATTTTTTATTTTTTTTAACTATTTTCTGGCGCATATTTAACAAAAAAAAACCAATACACTTTCTCTTTCATTCATTTTTTTGAAACATTCATATCTCTCAATCTACAACTCTAAATTTGAAAATTATTTCACCAATTTTTTTTTTTCATGCCAGCCCTTTTATTTTGAGACCATATTCAACATATTCCAACGTGATTTCAGAAAAATCCGTTGTTGAAATTCACAACTATTCGAAATTCACTGTCGATATTTACTAATTTTTAGGATTCACTGAGGAGATTCACTGAGTGTATTTTGACAGTGAATCTCATGAAAAACGATGTAATTGCATCAAACCAAGTCTCAAAACGAAGAGCATCAAAAAATAAAACATTCAGTGAAATTTTTATCGCGTTTGAATCTCTGAATCAAAAGATATGAGTGTTTGAAAATGAGGGAGAAAAGAGAAAAAAAAAATTCCTCAACAGCCTCTCAAGCTACAGCATCGGATTTTTTTTTTTTTTTTTTTTGTCCTTTTAGCTGTAAAAATTATAAAAGTTGTCATTCTCCCAATAAAAAATGTGTGGTTATCCTGTTGCTTAAAAATATTCCAAAATATATCATTATCCCTAATTCTCCTTTTATTTTAAGCGTCCCTTCGGGGACATCCGATAAAATTGGACGATACAGAAAAGATTAGCATGGTCCCTACGCAAGGATGACACGCACAAATCGAGACTCCTAATATAAGATGGAGGGACTATTAAGACTGAAAAAAAGACATTTATTTTTAGGGTTTATTGTTAAAAAAGACAATTTGAACCTAGAAATATGCAATGAGGACAGTGAAATTTTTTTCGGGTAAAAAGGACATGTCCTGATAATGAAACATTAGATTTGAAGTTAGTTCCACTGCAGAAAACAGTGGATTTTTGGGGTTATGAACAGTGGATTTGTCCTTATCACCCATTTTATATTTTCACTGTCATGGTTTCTAGTTTATCCATCTTTTTTGTTCTTTTAAACCACTGCCCTTTTATTTTAAGGCATCTAAAAAGAAGAGACTCCTGATATAAGATGGAGGGAATATTAATCTAATTTTTTTGGTTATATGTGAATTTTATATTAATCAAAGTCCGCACAAAATACATCCTAGACAAAAGCAAGATCTACATCTACACTAAATGCAAAATAGAGGTTAGGAAAGATGTTTTATAGTTGCATAAAACCCTTGAGATGATCCTCAAAAAAAAAACCCTTGATATAATATACAACAAGAAACAACTGTCACTAAAACTACCATAGAACCAAAGATAAAAAAAGACGGGTCAATGTTTTAAGGGAAACTTGAAGAACTATGCCTGAAAAGTAAATGTTTGGAAAAAATATGTCTCGACGCATGCGGCGCGCGTGCGTCATTCATACGTCACGCATGCGTCGCGAATTGTCCATGTGTGCCTCATGCGGCGCGCATGCGGCCCTCGTGTGTCGGAAGCAGACATATTTTTCAAATGTTTCATTTTCAGGCATATTTTTCCAAACATTTTCTTTTCGGGCATATTTCTTCAAGTTTCCCATGTTTTAATACGACCCGGGGTCATATCATATTAGAACATCTCACAGAGCATTTCCCTTAAACTAAGGTACAACAAAAAGACCTTACAACCATCATCTCAAAAGCCATCAAAACTAAGTCGTACAATCAACATGTGGATACAAGTAATGCATAAGATAACAGATACAGGTTTTTATCGTGTATACCACCTCATTCACATCCATACATATGCCCTACATCACATTTTTGTTCCTCTTTCAAGCAACATTGCCCGTAGAGGTACCCATGCAATGCCATTTTAACCACCTAATGTTGCTTTTATATTAATACCAAGCCAATTCTTGATAGCCTGCCAAACCATCTGAGAGACTTTGCATTGAAAGAACAAATGCATAACAGATTCAATGCACACACAACTTAGGGAACAAACATTATCCTCTACAAAACTTAACTTGTCTTTGGTCAAAAGACTGTTATGCAAGTCAAGACGCATAATGAAACAATGTTTAAGGGTTGCTTTAGATTGCCAAACAAAGTTACACCACCAAACCTTATTCTCATTCACTCTGAGGAAATCATAAGCCTTCTCAATAGAGTTATTACCCTCAAAGCTCCAATATTGTATCAAAGAAGCATCAGCGGGATGAGCATTACCAGCCTCTAGAAGCAAAGACTCCCTGATTCAAAACCCAGATTTGAGTAATGCAGAATCCTCATTCTTTGCCTGATAATCCCAAACAGAACATTCGCCAAGGTAATAGAGGTGAATCCGCTTTATCCACAAGCAATCTTTCTTTGTGTGTATATTCCAAAGGATTCTAGAAAGAAGAGCAAGATTCCTAGCCTTTTGATCAAAAATACCAAGGCCCTCCTTAGATTTTGGCAAGCAAACAATGTTCGATCCAACAAGAGACTTCCTATTTGAGTCCACAGAACCACCCCACAGGAATCTCCTGTGTAACTGACTCAAGTTCTTCTTCACACTGTCCATAAAATGAAAACCACCCAACCAGAAACAATACACCCATTGGATAACAGATCTAATAAGTTCTAATCTATCAGCATAAGAAAAAGAGACACCCTTCCAATTGCCTAAAATGTTATTCAAAGTGTTAACAAATGATCATAGTGGCCTGCATTTATCCTCACAACACCAAGATACATGATAGGAAATGAGCCTTCTTCCAAACTAGTAATATTCAACATATCCACCTTGTCCTCATCAAAAACCCCAGCAAAGAAAATCTGAGACTTCAACAAATTAGTGAGAAGGTCAGAGCATTCTCCGAATTCCTGCAAACACCTCATTAACAAGGAAATAGAAATAACATCCCCCCTAGTAAAAAAAATAAGGTCATCTACAAAAGCCAGATGAATGAAGTTCTAAATATGGCAATGATGATGAAAGTTGAACTCATAAACTCCATGCCGTCAAACAAAAAATGGAATAGAGGATCACCTTGCCTCTAACCTCTTCTACCAGGAAAAGAGCCATTTAACTCACCATTCACAGTCATAGAATAAGAGGAAGTAGAAATGAAAATCATTATCGAAGTGACAAACTTATCGGAGAGCCAAGATCCTTCAACATATCCTTTCAAAAAGACCAATGCAAAGAGTCAAAGGCTTGATATCCACCTTAATAAAACACCTATGTGACACCCTCTTCTCACCATACTTTCTAACGAGTTCCTGGCACAAGAAGACATTATCAGTCATGGATCTACCATCCACAAAACAAGTTTGAGCTTTATCAATGATATGTGGCAGGCAAACATACAATATATTGGTAAGAATCTTCGATATGACTTTGTTATAACAGGAGAGGAATCCAGACGACAAAAAGAATAATTACCAGAATCAATCAAACGTAATAATCACAAAAAATAACAGAAACAAGAAAAACACAAGATTTAACGTGGTTCCGGCATTGTGCCGACTACTCCACGGACAGAAAAGAGTTATTTTACCATGCACTTAAATTCGAGTTGATTCAGTATGATGATCTTTTAAAGTCGTATTTAATGAAGATGAAGGTTCCATTGTTTTGTTTCATGAGAAGGGGGTGAAGTGAGGAAGAAGATGAAGTGGTGGTGGAAGTAGATGAGTTTATTTTGGTGTTTAAGAATTTTATTTTAGTTTAGAGTAGATTAGTGGATTAGATTAATAGCAGGATAATAATGTTTGATTAATTTTTTAGAGGACTAGTTTGCATTTTCTAAATGTTGTGGCGAAACTAGTAGTAGCTTTAAATAAAGAGGTTGGGATGTTCACTTTATTATTTTGGTGGTGTGTGAAGTAAGAAAATAATAAAAATATTAGCCGTTGTCTGAAAGTATGTTTATGTGGTGCCGAGAGTAATGTGGTATCGGAAGTAAAAGTGGGGGTGCCTCAACTCCAAGATATATGATGTATTGTATGACATACTTTACCTTACATAGTGAGTATGATTGAATTAGAAAGATTAAAAATAGAATATTCTGACATATGGAAAATGAAGCAAACGTTGCAACATTGATTGTATTACATTCTAAGTCTAGTCAATTGATAATGGAACTAAATAAATGTTATTGTGTTCCGGTTCTCATGAAGAACAACTTTTCATTTAACTGTTAGGCTTTAACAGACAATTCAAGTGTAAGGAATAAATGTTATCCAATAAAATTGAATAATCAATACATCTAACATAGTAGATCGATATCACTACATGGTCGATGTAGATGATGGAAACCACAACTAAATAAATTGTATGGCCATTATTCTCAATATTTATTTATCTATGAAAGTTATGAACATAGTCTTTATAGAAGAGAAACATATAATCAAGTATCATTTAAATTATATCTGATCCATATGGTTAATATGCCATGGATAGAAATCGTTGTTTATTCCACTCCTCGGCTATTTTAGAATTAGTCGTGTGTACTTAGTGAAGTACAAAATTTGGACAGTTTGAAAAATTCAAACAAGTACGAATCTAAGATTAAACAACTTAGGAATTAATCTTTAATTGGATTGAAGTGATTAATGCTTGAATGGTGTTCAGAATTGTCTGAAAAGGAAATAGATTCTCCCTTGAAGGATTTTCATTTTAGAAACACAATCCCGCTCATATTCGGTTTGTTAATGATCGTGCATTTATTTATCTTAACGAATCAAGTTTGAACAAGATTATTGGCTTGCTTCCTAAACAAACGAAGACGAGCTAACTCCTAAATGTTCGATTATGTTTGCAAATCTTCTATATAGATAAATCAGTGAACAACATAACTCTCATACATAAAATGATGATATAGATTCTCAAACAAAAACATCACTCTCATACATAAAATGATGATCATTTATTCATCTAATAGATACTTTGGAATTTGATACTATGATTTTTTAATATTACCTTGTACTTCTTTTAAAGTATTTAACTTGATTTTTTATGAAAGACAAAAATACTTGTAGCAAGTCAAACTCAAACACGAACAAACACGTAAGCTCATGACCTAAACGAACACAAACTTGAACGATCGATACTCGGCTCAGCTCATTAACAGCTCTAACTTATGACAGCCATTTATTAACAAGTTCAATGGTAACCTGTTGGTTTTGAACCACCTCTAAATCGAGTTGATCGCTAACCGATCCAACGATCAACTCCCGGTTCAGAACCGCATCTCAACCGCCCCACAGTTACAGTTACTATTATAATCCTTGCGAATGATTTTTATAGTATAGACTCGGCCGAAAACAAGTAATTTCAACCAGCCCACCATATCAACATAAAAGTACAATGAAAGAGAAAAAAAAAAAAAAAACAAAAACAAAAACAAAAAAACAAGAGCATTTCTTCATCATCACAGCACTACAGTCAAATGATGTTTTTCAGTACTAGTCTATACACGAAACACTTTTCTCGACTTTGACCACAACTGCTCGCACACTTCTCGCCCATGAAAACGATTTATTCCTCGAGCATGGCCTTAGCTGCATCAACAAGTGCATGCCGAAGATCATCAGAAGCTCGACCAAGAACGTTGTAGCCCTCCTTGTCAACAACATCCACATCTGCTCCATGTCTTACGAGAAGGAGAGCAACCTAAATAAAAAAAAGCAGCAAAAATAGTGATACCCGAGTAAGTTTTTACCCGAAATTGAATCAATCATATTAGTAATAAGTTGATTTATTCTCGTAAACGAGAACTTGAGCGTCATCAAATTTTAACTGAAATTGTCAAATTTAAAAATCCAGGAGAAGCCACCACCACCACCACAGCGACAAAAATTACCGCTGCAGCGGTGGCATTGAAATTAGAGAAGCAAATCCAGTTGCCATTTCATCCTCTTTACTGTCGTCACAAAACTTCTCCCAAACATTTCTTTCTCAATTTTCAATTATTCCATCTACTCCCAGCAAGTAAAATTCAAGTGCGTGAAAAACACCAGAATACTCATTGAAAGTGTTAGCAAGTATCTCCTTGTTCTTAAGTTCAAGAAATGGTAAGGTACAATTAGAAATTAACTTTTTAAGATTTTGTTTTCACACATAGAATATGTTGACGGAGGTGAAGGAGCATTGCATAACAAATTTGTGAAGAGTATTGACTAGGAAATCGAGGTAAAGAGGGGGTGATTCAAGATTTTTAAATCTTGTTCTAAATGAATACTTTATGCCTCTGTTATCTGTTTTCAAAATACTGCAACATTGTGATAAGAATTCATGTGCTAAAATATACTGCACGAATTTCGACGAAACTGCCAAAAAACAAAAGGAACAAAAAAAAAAAGAAAAAAACAACGTGCTACCGCCTCTGAGACAGTTTCTGTAGCCACAAGGGTGGCCTTTTCCTACAGAATCCATGCAATCTGTTTTGTGGCATGGTAGAATACTTCTAGACGGTAAATTTACATAGTTTTAGCACAGTACTTTTTCCAAAAATTGTATGCTTTTGAAGCAAGTTATGAATAGGCCACGTAAGGAACCAAAAAAATAACTATCAAAAAAAAAACTTCTCGGTTTATGTTCGGTATGATTTTCCAAAATTATCGTGTCCTTATGCATGATAAGGAATTTAAACAAGTATGGTAAAAGGATTATATTATAGAGTTATTATAATAGTAGTTGGAGTCTTATGCGTTAAGTCTATTGTCAACGTCTTGTTTATCAGATAGGATTATTTGGAGAGATTTTGCTTTATCCTGGGAGAAGTTTATTTTATTAGAATTTTATCTTTATCTATTAGTTAAAAGCTTGATGGTTGTGTATAATTCCCTTATATAAAGGAATAAAGGTTGTGTCTATCTACTTTTCTTCATCATCACTACTAATAGATGTAAAGAATTTCAAGATAATGATAACTGGAGAGGAAAATGATCATGATGTTCATGTTGAAGCATTAGTTAATGATGATGACTCTGACATTAATCAAATAGTGGAGGCGGTAAATAGTGGTGACGGGGAAGAACCAGAAGAGCTTAGTGATGATCGTTGACTTGAATCATTTGATGCTTGTTTTTGCCTTTATGTTTTATGTCATTGCGTGAATTCTAGAAGTAGAAGTGTCTTTGTTTAGGACTTTTGGAATTGAAATCATTTTGGTTAATGAGTTAATAAACCTAAAAGCATGACTTGATGACATTATGTGATCTTTTTGTTTACTTTTTGATGTGTTATAAGCCTAAACCATAACTTTATTAATGTTTCAAGCTGTTTTTTTGTGTTCATGTGGAGTGGCTCGACTAGGATAGTAGAAAGTAGAAAGTAGAAAGTAGAAAGTAGAAATCAAAACCTTCCAAAAGTAGAAAGTAAAAATCAAAGGCAGAAGAGAATCAACAATGCAGAAGGATCACATACACATATACCCCTAGATTTTTTTTTAAATGCTATGTTGTCCTCAACGCGATTTCCATACCTCTAGCAATAATTTTCTTGCAAGTAAAGGGATTAGAACTAGATTGGTTTCTTCATCAAACTCCCAAACTGGTTCTTGAAACCATGACTCTGTAGTTTTTTTAACTACATTCTCCGGAGTGTATAGACACCAAAATTCGAATTAAGCTTTGTAATTCAAGATTGTTCCCTTTTCAAGTTATTATAATATGAATTAGCATAAGCTTAACAGGCACTTCATGATTTTGGTTTGAGAAGCAAAACCATCAACACTCGATTCTAGAGGGATAATGAGCAAAGGCCAACATTAGCAGTATTGACCACTTGGGGTTGATGGTAGCCATTGTTTGGAATCTTATCTAAGGGTGTATGGACGTCCAGCGATTCATGACTCTCAAAGCAAATCTAAAAGGACAATGGAGGGGTTGGGGGTAGCACAAATACTTACGGAAAGATGAGAATAAAAAAGACCGAAATATACCTCCCTGTTTTGGCATATTACAGCAGCCATAAGAGGAGTTTCCCCAGCTTTATCAACCTCATCAACCTCTGCTCCTTCCTCAATCAAGAATTCACAAAACTGCGAGTGCCCGCTACTTGCTGCACGGTGCAATGGGGTACATCCAACCTAGAAAAGAATATCAACAAAAGATTCACGAATTTAATTGTATGCGTTTCAATAGACGTGACAAATATACATCTAAAAAACAGCCCATTATCAAGATTCAGAGTATGCACATGCCTTATCCTTGATATTGATATTTGCACCATAAGACAGCAAAAGCTCAGCGATTTTCAACCAGCCTTTGCTAGCTGCATAGTGGAGAGCCGTCCGACCACCATCGTTTTTCAAGTTAACATCAGCCCCTGCTCGTTAAAGAACGTATTATCAAGTCACAAGAAACCATTTAAGAAAGAAATCGACTAAAAATAAACATACAGGAAGAAAGGACTAATTACAAATCAGTCGATTGCAGAAGCATATCACAACCTCTACTAAGCAAAACCTCCACCATTTCAACTTTACCGCTGCTGGCAGCAGAGTGCAGTGGCGCCCAGCCTTCCTCATCCTTACTGTTAACACCACTTACGGATGGGTCACAAGCTGACAGAATCCTAACCACCTGAACACATCAAACCACAAAAAAAAGGTTCAAACAAACGGAACTACACAGAGTCGATAAATTCGGAAATTCAGCAAACTAAAAAATGGTGGGGATTATTTTTTTTTTTTTTGCGAAACGATTATATGTAAGTTTTGAACTTTTGGAGAAAATGAAAAATGAAGAAGTTAAATAAGAAGAAGGCACAATAGAAAAGAAAACCTCAATTCGGCCAGAGGAGACGGCTACATGGAGAAGTGAACGGCCGTCTTCGTTACGGACAGAGAGGGCTTTGAGTTGTGGCTCTCCTTTGAGACTACTGAAGACGTCAACTTCGCCATTTTCAGCAGCTTTGAAAAGGAGGTCTTCGTATTTCGGAAGGTGGGCACGCCACATTGAATTACCCCGCCGGTCGATTTCCTCTCGGCAAAGATTACAATCGGAACTCTGTCTGGCGGTCCTTTAACTTGACGGTGAGCTAGTGCCCGGATGGCCTATTGCTTCTTTGGGGCTATGTCAAAGGCTGTGTATTGGTCAAGCGAATGAATTGGGATCCTCTGCGGTATATTGGTCCCTACTGTGGCGCGAAACGGCGTCGTTTTGCTTCCATACGACGCTGTTCAAGTGTATCCGTTCTGCCGTGTATCCGTTCTAGGACCAAAACGACGCCGTTTCCCTGTCAAACGACGCCGTTTTGGCGTCACAGCAGCCTCTGATGTGTTTAACCTACAGCAGAGGATCCGGCCTCCAAGCGAATGTGGCGTGGGTCGAAGTTTAGGGGGTTTTTTTTCCTCCAAATACGAAGCGGTCCGAATCCTCAGTTTTTGTCGTCCCAAATTTAATCCAGCTTTGAGTGATTCCTCGCGTGACATGTGGCTGAGATAGTCATACAATTTTTTTTCACATTTAATGAAAATGATGATGTCGTTTTCATTTCTTAAAATTAAAAACCAACTTTCAACCCATTCCTCCTCATTTATTGCAATTCAATCCCCCTCATAAAATCTTCCCCGCTGCCTATCTCCCCCATTTCTAAAAAAGAAACTTTTTATTGCTGCTCTTGTTTGGCTCCGGTGGCCGGTCCGGCAGCCCACCATTATTGTGATTTAAGAGAGAGATGGACGGACATGGCTGTGTGGCTTCACCTCTTTTGGAAGAAGATAATCCCGGTGAGATTCAAGCTTTAATGGATTTTTTTTAGTGAAAAATTCAAGCTTTAATGTTGATTATGCATATTGGGAAGAGTGGAGTTCGAAAATGGACTTTGTGAGTGTGTCTTCTTTATTCTATTGCTTAGAATTTTAGAATTGGGTGTAAAAAGATTTTCCGGCGACCTGTATTCCGGCCATGGCAGCCATGTTTTTTTTTTTAAGTTACTGTAGATTCAAACTTTCTCTTGGAGGAGGTCCTATTGCATTTGACATTTTTCTGTTGCCCATTTGAAAATTTTGGTCTTGTGGCATTTTGCTATAAACTTCCACCTAAGGTTGTATATGCATTGTGCTTGTTGCAAGTTCTGCTCCTCTTGTTAAGAGAAAAATGGAAATTTAAGGTCGTGTCGAAACAGTGTGCTTGTTACCTCCCAATGATCAGCTTGATTATTTCCACGGGTGATCCATTAAAAAAATGAAAATTGATGATGAAGTTATATATATATATATATATATATATATATATATATATATATATATATATATATATATATATATATATATATATATATATAGTACTTAAATCTTCTGTTATCTTACAACACTTTTGTTGACAAATTTACTTATTCTTACAAATTTGTTGACAGATTTACTTATTCATACAAATTTATTGACAATAGTCTTGTTGAACTGTTACAGAATTTTGAAGAATTTACAGAGGCATCTGAAAGCAATGTTGCCATTCCTCGTGTAGGCCAAATATTTGAGACAGAAGAACATGCCTACACTTTCTATCTGGACTATAGCGCAACGAAGGGATTTGGCGTAAAGCGAAACCAAATTTCCAAAGATAAAGATGGTATTAAGTACAAGGGAGTACACATGTACAAAGCAAGGCTATAGAGTAAAAGGTAAACGTGATAAGGGCATAAAACAACCGCGACCAGAGACAAGAACCAGGTGCAAAGCATGTTTTGCTATTAAGCGTGTAAAAGGAGAATGCCCGTTTACTGGCAAGTTTATAGCATATAAATATATGGAAGAGCATAATCGTGAGCTTCTTAGACCAATATTGGTTCACATGCTGCCTTGTCAAAGAAAAATCACTGAAGAACAGGGGCGTCAGATTGAAGTTGTAAAGTAATCTGGAATTCCATTAAGGCAAGCGCATGAGCAAATGGGGAGGCATGTCGGGGGTATAGAGTCACTTGGTTTCACTGTTAGGAAATCTACGCGGGAACGCTTCGGAATTCAAAATTTATTTCCTATCGACCCAAGTTCGACTTCGTTTAAGCTATAAACAAATAAGCAAAAGACGATGGTTACCGTGCTTGATCTAAAAAATCGACGCTTTGACCGTCTAAGGAGAGTAGCGATGCACGGAGCCGCCCAAGCGTTCGGCCTCTACCGCTAGTCCACACGAATAGCCCGCCGGAATTCCATCATGGATTGCTACCAGAAAAATTCGGTTGCTAGACCAATTTTTTCTCTCTCTCAAAATCTCTCCTAAGAAGCTCTCTATTTTTCACAATAACTATTAGCTCTTGGAATTGTGATGTACAAAAGAGCTAGCTAAGCCTCCCTATTTATAAGGTGACATGCGCCCCAAGTGATTCCCAATCTGATTGGGATTAGCTTCCTAGTAGATTGAGGAGAAAGAAACATTTTCCTAATAAAATAAGGAAAATATATTTGATTGATTTATCCCATTTATATCATATATTAAATATTTCCAAGATATTGTTAATATCTTATATTGACTATATTTATCTTATTACCATAAATCAATTTACACATGTGTGTAAATCTATAGTCATTAATATCTAATATTAATATTGGCAATCTTATTAATTAAATTGCACAATCCAAGTGTATCACATACACAATGAAAGTGGCGCCTCTCTTGTCAAAGATTTGACATCCGGAACATTCTTTAATTAATATAATACTATGATTAATTAATTTACAAAATATATGTGTATCAATATACACAATAATTTCGACACACATACATTATGTGTATATTTAATTAATCAACATAATTAATATCTTGTATTATATTTATTCATAATAAATAAATACCACCATATTAATTTACCACTATAACCTTTATAGTACGAGATAAACTTTTCTTATTTGGTTATCATCTATAACCACATTTTAATCCGGCTAGATGTTCTTATGTGTGTGACCCGATAGGCTTCCGAATATGTTGGCCGTAGACACAAAGTGCAAATTACGAAAATGCTCTTCATACCTAACGATCACGGGATAGCGTCTAGCAACACACCGTGACCTCTAATCATCGGAAGAGTAAAATGCAATAACTACTACCTTTTATGTGAAACAGTTACCGTGTAAATTACAATCCTATCGCTGTAACAATATCCATATGATTGTATCTCGAGTGTCGATACATTAACGATCGTATCTTATAATCTGGATATCATGCTCTCTCGGAATAACACATTTACTCCCACTTTGCAAAGATTCTCGAGAGTACATTCCTTATAAGAAGGCCCTTTCGGATATCCACCCCTACTGATAGGGTACGCGATTCCCAGACGACCAAACATGTATACTCCGCATGCTTCAGTATCACACCCAATCACTACCGCATGATCGCCCCGTGGCTAGGGGAGACCTTAATAGTGTCAAAGCATGACAATCCACACCGTGATGCCATGAAGACTCCGGTCTAAAGGATAATTACACAACTGCCACATAGTGCGACACTTAATGTAAGTGGGTCAGTCTAACGTACGCATTCTCTAATACACGTCCACGTACAGTCCAAGTGTCTCTACACTTCGATAGACGATATCTATTCCTGCCCTTAAAGACAAAAGACATTTAATACGTGCTAGCCTGTTCGTACTATCAATGCCCTGTTTAATAGTACATTAGCCTAGAGACATTTAAGTATCAAACTTATTAAAGTGATTAGAGATCTCATCAACCATAATCGTCTATCATGGTTTCTCTATCACAGTTGAATACTAAGGACGTTATCATATAACAATTCATAATTGGTTCACTAAAAGAACATATATATGACAACAGAAAAGCCATTTAATATATGTATAAACATAAAGAAATAGTAGAAATGATCCGACCTGGTCGGATCCGGTCCAACCCGATTGGGTTTAGGACACTATTTCAACATTCACAAGGTTAGATCAAAAAACCCATTTGAGAAAGTTGAGACAACAATCATGGGAAGAGGGGAACCTTCAGCTGTAGTAGATTACTTTGACAAGCAACGAGAAAAGAATCCACATTTTTTCTCACATATGCAGTTGGACTCGGATGACCACATAACAAACGTGTTTTGGGCCGAGGCCAACATGATTATAGATTACAGCAAGTTTGGTGATTTTGTGAGCTTTGATACCACTTACAAAGTTAACAAGACGCACCGTCCCTTTGGTGTATTTGTTGGATACAATCATCATAGAGAGACAGCAGTGTTCGGTGCAGCTTTGATGTTTGATGAGACTAATCCTTCGTTTGAATGGCTATTTCAGAATTTTTTGGAATGTATGGAATACAAGACGCCGAAGACCATTTTTACTGACCAAGATGAAGCAATGGCAAAGGCCATCAAAGTAGTATTGTCTGATACTCGTCATAGGTTGTGTATTTGGCACTTGAAGCAAAATGCACTCAAACATGTGAACCATTATTTTCCAAGTGTCATTGGAATTCAAACTGCCTTAGGTGCCTTCTTTCAGGTAATAGAACATGATGGTGAATTCCATGAATTGAAAAGTGGAATTTGAAGGATTACAAATGTGAAGACAATTTGTGGCTAAAAAGAACTTTTGATATCAAAGAGAAGTGGGGTTTTCCTTATGTGTGAAACAATTTTTCTGTGGGAAAGTGAAGTACTCAACTTAGCAAGAGCTTCAATGCAGACCTAAAAGATTACTTGAAGTCTTACCACAATCACAGTTCTTTTGGCACTTCAACAGGGTTTTGGCAACGAAGAGGTATAAGGAGTTACAGGCTGAATACTCACTGGTCTAGAAACTCCCTAGACTAAAGGTAAAGGTAAAAATGCTTAAGCAGGCTGGGGAAGTTTACACAAACTTTGCTTTTGAGACATTTCAGGATGAGTTTGAGGCAGCAATTGATGTTGTAATATTAGGCCATGCACTTAATGATACAAATAGAGATAAAATTTACAGGGTGACCGCATATGGCAAAGAAAAATCAGAGAGGACAGTCCGAGTGAGTGCTGAATGTCAGGTATCATACAGTTGAATGTTCTGGGAGCAGATGGGAATATTATGTAGCCATTGTATCAAAGTTCTCAGAGATGTTTTGAAGATAGTTTTTATACCAGATGAGTATATCCTCAAGAGATGGACTAAGAATACAAAGCCAGAAGTTGTAATATACTCCACGGGAAAAGAGATCGAAGTTGATCCACACTTGGAACAAGATAACGAGTTGCAGACTTTTAATGACATGTTTAGACGAATCTCATGCCGTTGCATTGAAGCACCTGAGACAATTAGGCGAATGAAATTTTTTGTTTCAAATTTAATCTTCAATTATTTCGTTTTCACCCAATTTCTACTTTCAAATAGACCCGTTTACTAATGCTGAGTTTTATATTTTCAGTTATGTCAAAAAGGCATCAAAGGAGATGTTAGAAATTGTGGAGAAAATGTTGAAAGATTCAATTGACGGTGTTTCCGGGGGTGCCAGTGATACCGATGATGGTGGTGATTGTTGGAAAGGTGTCCTAAACCCAATCGGATTGGACCGGATCCGACCGGGTCGGGTCGGTTACAGTCTATTTAGTTCATGTAATAACTTTATTATGATTAATAAAAGCACTTATGTTATTATATATTGTTTATCTTCATATTATTTGTCGTATATATATAGTAACGTCCCTAGTATCAATCTGTGATAGAGAAACCATGATAGTGATTATGGTTGATGAGATCTCTAATCACTATAACAAGGTTGGTACTTAAATGTCTCTAGTCTTATGTATTATCAAATGGGACATTGATAGTATAATCAGACTAGCACGTATTGGATGTCTTCTATCTTTTAGAAGGTAGGATAGATCTCGTCTATCGAAGTGTAGAGACACTTGGACTGTACGTGGACGTGTATTAAAGAATGCGTACGTTAGACTGACCCACTTACATTAAGTGTCACACTATGTGGCGGTTGTGTAATTATCCTTTTGACCGGAGTCTTCATGGCATCACGGTGTGGATTGTCATGCTTTGACACTATTGAGATTTCTCCTAACCACGGGGCGATCATGCGGTAGTGATTGGGTATGATATTGAAGCATGCGGAGTATACATGATTGGTCGTCCGGGAATCGCGTATCCTATGATTGGGATCGAATATCCGAAATGGCTTTCTTATAAGGAATGTCTAGCTCTCGAGAATCTTTGCAAAGTGGGAGTAAATGTTTTATTCCGAGAGAGCATGATATCCAGATTATAAGATACGATCGTCAATGTATTGACACTCGAGGTACGATCGTATGGATATTATTACAGCGATAGGATTGTAACTTACACGGTAACTGCTTCACATGAAAGGTAGTAGTCATTGCTTTTGACTCTTTCGATGATTGGGGGTCACGGTGTGTTGCTAGACGCTATCCCGTGATCGTTAGGTATGGAGGGCATTTTAGTAAATTGCTCTTTGTGTCTACGGCCAACATATTCGGAAGCCTATCGGGTCACACACATATGAACATCGAGTCGGATTAAAATGCGGTTATAGTTGATAACCAAATAAGGAAAGTTAATCTCTAGACTATAAAGGTTATAGTGGTAAATTAATATGGTGGTATTTATTTATTATGAATAAATTAGATACAAGATATTAATTATATATACAAATTATATTAATTAAAGAATATTCCGGAAGTCAATTGGTTGACTAATGGGGCGCCACTTTTATGTGTATGAGATACACTTGGATTGTGCACTTTAATTAATAAGATTGTCATAATATTAATATAAGATATTAATTGATTTTGAAAAATAGATTTATGGTAATAAGATAATTATAATCAATATATGATATTGACAAAATAAATTATAATTAAAGAGATAAATCAATCTAGTTGATTTTTCTTATTTTATTAGAAAAAGGTTTTCTTCTCCTCCACACTACTATTGGGGCGCCACCTCCTCTATAAAAGGGAAGTGGGTGTCAAGCTCTTTTGTACAACACAATTGCAAGAGTTCATAATTCTTGTGTAAAATAGAGAGCTCTCCATAGTGAGTTTGTGAGGGTAGAAAAGGTCCGGTCTAGCAGCCGGAGTTTTTCCAATAGCAATCCAAGGAGGATTCCGGCGAGGGGTTCGTGTGGATTAGCGATAGAGGCCGGACGCGTGGACGGCTTGCGCATTGAACTACTCTCCGTTGGCGGTCAAAGCGACGATCTTGTAGATCATCCAAGGTATAACCGTCAAACTACTTAACGTGTTTATTGCATTAAACGAAGAACGATCTAGAAAAGGAAATCAAATTTTAAATTCCGCTGCGTTAAACTAGTGATTTCCTAACAGTGATATGGAAGCAAACAATCGATTGCCAAGTGGATTTATGTCGAAGGAGCCTTTGAATCATAAAAAATGAAGAATTATCGGCACATTAGAAAAATTGTTGGCTGAACAAGAAAAGAAGAGAAAGAGGCTAAGCAAAATCAAAATCCCTGGTGTTGTTCCAAAGAAGAAGAGGAGTTTAAAAAATAAGTCATCATCCCAACATGTGGAGCAATCATCACAACCTATGGAGCAAGGATTTGTAGCATTGCAACGAAGCGAGTACCTTTCACATGATGATAGTTTAGTTGTATGTTCCCTCCCATAGAAGTGTTGAATTTAAGCAGTGATCCAGTCTTCTAAGGTAATGTTGATATAACGTTATTCATGTATAGCGCATTTTTGGATAGCTCTAATATAGAGTATTTTTTTGTCTTCTCTTTTTTCTTGGTATGGCTCATAGAGCGCCTTTCATGTATGCTATGAACGTTATTAGCTAATCTACTTTTGGGAATTTTATTCTCCTTACAGAAAATGGTTTTTATCACTTTCGTTGTTTTTCAAGTTTAGTACGAATATATAGTGGAAAACAGAGATTTTGGAGGTAATTATTTCCATATTTCCCTTCTCTATTTTTTTTTTGGTCATTTTGTCCTTTGTATACTTTACGATTTAAGTAATAAAATTCTCGTATACTACAACTAATATTCTCATTTTCTAGTTTAGTTCATGTGCAAGTTTTTCAAAAGGAATATAAATATTGTTTCAACCACTCTGACACAACAAATGTCCTTACCTTTTCAGAATAAATTTGAAAGGCAGAAAATTATTTCAACAATAAAGATAAACATTGTTGGACTTATTTTTAAGTTTTAGTGATGAGTGTCAGACTAGCTGTTATAGAGCAAAGGCAAAAAGATGTCTAGATCAAATGTATAGGCTTATTAGAGTTTGATCTTGTATAGGTTTGATCAATAAAGCACTGTAAAAGGTCAGCTGACTTTCATCAGCAGACCTGTCTATACCAGTAGGGTACCTGTGTCAGTAGACTAGTTTAGGAACCTGCTGAAGACTGAAGGCTGAGGGCTCAAACTCAGTTACTAAAGGCTAAGGGATCAAACTTAGTATTTAAAGTCAAGGATATGGAATCAGAATTTAGGGAAGTCTGTGATGACCTAAACTGATTACATATACCTTGGGTACAAGGTCTAAGTTCCACAAGTTAAATGATGATTGGAACTTGGTTATGTTTAAAACGGTGTAATCTAACTTCCCAATAAAAAGTTAGATATAAGAGAAGTCAGCTAAAGTGTTTTTATAAACACAACAACCTTGGAACAGCTGACTGATATGTATTTCAGCAGACTCACAATCACAGGAACCTGCTGATATATATTTCAGATTATTCAAAGGTTACACTGGAAAAATACAAGGATAAGGACAGATAACAACCTCTGATTTTATCAAACAAATCAATGGTTAAGATTAAATGGACGTTGGAAAGAAACATAGCTTTATCCAATGGATACAAGTCAAACGGTGGACAGACTGAAAACTGTCAAAAAGCATTCTGACAGTGTCAGTACTATGAACAGTGACAGAAAGCAAGTCAAATGGGACAAATCTGAAACGGCTATGTTTGAATTTCAAACATAAGTCACAAGGATTCCTACCTATAAATAGAGGACTCCTAATTCAGATACAAGTGATGAAAATTAAGGATCTATCTTGAGCTATCGATTTCAATCGATCAAAACACCCTACTGACCCTACTGAACATAAAGCTACTGATCCAGTAAAACTCTTCAAGTGTAATCTGCTTTCAAGCTACATCAAGTTACACACTTGAAGACCTCAAGCTGCTGATCATATCATCCTGATCAAGCTGCTGAAAGCTGAATCACTTACTTGATTCAAACTTTCTCTTATAAGAAATCTGCTGAAGACAGAGAAGCATATTTGGGTGTCAAGGACTGTTGTGTGTGGTGGAGCTGGTGAAGAGGCAATCCTACCCTTCAAGGACCAGTGGAAGACTTTGGAGCAGCAATCCTACATGTTCCAAGTGTTCAATTTGTGAAGCCATAGTTATTGGTGAAGGACAAGCAACTTAGGGATTTTTGTAACTGCTACCTCAAGAATCTCTAGTGAATTACCTCCAACATCATAGGAGAAGAGTGGACTGACAGGATTACACCACCTGAAACCACTATAAAAATTGCCTACTTACTTTCTGCAATTATATTATGCATTTAGTAGATTTAACACATCAATCTACTGAACTAGCAACTGAATCACACACATACACTACTGAGTATCTAATACTTGGTATCATATTTTAACAACAAGTAATAATGCTTAATTTAAATATATTCCGCTGCAACAAATTCAGTAAAGTCAATAGTCAGCAGACTACTGAGCTATCAACAGGCTGCTTAAGTTGCTGAGTTTGTTAACTCCAAAAGTTTTAAGTGTTAAGTTTATTCACCCCCCCCCCCCCCTCCCTCTAAACTTAACCAAAGCCTTTTCAAGGGACCAACAAGCATAATTTAGAAATCAATCTGTATCGGAATTTATACACAGATCCGTAAAATACTGAATATCTAAATCCTTCCTTACCCGCATTGCATAATATATTTAAAACACACTCCATGTCCACAGGACATGACCTAGTGGTAAAGGGCTTGGGTGTTATAGTAACAGCCGGACCGGGAGCTGGAGGTTGGAGGTTCGATTCCCCTTTGGGACGACTTCTTTCCAGTATCATGGTATAATGGCAGCCATTGACTCTGAGCCACTAGGTTACCTGATTAACATCTCCACTCATTCCGTGGGATTAGGGAGTGTGGACCCTTTCGGTTAGGGTTTAACCGTTTTTTTTAAAACACACTCCATAACAATACATTTAGTTTAGTCATTCCCCTTCACATCATTACAAAGCAAAAAAACAGGGCAACTTGATAAAAGAAGTTGTTTAAGAACACAAAGATGACATTAAACTTCTATATGAAATGAACATTTTATTGAAAGAAACACACACACACACACAAATAAAACTACAATATCCACGTGAAATACACAAGGAGATACAATAAAAAATCAACATAGAATTCAACGATCCGTTGAATTATAGGTCACTCCATTCGAATGAGACAACGAAGGCCTTCCCCTTTCAACATATACTCAAAAGCTTTGTTTATCTCAGCAAACTTCACTTCATGTGTGATAAAATTTTCCAATTCAAGCTCCTGCACAAAGTCCATTTTCGAATTCCACTCTTCCCCAAAATGCATAATCAACTTTAAATCTTGAATCTTCAGTAACTTAAAAAAAAAAAAAAAAACATAGCTGCCATGGCCGGAATTACAGGTCACCGGAAAATCTTTTTACACCCAATTCGAAAATTCTAAGCAATAGAGTAAAGAAGACACAATCACAAAGTCCATTTTCAAACTCCACTCTTCCCTAATATGCATAATCAACAATAAAGCTTGAATTTTTCAGTAAAAAAAATCCATTAAAGCTTGAATCTCACCGGGATTATCTTCTTCTAAAAGAGGTGAAGCAACACAGCTATGTCCGTCCATCACTCTCTTAAATCGCAACAATGGTGGGCTGCCGTACCGGCCACCGGAGCCAGGTAGGAGCAGCAATAAATAGATTTTTTTATAGAAATAAGGGAGATATGCAGTGGGGAAGATTTTATGAGAGTGGGGGGACTGAATTGCAATTTTTGTATAAATGAGGAGTAATGGGTTGAAAGCTGGATTTTTAATTTTAAGAAATGAAACGACGTTGTTTTCATTAAATGTGCAAAAAAAATCGTGTGGCTGAGATTACTCTCAGCCACGTGTCACGCCAGGAATTACCCAAAGCTGGATTAAAGTTGGGATGGCAAAAGCTGAGGATCTGGACCGATACGAAGGTACCCTAATTATGCCATATCCGGGCTCGAACCCTGGTCACCGCGCCAATGTATAACCTAGCTAACCACTAGGCCGACGTATCGAGTACAAATGTGGGTCGAAGTTGTTTTTCTTTTTTTCGGTTTTTTAAAGATAGATTATGTCATCACTAGTGATAGAGTTACTCTATCAAGTCTAAGATATTTTTACATTATTATAATCCCTTTACATATTTTTCACTTGTAAATAAATCAATCAAAATAGAAAAACATGTAAGATTCACAACCACAATGATTATGTTGGGTGTAAACTTAACGGGTAACTCTATCATTATCCGTGTGTCATTAATTACGTTAGTTTTTCCTTGTGTCGTTAATTAAGCCGGTTTGATTTTGATTTTAGCATTGCTCAATTTTTTTTATTATAAGTTTTCGTTTTATTCACTCCACTATCTTATTTCTCATTATTTTATTATTTTTATTATTTTTTTTTATAATTTCTCTCACCAATCATTTCACATCAACAAATAAAATAATATTAATCAATTCACTTTTTTCACCCACTCCACTATTTAACCATTACTTTATCAATACAATATTTAATTAAAATTTATTTCATCAATCATTTATTTATCTACATAAATTTCAATACAAGATTTTAAATTTACAATCATTATTTCACATTATTTTATTTTATTTTCTCTTTCCTGAATCCATTCAACCCTAAACTAACCCGAAACCAAACAGAGCCCTACTGCTTACGCCGCTACCGTCTATTTTGGGGATTTCTCCACCTCTCTTCTCTATGGAAATGGATGTTAAAGTCTTGATAAGGAGGATGCTTTCTCTCTTTCGCCTTCAACGTCGAGTCAAAGCTCGAAGAAACACAAGTACGGTGCTACTATAGGTAGGGGTGCACATGGTCCGGTTTTCCGGTTTTTAATCACTTTTAAAACCAAACCAATTTTTACGGTTTTTAAATTCACAAACCAAAACCGAACCATAGCTAGGTAAAACCATTTTATTCGGTCCGGTTTGGATCGGCTTGGTTCCAGTTTTTCCCGGTTTTTTTGTCCGTGTGTGTGCGCTATGTATATACATACACACAACATTATATTGTCATACATTCCATTTAGTATGATCACATAAAGCCACGTAAACTATTTTGTTTCATGTTGTCATAGGTCCTATAAGGCTGGGGCCAAAACCTACGTGTGTGAGGTAGTTGATTCAAGTATTAATAGATAATGGTTTGAGGTATTACTTATTTATATGTAGTGATAATTAAGGGGGATAATCTACTCGTACACCACTCTACATGTACACTATAGTAGAACCGACTTTGATTAAAGGTCCTCATAATCAATAGTGATATGCATAGACATATACATATAGATATACACACATGCACACATATGTGTATATATACACACATGTAAATATTAAAACACACACACACACACACACACACACACACACATATATATATATATATATATATATATATATATATATATATATATATATATATATATATATATATATATATATATATATATATATCCGGTTTGGTCCGGTTTTTATTTTAAAAAACCAAAACCAAATTGTTTTTTACGGTTTGGTTTTTTATAATACAAAAACCAAAAAACCATGATTTACGCTTTTCCGGTTTGGTCCAGTTTGGTTCAACCGGTTGGTTTGGTTTTCGGTTATTTTGTTCACCATAACTATAGGTGATGAAGAAATCATGGAAGATTCAATATTCAAATACGGCTTTGAAGCAAACACCATGCTATTTGCTTGGTTGGAATGGTCGTTTTTGCAAGGAGCTTTTTGGGTTAAAGCCCCTCTTGAACTTCTACACCGGAGATGACGATGAGTCACGGGATCAAAACGGTGGCCGGAATCATCTTTATTTCGGAGATTGAGGCAAAATGACAAAATATTCCTAACTCTATCAAAGAGGTAAACTTTGATTTGTCTATTGATAAAAAATCACTCTGGAATATATTGCGTACCCGATCCAACTTAAAATTTCTTAAAAAATATGGGAATGTACAAAAAAATTAGAAAAAAAATATCCAACACCCCCGACCTCACCCCTGCCCCCCTCCAACCCCTACTCTCAGCCTCGTCCCTAACCCTTCCCCTGAGCCAAATTTTTTGTTCACCAAATAATTTATTTATCTTGCACCCCGTGCCCTTGCCTCCTGCCACGCCCATGATATTTTTTGGCTTTATTGTGAAAATTACAATCTAAAAATAGAAAAATGCAAACATGACAATTAATTTTTTTTGGGGTACAAATGACAAACTGTTGTAATAAATAAATATTACTCAAACATTATCAAGAAAAGGTGCTGGATCAAGCTTCAGGCGGAAATGTACATATATTTGTGGGGAATTTATTACACAAATGCTAAGGATATAAAAGTACTAGTATTTTGGTTACTGCAAACAAATTCTTAAACTTATTTCTTTTCATTCAACTTTTTTTTCACCCTTTCAACTCCAAAGAATGCTTACAATTTACGGTAAAGACTAGCCAATCATCATATGTCATGTTTTTAATCTATACAAATGACACATGGCATAGGGAAGTTATTGTATGGTGTCTCCACACGGTACGGAGACACCGTGTGGCACCATACAAACCGCACAGTTTTATTCTGAATTTAAACTGTGTGGTTCTGATCGTTTCACCCGTCACTTCACCTCAAATTTCCTCACCACACAATAACTTCCCGACATAGGGAATGTACAAATGTCTACTTTGTAAGCCAAAGCATGACACATGTAATATTAGGTGTAATGAAAAGAGGATGTCTCACATGTAAGGTGACATGTGGCATCTTACGTGTAATACATACAAGAGGGACAAATAGTGCATTTAAGTAAATTGCACAAAAAGGACATTCATTTTAATATATTTACAACAATCCCTCTTGGTTGTCCTTTTACACAAAGAACCTGCCTCGTTAAAACCTTCATTATGAAAAAACACCCAGTGGAAAAAAATCACAATGAAGGAAAAAAAGTACAGTCTTCATTTGTGTATTACTCCCCCTGATTAGAACATCTCTTCAGGTCCCTAAGCCAGCGCATTCCGATCTTCTTTATCAATTTCTCAAACGCAGTGGTAGGTACTGACTTCGTGAATAAATCTGTTGGATTGTCACTTGATCTGATCTATTTGAATATCAATGTTGCCTTTCTTCTGAAGATTGTTTGTGGCAAAGAATTTTGCTGGAATATGTTTTATCTGATCTTCTTTTAAGTAGCCACCATTTAACTGAGCAATACATGCTGCATTGTCTTCGTATAATCAAGTCGGCTTATCTTCTCGGGACAATCCACAAGTTTCTTGGATCTAATGTGCCAGTGATCCGAACGAAACACGTTCTCGACTTGTTTCATGAATAGCTATCATTTCGCCATGATTTGAGGATGTCGTGGCCAAAAATTGCATATAATTGAGCACCATGAGATTGATGACTGATGACGGAAAAATTCACTGTTATTTTTATAACTTTTTACCCCACTTTTGATATCATTTCGAGCACTTTTATATCAATTAAAGTCATTAATTCCTAAATTTCATAAAAATATATAAGTCGTGACTATTTTGTAAAATATCGTGTTTTTATGTGTTTTTACTAGTTTTTTGTACCGGTTTAGTAACCGGAGTGTCGTGTCGGATTTACGTTTGGTATTTTGGTGGTTTATTGCAGAATCATAAGTGGACCAAGATTCTACGTAACGACATGTTTTGAGCCCTAAAAGAGGTGTTTAGAGGGTTAGAAGAAGGTGCCACAAGCTTACGAGTTCAAAAGGGTCGTTTTTCCTAAGTACTTGAATCGTTACATATTTTCGACGGAGATTTGACCCAGCTTAGAGGCATTTTCAGGGGATGACTTCTTAATGAAAGTTGTAGATCTTCACATAAGCTTTCCAACGCACTTTGAATCACATAAATTGGAGTTCTACAACTCAAGTTATGGTCAATTGACTAATCGATTCGGATTAGTAAAAATCCCGAAATATCTTCGTAATACGAATGGCTCATCAAAACGACATTTTCTAAAGAAGTTTCCTTCATGAAAGTTGTATATCTTCAAGAAATATTTCCAATGGATTTTGAATCAAGTCAATCGGACTTCTACAACTCAAATGATGGTCAAGTGGCTAATTGATTTGTATTAGGGAAAATGTCGCAAAACGACACGTAATGGGAATGACCCATCAAAAAGGCGTTTTCTGAAGAAGTGTCCTTCATGAAAGTTGAAGAATTTTCCGAGAGCTTAATTTTGACGTTTGAATCATAATTATTGGAGGCCTACAACTCAAGATACGAATTTTACAAGTTTTAATTACATAAATCTGATCAATCGATCCTTCGAGAATCATGCTGAGTCATATGCAATAATGGTACCCGGACCGGTCCGGCTCTTACCCGGCCTGGTCCGGCTGTGATTCATTGCCTATATATATGAGAGCTTCAGCAGAGTAGATCGTTGCCCCCTTTCTTCCTCTTCTCCTTCATTTTCTTCTATTTTATTTTTATGTTTTGGGGGCCTATATGTAGTAATTTATGTCGTTATAATGTCGGTGTAATAACCCGACTAGTTATAGTTTTAATATAATTTCATTTCCGTTTTTATTGCTTTCTTTTACTTTTATGCAATTAGTATAAATATATATATATATACGTATACTATATATATCTATATCTATATATATATATCTATATATATATATCTATACGTATATCTATATAGTTGTAGTTATCTTTTTCGTTTTGTTTTCTTTCGTTTTGTATTTCCGTTGTTATGATTAGCTAAAGTAGTTGTATAGCCGAATTATGTGAAAACGGGTAAAATCAACCCTCGGGATACGAGATGGAGTTGTGTTGTGCTTAATTAAACATTCGTATGAGAAAATCATGTTTTAAACTTGTTTTGATCATTTTAATAACTTTGAATAAAATTGACAACTTTGTTCACGGTTACATCGAGCTTATAAATGTATTTTGCGGTGAGATGTGAGATATGGATATCACTAATCATAGTCCTGATTGTTAGATTGACAATCTAAGTGACAGATCTGGACTATGCCTAAGTGAGATTCTTATTTTTACGAGATGTGCGAAACATGTTTTAAAATCACTAAACCATAGTCTTAATCGTTAGATTGGAAACCTAAGTGACACGTTAAAACTATGTTTTCTGTGAGGTTTTTCAACGGCTTTTTATTCTGGTCAACCATGTTAGGCGAGTTAGCTCTCTAAAGGGAGGGTTAATAAACCTAGTGTGGGGGTTAAGTGAGAGCTGTTCAGATCTTAACGCAAGAATAAAGAGTTGATACCCGTGAATATCATATGAACCGAATCAGATAAAACACACTCCTTATCAAGTTTTTCCTGTGGGGAGATAACCTGTTGGATCATGGCTCGGCTATGCTTTTTAATCACCTAGTTAATCTCGTTAGAATAATCTTTACTTTTTGCATTAGTTATAATCACTCCACCAACAACTTTGATCGCCTAGACTAAGAATCACGTTCGCTTTGGTACTCACAACCACATTTCTCTTGGGACGACCTCGTACTCCTGTAGCTATCCTAGCAATCGACCTGGTACTCTGCCAGTTAGAGAGTTAGTTTACCCACAGTTGCGAGTCTTTATAAATGTATTTTTAGTGGGTGAATTTTTCGCTCATCAAAAAATTGGCGCCGTTGCCGGGGAAATGTGTGATATTGTTGTGATATCTTGTAAGTGAACCGAAGGCTTGGGCCTAGGTTTTTATTTTCTTTGTTTTATTTAGATGTCGATAAGAGCTATGGATGCTGAAGTGATATTGTCCTGAACTCGGTTTGAATACGACTTTGGTACTTAGCCTCTTCGGAGGGTGATATCTTGTAAGTCTGGCTAAAACTGGGGATTAGGGGCCTTCGGCTACCATAACTTTTTGAGGGGTCTAAATATCGTGTGTTTAAAAAAAACGAAAAAAAAAAGAAAAAGTTTATTGTTTTCTTGTTATTTTCTGAGATCTTGCAGTTTGAGTTTAAATGGATGGATTTTTCAATCAATACTACTCACCTGAACAACAATACTCCTACCAACCTCAGGCACCGGAACAATGTTATCAACAACAGTTCGTGTCTGAGCCTCAATATCAACAGCAGAATAACCAAGCTTCATGGAATTATCAGTGCCCTAGTGCATACCAGGACCATAATTATGGTTATTTGAGTTATGAGCCACAACATTACGAGGGTTACCCGAACCCTAATGCTTATCAGGATTATAGTGTTCATACTCAGCATGTTGACAGCTTTAACCATATTCAGCCATCTGATCAGTGTCTGGAATGGCAAGAAGACTACTACTCACCTCCGATGAATCAAAGTCAATATGATCAGTTTTCCCCCATGCCACAAGAAGAATTCACCGACAGTCAAATAGAGCAACTAGAACGATTGAACCAGAGCCTGGAAGATCGACTGTTGGACATGCAGGAGTTCAAGGTAAGTACTGACTCCGCTATAAGAAATCTTCAAGACAAGGTGGGGCAATTGATGGAATTAGTGAGGTATGTGAAAGAGGCAGAGACAAGTGCAATAGAGGTGGTTAGGGATGAAAATGTTATCACTGAAAAAGTTCAGGGTGAGAATAAGGTTGATAATTCAGTTTGCAAAGAAAAAGTGCAAGATTTGGAGATGACAGAGTTAGAGGAGCGAGAGATTGATTGGCCATCTTTAGTAAAGCCACTGGGAGAGTTGGTAATAGTAGATATGTTGGTCCCGGATTACTACATTCGTCCACTCTGTGAGGATGAATTTTCTGCGGTCCAGTTTGTATACTCCCCAATGGATGATCTTTATGGTAATTTTCAAAAGAAGATGGTTCGACAGTCTGATAAAAGAAGATTCTCTGGCTGGGAGGAGGTAGCATCGAGAGCCAAACGAGGTACGTTTCTAGACAATTTAATTTCTTTGGTTCTCGCATTGTTAATTTTTCTTAAGCTATTGATCTTCTTAAGTTCTGATTTTGGTTGATAACTTGTAAATACTACTTTTGTCGAGCCAACGACGTTAAACAAAAGCGCTACCGGGAGGCAGCCCGATAATAATAATAATTTGAATAAGACTAGACTTAATGAAATGTAGAATCTATATGAAAGATGAACACAAAGTACAACCAAGTCTCAGGATGGATGTTTGAATTTCATTAAGAGGGAATGATTAGGTGGTTATCCGAAAATCCCGATGGAGAAAAAAGATAAAAATTCAAATGTATCATTTCTTGGACTTAGGTTATTGAACCCTTGAGGATCTGGGTATAAAAGACTCTATACTCTTTCACACATTTCATTTTTATGATCTAGTCTGTTTCAAATTTCTGGTCGTCGTAGTATAGTGGTGAGTATTCCCGCCTTAATAAAACTGTGTGTAATAAAAATGAATCTAGGAATGGCTGACTTGACTATGATATATGCTCATATGATACGTATATGCTTAGATGTTTTGTGCTTTACCAGTATGGTTATTTTTCCATCTAAAGCTATTATATTGCCTATCGAATTTTCTGACATAACAGGGCCATTATCTTATTATTCCCATATCCCTATTCGATGTCTTAGCACGAGGACCATGTCCCGTGTTTTCTTTGTTTTAAGTTTTGGTATAGGGATTCGGATTGTGCTTTCTCATGGCTGTTACGGGATTCGATAGCATCTTTCTGCCTGGTTTATAAGCTAAGTCTTCCTCTCTATCTCATTTACACTCTGAGAATAATGCAAAATCGTAAGTGGGGGGTAGAGTCTGGTTGGTTTAGAAATGGCAGTAAGTGTTTAAACTCTTAGTTTTTGATTCTTTTTCGAGCATTATTTAGTTGATTAAAATAATCTGTATAAGGCATATATTTCATGGATTTAAAGATGTAATGATTAATTTGGATATGTATAACCAAAGTGAACCGTAAGTGTATTTTAACCGGAAATCTATTTGTATAACATGAATTCCTTCACGTAAGCCTTTGATATTGAAGCGAAAAATTTTAAACTGTACCCATTCAATATTCTAGTGTTTTATCCTAGAGATAGTAGTAACTTAGTACCTAACTTCTAAACGTGTACTGTGAATATCTGAAGGTTTGAATGTGATAGAAAGAATATCAAAATAAGTGAGCTATCTATATGTCGGTTGTAGCTACAAATGATTTGAGTGCGGTAGGGCGTTATCACGAAACGTCCTATACCACTATGAGGTTTAAAAGCTCCCGACTGCCTGATGATAGTAGTCCAGCTAGGGTGTTATCACGAAACATCCTATTGCTGGGAATGAGGGCATATGCTACACATAAAAAAAATAAAAAAAAAATAAAAAAAGAGTTAGATAGGTATTAATGTATTCAATCTCACCTCATGACGCTTGAAAGATAGTCGATTTTGGCAATGAGTTCGGATATGTTAGTATTCTATGGAAAAAAAAAAGAAAAAAAAAAGAAAAAAAAAAAGAGAAGTTATCTTCTAACTATCCCCAGTATAAACTGAATGATATGCTTTAGGGATTATCCTAATAAGTACACGGGAGGACATTGTGTGGAAATGTTACTGCCTATACCTAGGAAAGTCATTAGGACTGTCTGAATGGATATTTGTGTGTTTGCTTGAATTATTCAAGAGAGGATAGTGGAAATTGAAAAGGCTTGTCACACACTCACTCTGTTATACATTTATATTAAAGTTAACGTGTGGGTATGATTCGATTGGTTGTATCATCTGGTTGTTCCTTATATCTTATCTTCATGAATTTTTCCTCATTCATTTTATTTTATCGCTTATTTTGTTCGAGGACGACCAAAAGCTAAGTGGGGGGTTGTGATGACGGAAAAATTCACTATTATTTTTATAACTTTTTACCCCACTTTTGATATCATTTCGAGCACTTTTATATCAATTAAAGTCATTAATTCCTAAATTTCATAAAAATATATAAGTCGTGACTATTTTGTAAAATATCGTGTTTTTATGTGTTTTTACTAGTTTTTGTACCGGTTTAGTAACCGGAGTGTCGTGTCGGATTTACGTTTGGTATTTTGGTGGTTTATTGCAGAATCATAAGTGGACCAAGATTCTACGTAACGACATGTTTTGAGCCTTAAAAGAGGTGTTTAGAGGGTTAGAAGAAGGTGCCACAAGCTTACGAGTTCAAAAGGGTCGTTTTTCCTAAGTACTTGAATCGTTACATATTTTCGACGGAGATTTGACCCAGCTTAGAGGCATTTTCAAGGGATGACTTCTTAATGAAAGTTGTAGATCTTCACATAAGCTTTCCAACGCACTTTGAATCACATAAATTGGAGTTCTACAACTCAAGTTATGGTCAATTGACTAATCGATTCGGATTAGTAAAAATCCCGAAATATCTTCGTAATACGAATGGCTCATCAAAACGACATTTTCTAAAGAAGTTTCCTTCATGAAAGTTGTATATCTTCAAGAAATATTTCCAATGGATTTTGAATCAAGTCAATCGGACTTCTACAACTCAAATGATGGTCAAGTGGCTAATTGATTTGTATTAGGAAAATGTCGCAAACGACACGTAATGGGAATGACCCATCAAAAGGCGTTTTCTGAAGAAGTGTCCTTCATGAAAGTTGAAGAATTTTCCGAGAGCTTAATTTTGACGTTTGAATCATAATTATTGGAGGCCTACAACTCAAGATACGAATTTTACAAGTTTTAATTACATAAATCTGATCAATCGATCCTTCGAGAATCATGCTGAGTCATATGCAATAATGGTACCCGGACCGGTCCGGCTCTTACCCGGCCTGGTCCGGCTGTGATTCATTGCCTATATATATGAGAGCTTCAGCAGAGTAGATCGTTGCCCCCTTTCTTCCTCTTCTCCTTCATTTTCTTCTATTTTATTTTTATGTTTTGGGGGCCTATATGTAGTAATTTATGTCGTTATAATGTCGGTGTAATAACCCGACTAGTTATAGTTTTAATATAATTTCATTTCCGTTTTTATTGCTTTCTTTTACTTTTATGCAATTAGTATAAATATATATATATATACGTATACTATATATATCTATATCTATATATATATATATCTATATATATATATATCTATACGTATATCTATATAGTTGTAGTTATCTTTTTCGTTTTGTTTTCTTTCGTTTTGTATTTCCGTTGTTATGATTAGCTAAAGTAGTTGTATAGCCGAATTATGTGAAAACGGGTAAAATCAACCCTCGGGATACGAGATGGAGTTGTGTTGTGCTTAATTAAACATTCGTATGAGAAAATCATGTTTTAAACTTGTTTTGATCATTTTAATAACTTTGAATAAAATTGACAACTTTGTTCACGGTTACATCGAGCTTATAAATGTATTTTGCGGTGAGATGTGAGATATGGATATCACTAATCATAGTCCTGATTGTTAGATTGACAATCTAAGTGACAGATCTGGACTATGCCTAAGTGAGATTCTTATTTTTACGAGATGTGCGAAACATGTTTTAAAATCACTAAACCATAGTCTTAATCGTTAGATTGGAAACCTAAGTGACACGTTAAAACTATGTTTTCTGTGAGGTTTTTTCAACGGCTTTTTATTCTGGTCAACCATGTTAGGCGAGTTAGCTCTCTAAAGGGAGGGTTAATAAACCTAGTGTGGGGGTTAAGTGAGAGCTGTTCAGATCTTAACGCAAGAATAAAGAGTTGATACCCGTGAATATCATATGAACCGAATCAGATAAAACACACTCCTTATCAAGTTTTTCCTGTGGGGAGATAACCTGTTGGATCATGGCTCGGCTATGCTTTTTAATCACCTAGTTAATCTCGTTAGAATAATCTTTACTTTTTGCATTAGTTATAATCACTCCACCAACAACTTTGATCGCCTAGACTAAGAATCACGTTCGCTTTGGTACTCACAACCACATTTCTCTTGGGACGACCTCGTACTCCTGTAGCTATCCTAGCAATCGACCTGGTACTCTGCCAGTTAGAGAGTTAGTTTACCCACAGTTGCGAGTCTTTATAAATGTATTTTTAGTGGGTGAATTTTTCGCTCATCAATGACCGTCACTGGTAAATAAATAACCTGTTCGAGACCTTTTCTTTGAGGGGGTCAGATACATATCCATCATCCGTGTAACAATAGGTCCCTGACTTGATTTGTTTGATCCGATTTGCATAACGTATATAGCATGTACCAAGAATCTTACTTTGAGAGGGGCCATATAAATATCATGCTTTGGCGTAACCAACACAAGTCCCCGACCTGTTCTTGTTTGATCTGGGCTGCATAACGTATATGGCATGTACCAAAAACCTTGCTTGGAAAAACCCTGTGGGAAAAAACCAGTCAAGGGAAAAAGATTCATGACATATGCGATCTTATTGCACTAGTTGCCTCGTTAAAAACCTTTAACTAAGAAAACCCAGTAGGAAAAACTTGGTTAAAGGGAAAAATAGTACAACCATTGGTCTTCTGGACCAAAAGATATCTCTCTTGTGCATGGATCTTTATAATATAAGCCAATTACTCATATTCAGTTATCCTTTTAACTCTTCGGGAGTTCATATCAAATCCATACTTTCTCAGATCAAATCATTTATCCCGCTTTCGAGACAATTCATGTATTATATACTTTGTGTTTCACACACTATACATGCTTCATTCATTTAATGCTTCTAGCATCTAATGCTTTTAGTTTCTAATGTGCTTTAGGCATTATCGTTTCACACGATTTATTTATTACGAAGCATATCTGTCTCATTTTATGAACCTCGTTCATAAGCCCAGATGTTATCATATCGTATTGTTCAAACGATAGTAACATTCATTTATTATCTCAACATATATGTTTCTCACGCTCCAAGCGTTGAACATAATTTAACAATATAACATGCAATTTCAAATTCTCCAAAAATCATTACATTTTCTTCGGGGGTAGCAAGAAAATAACATGAGGGAATGAACTTCAGGTTCGTTTTATCCCATCCCATGTATGTATGACAGTAGCATATTCTTTGTTCCACAAATTATTTATCTACACTTGTTGACATTTTCTAGCATTGACCTCGTCAAGGGTTTATGATTTCGTTACTCATCTAGAGTACGTCATTGATCTTCCGGAGCTTCTTTGACTATATATTTTCTACTCGAGCATATGCTTTTTCTTCTAGAGTTTGCATAGATCATATAGCCATAACATTTTCTGAGGAATTTTATTTATTGAGCCAATTGGTCTTTAATGTTTATGGCGTTTGATACGTATCATTTTCTATCCTTCCTGGACTTTCCCTTCTGGGATAGATATTATCCTCTTAGGATAAACCTTTCAGCGACATTTATTCCAACCAGGGCATTTGCAGCTGCTCACTCTTCAAGCGTAATTAAATGCATCCGGTGATTAAATGTGCGTTAATATATTGTTTTTCCATGAGATTTATAAACTAGAAGTTTACTTTCCTCCCCTTAATCTCGGGAAAACATTTCATCTCAAATCATATCTACTTAAGTTTGCAATAACCCTTTGTGGGATTCAGCATTTCAATGTGATATCCCTATGTGCAATTCGACATTTCAATGTGCATCCATTTATATGAGTATCAACAAACATTCCGAGATATTTACTCAATCAGGAAGAAGTATATTATCTCTTCGAGAGATTTGCATCTTTTTGAATTCTTCCGATATCTCATTTTAATATCCGCATCAGGGGATATCCGCACAATTTACAATGTTTGAGACTTTGAAAAATGATAAACAAATTTTATCATATCCGGATCATCTTCAGGATGACCGTAACATATAGTATTTGTTTCATGACATTGTCTTTACTATAATTGAAGCTTCATTTTTCTCAACCAGATATTCGCCGTATGAAAAGTACGCGACTAGTGGCATTTTAATGCCACATCCAGAAAATCAATTCGTCGTACGCCAAGTACACGATTGGTGGTCTTCCAATACCACAATATGAAAATCGATTTTCGTTATTCATCTATAATTTAATTTCATTTTGTTCCACATCTGGTGGACAATTCTTCTCATTCGAGTAGTTTCATGATTATTCTTTGATAATCATTTTGTTGAATTTAAATCACTTCCTTCAAAATTGCTACTACATGAGCATATTATCGCAATGAATAACTTTCTTTTGCATGGATTAAAGAAGTGTCACAATGTTCTTACTAAATTTTCTTATTTTTAGACTTCCGGTCATTCGTTAGAACATCATTCCCTTTTATATGGACTCCGAGTCTATATTTATTTCTGTGAATTTCAGATTCACTTCTATGAGGATCCAAATGCTTTTGATGAACACCAAGTTCATCTATATGTACATATACACATATTAGTAGAAGCGACCATCTTCAGGTGGTTCGATCTTTTTATCCAATTTGTCTACAAAACAAATAATCCTTTATGTATATTGGTTTGTATACCAATGTATCATTTTCACAATAGCATCATCAACTCACTTCTGGTGAGATTTATTGTGATGATTTTAAAATCACAGTCTAATATCTGACACGTTCACTTCAGGGAACTAACTAACGTGATTCAATACATCTTTAAATATCGGTACACAATAACTAGATTCTGTCACGTTCACTTCGAGGAACTGACTTGTGTGTCTCAATACATCTAGAATATTTAATTGTCCACGTTCACTTTTGAGAACGGACACATCATAAATATTTCATTTTGTCACGTTCATTTTTAGTCACATCCATATCTAGGGATTGACATGTATAATCTGATAAATGTCAAATATTTCATTTTGTCACATTCACTTCTGAGAATGGAAGTGTGTCAATCGACACATCTTATAATTATACATTTTAGTCACGTTCACTCCCAGGAACGGATCTATATAATTTGATGTGAAAAGCATTAAAGATAAAATTAAACTTTTTCTCTTAATCTTTTAATCCCCTATGGATCATCTAGAAACTATCCACATCGAAGTTCATCATATTAGCATCGTCTTCTTCAGGATGATCACGACATACAAGATTCGTTCACGCTCTTTAGTATGTTTTTTTTTTTTTCAAATATGCTTGAGAGAGATTTACAAAGTGATCTGCCGCACGACAGTTACGGGCCCAATAACCTTCCATTTTACAACGAAAGCATTTCTCATCATGAGCTTTCTTTTCATTATGTTTCTTATGATCCGTCTTCTCGGGACCGTTTTGTTTCTTGTCATGATTGTAATATGACATATATCATTCACGACCACGTCTTCGACGACGGCCTCGTCCATGGCATCTCCCACGGCCACGACAATGTCCACGACCATAATCAAAATTTAAAGACTGAGCCATATTCACTTCAGGGAATAGGCTACCACCAGTCGGTCGAGACTTATGATTTTTCAACAAAAACTTATTGTTTTGTTCAGCCACCAAGAGGCATGATGTAAGTTCAGAATATATTCTGAATCATTTTTCTCGACACTGCTGGTGCATGAGAATGTTTGAGATATTACATGTATCATAAAATAATAGCACCGTATGATTATATTGATCTAATAAACGAATTGAATAAAATATTTTTTTACCTCAGTTATTTACCTATGATATAGCGTCAAAGAAGATAGATCCATATATACTTTGTAGAATGCCCGGATATGTGTTAAAAAAAGAAATTCCGAGTGATTTGATCACCGATCAAAGTAATAATAATCATTTCAATTTTCCTCTTGATATCTGGCATAGTACCTTTCCAACTATTAACAAGATCCGAAGCCCTTTCTTTTGAAATAATTTCGAAACATATCCGCCTCATTCTTCACTGATTTCGACGTCTTTATAGTTGTCTCCAAATTAGCCCCTCGACTTTCTGGAAATACACGAACAGCCCCAGCTTTATTGTTTTCGCTGATAATCACAACCCATATCTGCATCAATGATATCATCAGTAGAACCACAAATCAACAATACACTATATAGTACTATTGTACTTAATCAAAAGAAAAGGAAAGAATAAATTCTTAAGTTGGAAATTGATCCAGTCTCCGCCGGAATCTGAACTGCCCCAAGATAAATCTTATAGCAGGAACAACAAAAGAGGTTCCCCGAAATGCCCTTTGCTGGAAAGCTTGAATAGTTGCTGTTGCAGGCTTGCAGCACCATCAACCATATCCAAAAGAACCATTTTTTTTATGCTTGATCTTCCCTCCTAATCGAACCGTGGGTAGTCTTCGTCTCCGGAACGATATCTGGTGCCGGAACGGCGGTGGGTGGTTGTGGATGAGGGATCTAGCCTTTAGAGGATACAAGCAAGAATCAACGTGTACACTAAAATTCATCTGAATAGAGGAGTTTTTATGACACGGCTCAATCGGTAGAGACTCGTGCTGATAACGTGTTGTAATATATAAATATTACTCAAACATTATCAAGAAAAGGTGCTGGATCAAGCAAGCTTCAGGCGGAAATGTATATATATTTGTGGGGAATTTTTTACACAAATGCAAAGGATATAATAGTACTAGTATTTTGGTTACTGCAAACAAATTCTTAAACTTATTTCATTTTCATTCTCCTTTTTTTCACCCTTTCAACTCCAAAGAATGCTTACGATTTATGGTAAAGATAAAGACTAGCCAATCATCATATGTCATGTTTTTAATCTATACAAATGACACATGGTACAGGGAGTGTACAAGTGTCTACTTTGTAAGCCAAAGCATGACACATGTAATATTAGGTGATATAGTCGGATATACTAGATTTACGGTAACAGTAATATAAAGCGGATATAAGGCTGTTTTATTGTGATTTCTCCGGAGAGAAGGTGACGGATATCAAGAACTATGCGGTCGGACAGTGCTTATGAAAGAACACACAAGTTACTCGATAAATTGACAGAGTAGCTATGTATATTATAGTTCTCGGGTTGTTTTCATTGCATTGTGATCCCATATTTATAGGCAAGGACTAAGTCGGTCAAAACTGTTCATGACAAGACATTTAAGTAGATATAATTAAGTATAATCATATAAAATAGATACAAGTTGACCGACCAGCTGTCTGGATAAGTACGGCGGGCAGCGGACTCATTTGTAGGTCGGACTCATATCCTCCTTGTCTCGATGTCAGCCTGATATTATGGAAATGTTCCACTGTGTCCGAAGTCTCGGAGTGAAAGGGAGTCCGGCTTACGAACCGCGGACTTAGGGGATGGAGGCCCCACGATCTGTTATCGGGCTAAGAAATAGGCCCGATCTAGATGTTCAGGCTCCAATCTGATTCGGGTATATCATTATCATTAGGTGTAATGAAAAAAGGATGTCTCACATGCAATGTGACATGTGGCATCTTAGGTGTAATACATACATGAGGGACAAATAGCGTATTTAAGTAAATTGCACAAAAAGGACATTCATTTTAATATTTACAACACAAACTTCAATTTCTCTATGATTTATACATTCTCTCTAATACAAATATACAAAAACGATTTTATCCTTTGATCTAAGCGTCAAAAAATCATAACTTTTAACCAATTTTTTTCTTCCTTTGTTCGTTCTCTTTATTTTGACATTTCATTCGATATTTTCATGACGCCATTTTCGTAAAAACGGTGAAAAAATGAATTTTGTTTAATGGAATTGTTAGTGCAAGGTGTGCTGTAGCGAAACAACGGGACAACATATTTTTGGTTTATTTCAAAGTTCCACTGTATCAAACAATGAATTTCTGTAGCAAATAGTACAGTTGATATTTTGAAACCCACTTAATGTGAGCATTGTCACAATGGAATAAATTATTTGTTCTGATTAGTCCAGTTAACGAGCCGAGCCGAGCCGAACCGAACCGAATCAAATATCAGTTATTCAAGCTTATGTTCATTTAGATCACGAGTTTGTTCATGTTCGTTCGTTTCATAACCGAATGTTCAAGCTTGGTTCGTTAAGATCATGAGCTTGTTCACGAACGTTTGTTTAATAAATGAACGAAAAATTATGTTGAAGTTCAACATATTTTAAAGAAAATTCGTTCATTCTTGTGTTCGAGTTTGACTTACTACATGTATTTTTGTCTTCTAGCTCGAGCTTGGCTCGTTAAGGTATCAATAATCAAGACCAAATGAATATAAATAACAAAGTACAAAGCAATATTAAAACATCATAGTACTAAAATATTAGGAGAATTCAATAAATATTCTATAAAAATACTTTAGAGTGTCTATTAGATTTAATAGATAGCTTATCATCTTTTGTGTCAGGGTTATGTTGTATATTGATTTATCTATATAAAAAGGCAGGGCCGGCCCAATAAGGAAGCGGAGGAAGCGTTGGCTTAAGGCCCAACCATCCCGGGGGCTCGAAAATACGTGTTTCGCAAACAAACGATAATTAATAAATGTTCAAATATTTTTTAGTCATCATTTATAATCCAGTTGGTTAAGATATTTGGTTATTCCTTGGAAGGTTTGAGTTCAAGTCCTTAATTAATATTTTTTTGGACTTATTTAAATCACTCTGGGCAATTTTTTTGTCCCGCCAACAAGAGATTTTTTTTCCCACTCATTTAATTAACTTTGGGTCTTTTTTTTTGGTTTTTTATTATTTCAATTAATTTATTGACTCCTTTAAACCACTTTGGGGTCTTTGGAACCTTATATATTAGGACATCCAATATATAGATGGTTTCTATCGACACCACATAATTATTACTCACACCGTTTTTTTTTTTATTTTGTTTCTATTATTTCAGCCAATTTGTTTTACTCCTTTAAACATCTTTTGGGCCTTTTGAACCTTGATATATTAGCACCCTCCGAAATATATATGCGGTTTTTATTGGCGTCACATAATCACTACTGACACCATTTTTTTCATTTACTTCTGGCCCCTTTAAACCACTTTTGGGCTTTTTGAACAATGATATATTAGCATCCTCCTATATATATATATATATATATATATATATATATATATATATATATATATATATATATATATATCGTTTATTAGACATAATATTTTCTGACACCCTTTTTTTTTCATTTACTTCTGGTAACACATATGTATTTATTTTTTTACTTTCGACACCACACTAAAACGTGAGTGCCACCGACGTTCATTTTCGATAAAAGCCTAATATAGAAGTAATATTTTGTAAATATGTTCTTTTTGTTTTTTTTTTTTAAAAAAAAAAGCTTCGAACTAAAAGGCCTAATTCGGCGATTTCGTCGAAGGCCTAAAAATTCCCAGGACCGGCCCTGTAAAAAGGTAACGAACATAATCGCACGTTCATGAATTTGTTCATATTCGTTCGTTTAGGAAACGAGTTTATAATCTTCTTCAAACTTGGTTTGTTAAACTAAACAAACGAATGATTACAGATACTAACAAATCGAACATGAATTTATTCGTGAGCGGCTCTATTCGTTTAACAATTTAGTCCAGATATTTTCTCTCTCTCTCTCTCTCTCTCTATATATATATATATATATATATATATATATATATATACTAGTATGAAACCCGTGCGGCGTGCGATGCACGGAGAACGTAGACTTTTTAAAAAGTCGATCTGTATATGTAGAAATTTGTAGATAATATAATATGGTAATTGAAGAGTTATTTAAGTGAAACCAAAATAAAAAGTCGATCACTAAAGAAAGAAAAGAAATGTCATAAATCGCACTCAGCAAACATTGTGTTAATAGATCACGAACTTGAAAGGTCGTCAAGTATTAGTAGAAAAAAAATATTTTAATAAAACATCTATGAAATGCTAGTGTAGTTTCCAGAATTCCTACTAGTGTAATAAGTTATTATCATGTAAATCTTAGAGGACATAAAAAGGAAACTGATTGTAAAATGTTAGCTCCCAAAAACCAAAAGCTTTGCAACCACTAATTAAAAATCTAATTAATACTGTGCTTGCATCTTTTCATTCATTCCCCTTCCTAGATAATCACCTTTTGCTTGCATAAGACAATTGCAGACATTTTGGCATCCATTTTGCTTTAGGTGATTATACTAAATAGGTGAGATCACTTTTTGCATGTTTTGGTTTAAGCTGTTTGCATCACATACTTACAGGTGATTAAGGCTTAAGTATATATTTACAGGTGATTAAGTCTTAAGGATATCCTCATATGTCGTCTAATTAAATAAAAACAGCAGGATATCCATCACATACTTAAGCCTAATCACCTGTAAGTCTTAATCACATTTATAAGGCTGGATCACCTTTTATTGGTGAATGTACACTCTGTGTTATCATCAGGCTGGATCACCTGTAAGCCTTAATCACATTTATAAGGCTGCATCCATTTATAAGGCCTTAATCACCTGTAACGGAGGAAGTGGCGTCTGCAATAATGTGATTTTCCAATAATGATCAAGGCCGACAAGTGATTAAGGCTTAAGTAAATACTTACAGGTGATTAAGGCTTAAGGATATCCATCACATACTTCACAACTTTAAATCAATCATCACATGCTTACAGGTGATTAAGGCTTAAATATAACCTCAAAAAGTGTGGATGGATATCCTCCTTCCTACGCATGTTTTGAATGTCTGCAATCACCTAAATCCATTTTGCATCCATTTTGGCATCCATTTTGGCATCCATTCTGCAATTATATTATATAGTTATGGATGTGAATCTCTTTTTTATGCCAAACCACTTGCCATCTTTCAAACTGATCAATAATCACCTTTTGCTTGCATCTTTTCACTCATTTTAACATTTTGAAAAAGGTATTAATTAACTAATGATAGCTCCCACCACTAAATATATGCACATTTATATACATAAAAATCTAACAACTAATTAATCTAACGCATTGAACAAAAGGCGATTACAAAATTCAGAATCAGGGTTAGGATTCAAACCTTATGGGTTCAATGAATCTAGAGCCATAGGTTTACAGCCATCACAATACCAATTACCTTTTGGAACATCATATCCAAGCCCAACACAGTATGTATGTGAAGGTGAATCACAAATATCACACAGAAGCATGAGGGCATCATCACCACCTAGGTGACACTCTGTACATATAACATTCTCGTATGAATCCAGATAACCTCGTAGCTCTTCTTCTGATGGTTGATACACCTGTAGAGTGTAAACAGCACAGAAAAATCATACAAAATTTTACATACTGATTTGGTCTAAACCCGATATGAATCAACTCTAATGACACCAATAAGTTGCAGAAAATTTCATAAACAAATTGTACCTGGTCGCGCTCATGAACCTGAATTGTAGAAGTCCTCAAATCGAATAGAGCATCTGACCTCGCAGATTTGCTGATTGTTGTAATAAACCTTTGCTGTTGCAGACAGGGCAACGTGATTCCACCTTCGACCACTCCATGATGCAGGCAAAACAGAAGTAATGACTACAGCAGTTTAACGCTCCCCTGACAGTTCTCTTCCCTTCTTCTGACAAACAAATTCCATAAACTTGCTTTCCAGATTCAGTCATCAAACTATCCTTTTTTTCCTTACCTTTCTTCCCAGAGTTTTTCATGCGTGGTTGAACATACTCTTGACAAATAAGCGCCTTCCTCACTGAAGCAGTGCTCCTCAAAGTGGCCGTAGCATCCCTGCAGAATTTGTTAGCCTCTCTAACCTGTTCCCTTTCTCCTCAAACTGCCTTACATGGGTTGATTAAGTGGACAATCATATATGCATTAAGTGGAATCATAGATTCATTATATGATGAAAATCATTAACGCAATAGAAGAAAGAGTAATAATATATTGCCTTTCATACATAAAGTCAAACTGAAAATCGCGCTTTGGTGTTATTCGCTCACTCACCGGCTTTTCCAATACTCCACCATGCACCTGTAATTTCCCAAGTCCAGGAATGATGCTTCCTCTATGATGCTTAGCATTTTAATAAGGATCCTAAACTCAAATTCGTGCCTTAGCATCTTAATAAGCATCCTAAATGATGCTTCCTCTATGTGTTTCTGTCATCTCAAACCTACGTGAACAACTGGAAGATCAAAAAATTGATCCTGAAATTCTAAATTTACTATGGTAATATCCATATATTTTACACAAAATATAGCAGTTTATTTTACACAATGCTAATCAACTTTTCGGCTACATACCTATATAGCTTTCTCCTCCTTGTGGTAAGCTTTTGCACGAAAGACAATCTAGAATTTTCTACTTTCTTCCTAAAAGGAAAAACACAGTAAAGTGTTTGTAATGTACACGTTTACGTTCTAGCATGATTACACATTTACATGCTAACACACCTACACCATGGGTAAATGATATATGATGGCAATCAATCCATTTTGCATAAAGCCATTGGAACTGGTACACTTCAGACGTTGGATTTTCACCCTTTGGAACATGAAATTCAGAAACCAATCCCTGGCAACCAATATCAACAGAGAGCATGAGGAATTAAACGCGCATTTCCAACATCTTATCGTAATAGCAAGATATATTACCATAAAACAACATGTATGGTCAAGGAGATACCTTAATAGCCTCTTGGAAAAACAAAACAGTGATCAACATGACAAACAGTTCCCCTGCAACCATTGTAAATGTAGTGATAATCGAGCAAGATTGAAGAATGCAAGAAGAAATAGCAGTAAAGCTGTCCACACACATACCCTGTGGAATGTATTACTACATTAAATGACTGTTTAAGATCAGGAAATGGGATGAATGTTCAATCAATCCAACTCTACCCCGGGAGAAGCTGACCACACAATCATAACTTTTCACCAATTTTTTTCTTCCTTTGTTGGTCCTCTTTATTTTGACATTTCATTCGATATTTTCATGACGCCATTTTCGTAAAAACGGTGAAAAAATGAATTTTGTTTAATGGAATTGTCAGTGCAAGGTGTGCTATAGCGAAACAATGGAACAACATATTTTTGGTTTATTACATAGTTCCACTGTATCAAACAATGAATTTCTGTAGCAAATAGTAGAGTTGATATTTTGAAACCCACTTAATGTGAGCATATTCACGATGGAATAAATTATTTGTTCTTATTAGTCCTGTTAACGAGCCGAGCCGAGCCGAGCCGAACCGAATCAAATATCAGTTATTCAAGCTTATGTTCATTTAGATCAAGAGTTTGTTCATGTTCGTTCGTTTCATAACCGAACATAAAAATATGTTCAAGCTTGGTTCGTTAAGATCATGAGCTTGTTCACGGATGTTTGTTTAATAAATGAACGAAAAATTATGTTTAGGTTCAACATATTTTAAAGAAAATTCGTTCATTCTTGTGTTCGAGTTTGGCTTACTACATGTATTTTTGTCTTCTAGCTCGAGCTTGGCTCGATAAGGTATCAATAATTAAGACCAAATGAATATAAATAACAAAGTACAAAGCAATATTAAAACATCATAGTACTGAAATATTAGGAGAATTCAATAAATATTTTATAAAAATACTTTAGACTGTCTACTAGATTTAATAGATAGCTTATCATCTTTTTTGTCAAGGTTATGTTGTATATTGATTTATCTATATAAAAAGGCAGGGCCGGCCCAATAAGGAAGCGGAGGAAGCGTTGGCTTAAGGTCCAACCATCCCGGAGGATCGAAAATACGTGTTTCGCAAACAAACGATAATTAACAACGATAATTAATAAATGTTCAAATATTTTTTAGTCATCTATTATAGTCTAGTTGGTTAATATATTTGATTATTCTTTGGAAGGCTTGAGTTCAAGTCCCGACAACAATAAATATTTTTTTGGACTTATTTAAATCACTTTGGGCATTTTTTTTTGTCCCGCCAACAAGAGATTTTTTTTTCCCACTCATTTAATTAACTTTGGGTCTTTTTTTGGTTTTCTATTATTTCAGTTAATTTATTGACTCTTTTAAACCACTTTGGGTCTTTTGAACCCTTATATATTAGGACCTCTAATATATAGATGGTTTCTATCGGCACCACATAATTACTACTCACACTGTTTTTTTATTTTGTTTCTATTATTTCAGCCAATTTGTTTTACTCCTTTAAACATCTTTTGGGCCTTTTGAACCTTAATATATTAGCACCTCGATATATATATATATATATATATATATATATATATATATATATATATATATATATATATATATAGGTTTTTATCTGCGTCACATAATCACTATTGACACCATTTTTTTCACTTACTTCTGGCCCTTTTAAACCACTTTTGGGTTTTTTGAACCATGATATATTAGCACCATCCGGTATATATATATATATATATATATAGACATATATGCGGTTTCTATTGACACACATAATATTTACTGACACCCTTTTTTTTCATTTACTTCTGGTAACACATATGTATTTATTTTTTTACTTTCGACACCACACTAAAACGTGAGTGCCACCGACGTTCATTTTCGATAAAAGCCTAATATAGAAGTAATATTTTGTAAATATGTTTTTATTTTTTATTTTTAAAAGTTTGAACTAAAAGGCCTAATTCGACGATTTCGTCGAAGGCCTAAAAATTTCCAGGACCGGCCCTGTAAAAAGGTAACGAACATAATCGCACGTTCATGAATTTGTTCATATTCGTTCGTTTAGGAAACGAGTTTATAATCTTGTTCAAACTTGGTTTGTTAAACTAAACAAACGAATGATTATAAATACTAACAAATCGAACACGAATTTATTTGTGAGCGGCTCTATTCGTTTAACAATTTAGTCCAGATATTCTCTCTCTCTCTCTCTCTCTATATATATATATATATATATTAATTTTTTATAATTATTAATTGTTGTCATTTATTCCTGCTTCCTCTATAATATATTCATTCTTGCCGCTTACATAATTTATGGCTTATTAGCAATTTATATACCACCATCATATCTAATGCTGTCAAAATGCAACGGACAGACAGAATCAAGTGCTTTATTTTTTGGGGCATTGAGTAAAGAAGGGTGTTTGACGCAAAAAGTTATGTAAAAAGGTTTTGTTGTAAAAAAATGAGTTAAAAAGGGTGTTTTTAAAATACCTATTCTACCCCTCATTATCCTTATATCCATCTTATCCCATAATTAATCTCGGGATAATGAGTAAAGAAGGGTGTTTTGGAAAAAAAGTTTGGAAAAAAGGGTGTTTTGGATTTTAGTGAAGTTTGACCCGCGATTTTCTCCCATTTCTTTCACAAATGTGCACGATCTTAAGGGCCTCAAATCCCCTAAGGGGTGCCCCTTCCCAAATAGGGTTTTAGTTTGGTTCAAAAAACACCTAAAACGGAAGAAAAAAATTCAAATTTTGGGCCAAAACCGTTTTACACAAGTTTTGGGTCAACACACCCGTTTTAAGCAAATACCCCATTAATCTCTGGTCATTATCTCTCTCCCAAATCCGATTCAATGTCGGGAAATTACTTTGTGCCGTCGGAAAACAGATAACCGCCAATCAACGCCGGAAAGAAGGCCTACCCGCCAAATCATTGCCGGAAAATCACGATTGACCCATCATCCAGTGGTTTTTCCTCTACTTCAACGTCTGGTTGTCCTCCGTTCTCCTCCACTTTCATTTGAGCTCGATTTTTGGTCATTCTGCCTATTTGAGGACATATATTTTGGTGAGTTAACTTCCTGTTAGAAGCCCCATTTGTGTGGTTTGATCCCATTTGTTTCTTGATTAAATGATATTGTTTAATTTGTATAGTGTTTAATGGAGTGTATCTTGATTGATTAAATTGCTGCTATTGAAGAAATGGGATTGCCACAAGTTGTTTGATCTGCTTGAAATAAATTGTGTTTGAAAGCAAATTCTGGTTCAGAAGGATTTAAATTTGCGATTGCGATTCACTGGTTGACAAGTTGTGATTAGAAAGCAATAAAAAAGTAGAACTTTTTGTTTGTTTTGATCATAAACACTGCACTACTTGTTTTTTGTTGGTTTTTTTTTTTTGAAAGACATAAACTTGTTTTGTAGTATAAAGATACTTAGAACCTGTTTCTTAAATTCGAACTTATTGTTGCATCTCTTTATAATGGTTTTAGACACTCTTGGATATGACAAATTTAATGTTAATGATGAATACTGATGACTATTAATTTGAATTATAGATGTGCCATGGTTGATGAAGATGAAGCTTGGTTTATTGTGTGTTATCCGGTTGGGTTTGAGGAGAATATGGATGGTGTTTGGTCATGGTCATTTGTGAATCATGAAGTAGAAAAACGGTCGACGACCGTATTTGTGAAAAAAAATATTTCATATGGTGAGTTGTGTGAAAAATTGAGAGTTGAATTGGGAATTGACACAAGTATTTATGATTTTGAGATGAAATGGATGGCCCCCATAGGTAAAGCTTTGCCGATGGTAATTACTTGTGATAAGCAGTTGAGACATTTCTTGTTGGTTTATGATCCCAGGAAAGATGCTTTATTAGTATCTTTGAAAAGAAAAGAAGCTGACATGTATATTGAAATTGAAGCAAGAAACCGTGATGATGTTATTGTGAATGAAGAAGAATATGTTGAAGAGGCACCTTTGAACATAGTAAGTCAAGATACATGGGAGGATAATAATGTTAGTCAAAGTGCCCTAACAAGTGTACCCATTGAAGAACCATATCTTGAAGAGATGCATTTAAAAGAACCATATCTGGAAGAGACGCATTTAAAAACGGTAAGTCAATGCACATTCGATGATAATATTGTTAGTCAAAGTGTACTTTCAAGTGTACCCATTGAAGAGACATGTTTGAACAATTTTTTGCAAGATCCTCTATTGGACATCTTGGGTGATGATTGTTTTGTAGAAACGGCCTCGCCACGTACATTGAATGTTGATGATGGTAATTTAAATGAGAAGGATGAAGGTTTGTCGGTCGATGATACTTTTACGGGTGATGATCGAGAATCCCCAAACATGGATACATTTATCGGAGTTGATTGTAACCGTAATGTAATCCAACATGATATTGGTCTTGATGAAGAAACAATAGTGAGCATTCCCGATAATGAAGACATTCTTGTGAATGACCGTTTTGCCAAAAAAGGTTTGTTGAAATATAAAGTTGAGATGTTGGCTGTGAAGTTCCATTTCGAGTTTGATGTTCGGACTACCAATACCATGGTTTATGTAGTGGTGTGTGCCTCGAAAGAATGTAATTGGCGTTTGAGGGCAACTAGGGTCGATACATCTAAATGCTTTGAAGTGCAAAGGTATGCGAGTAAGCATACTTGCTTACCTATTGTCCATCGAAAGGATCATAGACATGCTTCGTACAAGCTAATTGGAAGGTATTATTCTCCGAACTATGTACGTGCCGAATGTGTTTTCACTGCAAATGATATCATCGCAAATTTTAATCGAGAGTTTAAATGCGAGATATCTTATCCCAAGGCTATCTCAGCTAGAAATTATGCAATTGGATTAATCTGGGGCGATCCACACAAAAGTTTCGGTAAGTTGCCAAAGTTTTTTCAAAGATTGAAGAAGACAAACCCCGACACAGTGACAGACATTCACACCGTTGGGGACCATAGATTCAAGTATTGTTTTATGGCACTTGGTGCAAGTATACATGGTTTTCAATCATCAATGCGGCCAGTAATTTCTGTGGACGGTACGCATTTAAAATCTATTTACAAAGGGACTTTACTTATTGCAACATGTCAAGATGGTAATTATCAAATATTTCCGCTTGCATGGGCTATTGTTGATTCCGAAAACAATTTATCTTGGACATGGTTCTTTCAAAGATTAAAACGCATTACAGGTGACACCAAGGATTTAGTGATACTTTCTGATCGGGCTGAAAGTATTACGCATGGATTTAAAGAAGTGTACAAGCAAGCGCATCATGGACATTGTATCTATCACATGCAAAAAAACTTGAGGACTCATTATCCAAGACGCGGTTTAACGGGTCTTTTTATTAAAGCTGCACATGCATATACCGAACGATCATTTAAATTGAAGTTCGAAGCGCTATGTAAGAAATGTAGGGATGCTGAGAAGTCTAAGAATCCTGATCCGACTAAGGATATTGCTGTGTATTTGGATGAAGCATCGTTCCCTTTATGGTCTAGAGCTCATTTTCCGGGAGAACGTTATAATATAATGACAACGAACAATGCCGAGTCATTGAACAGTAAGCTAAGGCGTGCGCGTGAGTTTTCTATAGTTGGGTTGCTTAAATATATTCGGGATGTATTGCAAATATGGTTTGCTAAAAGAAGTTCGGAAGCTGCGATGTGTTCAACTCCTCTCACTCCAAAAATTCAAGCATTAGTGAATAATAAATACAAGTTTGTTTCGAAGTTTACTGTTAGTCTAATTGTCCAAGAAAGATATGATGTACTTGACTTGGATGCGATGATGAATTACATTGTGGATTTAGTCAAACGGACATGTACATGTAAGAAATTTGATTTAGATCGGATTCCATGTGACCATGCAGTAGCTGTGACTAAGAACAAGAGTAGGCACGCATACGAGTATTGCAGTTGGTATTTTGGCACCGAATGTTGGAGACAGGCTTATTCCAAAAGTGTGTTACCCTTGCCAAATGTAGCGGATTGTGAATTTCCCGATGATGTGCTTGCCATGAAGGTGTTGCCGCCGTTGTTGGAGAAGCGACAAAGCGGGCGTCCTAAATCTAATAAGAGAATCCCATCTGCCGGAGATGCGCCAAAGACGGTGAAAGCAACAAAACGCAAGAAAAAAGATGCTACTCCTATTTTGACGTGATTCCCTTAGGTAAATGTATTTCTTTCTTTCTTTCTTTTGAAGGTTAAAAATTTATAGTGTGAAAGACAGATGTTCAAGTGATTATGAAGGATGTTGCAGCAGTTGCGATTGTTTTGCTTCAAAATGGAAGATGATGTCTTGTTAATGTGTATTGATGTACATGGCTTTTGGTTAGGCATTAAAATTATGACTTTTGTGTATTTATTATGTTCAAGTAATTAACTAAACGAGATTTGGCATTAAAATGTGTATGACTTTTGTGTATTTACTATGATCGAAGAATTAATTAAACGAACTTTGGTACTAATATGTGTAATCAACCTTGATCGAACCTCGTTCTATCATCTTATTATGTGTAATGTACCTTGATCACAGTAATCGCCTTGATCGGACCTCGATCTAACATCTTATTATGTGTAATCAACCCCGATCACAGTAATCGCCTTGATCAAACCTCGATCTAACATCTTATTATGCGTAATCAACCTCGATCACAGGAATCGCCTTAATCGAACCTCGATCTAACATCTTATTATGCGTAATCAACCCTAATCACAAGAATCGCCTTGATCGAACCTCGATCTAACATCTTATTATGTTTAATGTACCTTGATCACAGGAATCGTCTTGATCGAACCTCGATCTAACATCTTATTATGTGTAATCAACCCTAATCACAGGAATCGCCTTGATCGAACCTCGATCTAACATCTTATTATGTGTAATGTACCTTGATCACAGGAATCGCCTTGATCGAACCTCGATCTAACATCTTATTATGCGTAATCAACCTTGATCACAGTAATCGCCTTGATCGGACCTCGATCTAACATCTTATTATGCGTAATCAACCTTGATCACAGTAATCGCCTTGATCGGACCTCGATCTAACATCTTATTATGCGTAATCAACTTTGATCACAGTAATCGATATGATCGGACCTCGATCTAACATCTTATTATGTCTAATCAACCCTAATCACAAGAATCGCCTTGATCGAACCTCGATCTAACATCTTATTATGCGTAATCAACCTTGATCACAAGAATCGCCTTGATCGAACCTCGATCTAACATCTTATTATGCGTAATCAACCTTGATCACAGTAACCGCCTTGATCGAACCTCGATCTAACATCTTATTATGTGTAATGTACCTTGATCACAGTAATCGCCTTGATCGAACCTCGATCTAACATCTTATTATGCGTAATCAACCTTGATCACAGTAATCGCCTTGATCGGACCTCGATCTAACATCTTATTATGCGTAATCAACTTTGATCACAGGAATTGATATGATCGGACCTCGATCTAACATCTTATTATGTCTAATCAACCCTAATCATCAGAATCGCCTTGATCGAACCTCGATCTAACATCTTATTATTCGTAATCAACCTTGATCACAGGAATCGCCTTGATCGAACCTCGATCTAACATCTTATTATGTGTAATGTACCTTGATCACAGGAATCGCCTTGATCGAACCTCGATCTAACATCTTATTATGCGTAATCAACTTTGATCACAGTAATCGCCTTGATCGAACCTCGATCTAACATCTTATTATGTCTAATCAACCCTAATCACAGGAATCGCCTTGATCGAACCTCGATCTAACATCTTATTATGCGTAATCAACCTTGATCACAGTAATCGTCTTGATCGAACCTTGATCTAACATCTTATTATGTGTAATCAACCCTAATCACAGGAATCGCCTTGATCGAACCTCGTTCTATCATCTTATTATGATTGATCAACTCGGATCACACTAATAAGACGATAGATCGAGGTTTGATCGAGGCTATTACTGTGATCTTGATTGATTAAGGCAATTACACTTCATCTCCCACGTTAAATCGGTGCTCGATTAAGGCGATTACGGTAATCCGAGTCAATCGAACGTGATATGATTCATTCATTTCGAGACGTTATGACAAGACTGAACTCGATTCGTCTGATAATTGAGCTCGTTCTTGGCACCCTATATAAAGCATCACACACCCCCCAAAAAAACCAAAACCCTAATTTTGTCGTTCTCCTTCTTCAGCGCGCCAAAATCAGCCTCTCCTGCCCTCCCAAACCAGCGCCAAAATCAGCCTCTCCTCCCCTCCCAACACCAGCGCCCCCTAGGTGATTCTGCAGCTCTTAATTGATATTTGGGTATGTCTGGGTGTTTGTTCTCTGTCTTGGTGCGATTGTTCTGCGTTTTACTCTTGCTGCGTTTTTTTCTCTTCATTGTTTTTAACGGTATGTCTGGGTGTTTGTTCTTGTGGGGAAATATGTGAAATATGTTGTTGGGCCATCTCTCTTTGGAATCAAAATCCTGTTTTTTTTATGGTAATTTTGTTTTTATGGAACTCAATAACTCATGCCCTTCACTCATGGCACGAAAACTGGCAGCATATTTGAGTACTGTGAGTTTATGCCATCACATTCATAAGTACTTTTCTACAAAGGGAATTTTCCTCTTTAGTGCATATATTATCATGATTTGAACAAAGGCATTGTTGTAATTTGTAAATTATTATCCTATTTATGAACCTCAATTGTTATGGGGGGTATTGATGTCATTTTTCATCTATTCCTGCAAAATCTTAGGTTGTTGTAATCCTTGACTTGTGTATGAGTTGGAAATGAATAGATGATGGTTATTTCTTTCTTTTGTTATGTGCTAATTAATTTCTTAAGTGATATTTTTTTATTTTTTTATTTGTCGATAATTATAGTAATAGTATAATTGGTTTGGATGAAGGATTGGTGGCTAAGAATGATGAGAATGGTGTATTTGAGTATTGAGGAGATTGAAGATCTTCAACGACAAGAATATGAAGAGATGATGAAAGAGATTAAGGAACTTGAAGATATTCTTCGTAAACAATACGAAAGGATTAAGGAAATGGAGGATTTTGAGGAACTGATGAGAAAAATTGCAATTGAAATGGAAGAGGAAGAAGAAGTTGAAAGGCAAAGGCCCGCACAATATAGGTATTACTATGATTCGTGTGGAAATGAAGTCGACTCTTCGGACTCCGAAGGTGTAATTATTTGCTAATGTGTAACGTAGACATGAATTTGAGTTATGGTCCGTATTCCGTAAACTTATTATCCATGGGTTTTGTTGTAAACTTGTAATGGTTGATTTGTTTGTGTTTGTACGTAAACCTTGGATATGGTTACTTTTTGTTTTTTAAGCTAATCATTCACCAAATTTATAACTTTCTGTAACAAAAAACAAGTTGAAGTTAGTTTCACACTTAAAACACACTACTACTTGTTTTTACAGAGAACAATTTGTAGGATTGTAACATTCTGTTGATACGTATGGTACCATGTTAATTAGCTTTAACATCCATCAAATTCAAGTTTAACACCCATCAAATTCAAGTACAATCAAATTCAAGTTTAACACCCATCAAATTCAAGTACAATCACATTCAAGTTTAAAAATGATCATGGATCGAAATCCCAAGCAAGGAGTTCACCGACCAACTTCTTCCTCCAATATTTCATCTTGTTAACTTGCATGGAACATACATCCAATTTGCCCGTCAAGAACTCCACGTATTTTAGGACAAACATTCCACAGTCATTCCTACCAAAAGTATCAAAAAGAGAGTTAGTAATTAAATCAAACAATTTAACAAAATACTCAAACATAATAATAACCGATGCTTAGTATTTGGTAACAACATACCCGTTGTCTTGAATAGGCAAACCTTCCACCTTCTCAACAATAAGCTTCTTTAAACTGTAGTTCTCGTACCCAGCTACAAATCTCTTTAACATACTCGAATAACAACTTGAAACGGTGTCAAGAACTTATTTAGCACTCCCTTTCGCACATGTGATGGCATGCTATCATACACCAAAATTTGTCCTTTTTCGATATCAATTCGCAACAACATGAAATGATCACTCTCAATTGCAGGCACATATAAAGTTTTAAGCACAGACCACGGTTTCCCATAACTAGGATTATCACCATTCAAATACTTCATCAACGCTTTTGAAAACTTATGATCCTTCAACTTCTTTGAGATTCCTTTTTCATACTCAGGATGTATAAACTTTGTGAAATACGTATCAAGTACACCAGCACCTTCCTCAAATAAATGCGGATACACTATCATACGACGCCGGATTTGACACAATGACGTATTCATTACCTGTATTAACATGCAAACAAATTGTTTGAAGCATTGAATAACTACACATTCATAAACCACGTAAGTGAAATCAAAGTGGACTTACACTTGATTGCAACCATCCACCTTCAACAACTTTTTTCAGTTCAAAAGCTTTTACTTCTTCATCAAGAAGCCTCACATCAACACTAAATCCAAAATGAGATTGTAAAAACTTATAGTTATTACGCAAAAATAAAATATATACAAAAATACTTGAACCATACGAATTTAATACCTGTCATCAACCGATTTTAGAACATTTTCCACGTAATCCATCACAACGGGATCTGCTTCTCGGTAAGGATCAAAACAATCCACATTTTCTAATTTTCCGCCTTTCAAAACAGATGGCTTCCTCTCACAACTTCCTTTTCTGGTGATTTCTTTTTCTCCCCTCCGAATTTTAAGAGGTAACGCATCGGGAATGTAAACAACTTCTTCCCGTTCACTTTTCAGATCTTTCCCTTTATCCTTCATCGGCCTCCCTACACAACAAATTGACAACGTATATAATTAATAATAATTAACTTTAAAGTAAAAACTGAAAATATTGAATTTTTTAAACAATATTTATACCCTCACTCGGTTCTTCTTTCTTGCCATCCACCTCATCTAATTTTCTTTTTTTCGAAACAATCGTCTCTTCATCACACTCCTCCATCGTCACATCATTGCCTCCATCAGATTGTACAATCTCTTCATTTTCATCATTTCTTGGATTACTAGATTGAGCGACCAAGAAATCCAATTTACTATGAAGTTTTTCAATAGCAGCGTATATTTCTCGGTTCTCTTCTTTCACCACAACTCTTATCATTTCTTTGATCTTTTCATAATCTATTCCAACTTGGTCGGAGTTGTTTGGCTCATCAAACTCCGAGTCATCATCCACAATGAAATCAGGTGAATTGTCCTCTTCTTCACTGAAATTCAGGTACGATAATCGTTGTCTTTCAAGTTCAGTGGGACGCAGCTTCGGATGTATCTCCAACTGCATTGACATCAGCTTAATTAATTTTAAAACGTCAACCTACAATTTCAAAAAAAATATAATGAAATAAATAAAACAAAAAACCACTAAACCTTTCTTCCTTGCAATGTAAATTCCAAGTTGGACGATGAAAGACTCTTTTTCAATTCCCATTTTTGCATACGAGGGATAGCTTTTTTGTTTATTAACTTACAAAGCTTGCCCACGCATGGAATGGCTTCAAAAGCCCATACCTAAAGCAAATAAAACATAGTTTTTTATATATATATTTCACATAAACTATAAACATCTAAGGACAAATACAATTATCTCAAATACAAATTAGAACAAACGAATGCATACCATTATAGCCAAGGGAAACCCATACAATGAATATTGTATTTTCTCCACGTCGTCACTAAACCATGCCGACATGTCCCGTTTGAAGATTCGTACTGTGCTATGATAAGCCAAACTCCCCCAAGGATATCGGTTGAATGATTTCAAATCATCCACCAACTCGAACCACCACCATTCCATTGTTCTGCACTCCTCCGCCCCCAACAAAACATATGCTAAAATAACTATCAAACCTAACTTATAACGATCCGTTTCATTGTCTACTCTACCAACAAATACATTCATCAACTCCTTCCTATTTATCGCCTTCATATTTGCAAAATATCGAGTCACAAGACGACTCTCTTTACCTTTCGTCTTGTCGTAATGACTATCACTACCGATCATAAATCCAGTAACTAGAGCAAATTCTTCGATCCCAAATCTCAACGCCTTACCACCGACCTTAAACCAAACACCATCATCAGTTAATTCATCATTTTCCGTTTCAATTACCTTTCCTTTTCCCCTTCCCTTTTTCTTTTCCTTTTCCTCTCATTTTCATTATCTTTGTAAATCAACACTCTCATCAACAAATGATGAACTAATTGCTTTGCTTGAATCTCTCTCACATCTAATAAGCTACCGAAAGCACTCTGTTCAAATAATTCTTTATGAATGTCATCTAATTTTTTGTAGACCGTTGAAACAATTTTCATGAGACTGCGGTTGCAAATTTCACATTTTCTTGTACGGGCTTTTGGGGTGAGTTTATAAGCAAGCTCCATTATATATATTATTCAGCCGATAAACTACAACAATCAAAATGGTGAAACTCATCAATTGCAATAATAATAAACACACATTTAACAATAAAAATTCAAAATGCATCTACAATCCAACAAACAATCTACAACTAATTGAATACCCACAACCTCATCGTCCTTCAACTAATTGAATACCCACAACCTCATAAAACGAAAATGCCTATCTAAACAAGACGCAAAAAGAGGTGATTTTAACGAATACAACAGCAAGAATCACAGCCAAACACAGAAAGTGATGATAAATGAAAATCATGAACAAAGCACAAAACCATCAAACAAAAATCACAAGCATGAATGCCAATGAAAATGATAATTATGCGGGGAAATGCAAAAGATGAGAGAGTGATCAATCATATTTGGTGAATGTACCTTGTCAGAGTAGAATTCAGGTTTGAAATTTCGAATTCGAAATTGGGCACAAAATTTTCAGTTTTCAGAATTAATGCGAACTTGTCTTCCCTTCTTCTTTCTTCTTTCGCTTTTCTTTCTTCTTCCCTTACCCAATTTCCGGCAAGATAAGCTATCACCTCTGATTGGGATTGGAAAGGGGTTGATTACTGTGAAATGGGTTGATAAAATTGATAAAGAAAGGGGAAATCAGTTTGTATGACTTCTTTCGGGGTTTGGTAATCTCCGGCTGTGTGAATGAAAAATGAAGGGGAGAAGGGGCTTCGAACGGCTATGAAGAAGAAGCAGTTAAGGGGCTTCGAACAGGGAAGAGGAAGAAGCAGTTTTATGGAGAAGGTATGGAGAAGGGGGAAATCAGTCGGTTTATGAAGTCAGGATGGGGAAGTTGGGGTGTTTGGTTAGGGATAAGGGATAATTAGGAAATCAACCACAAATGAAGGGAATTAGGGGAAAAGTTTGATTTAGGATTTCTTAAACAATTTTCTTTTTTTTTTTAAATACAAAAATGTGGGAAATTGTAGTAACCCTTTTTTCACAACTCCATTTCCAAAACAGCCGTAATAACTGATTTCCCCTTATTTTTTTTCTCCTCTGTATTATCTCTTCTTCCCAGCAATGTTACTAGCCTTTTGAAGTTTGAACTCTCCTCAGATCTCACATAGGCATACTTCACCACTTATTCCCTCCCTAATGTGCATTTATATGTGTATAGATTTGATTATTACAAACGTTGCACGTATTTATGTCTGTATTTCTCGAATTAGTGGGTGAAACAAGAAAATACAAATAGATTGATTCTTGATGATAAGATGGATTCAGAGGTTACTCCATCACTTCCCGGGCCTGCAGCTTGCAATGGCAGTGTTGAGGTTTTCCCCTGGCTTAAAACCCTACCGGTTGCTCCAGAATATCATCCAACCCTAGCTGAATTCCAAGATCCAATTGCTTATATTTTCAAGATTGAGAAGGAGGCTTCTCAATATGGGATTTGCAAAATTGTTCCACCAGTTTTTCCTAATCCTAAAAAAACTGCCATTTCCAATCTCAACAAGTCCCTCTTAGCCCGGTCTGGTTCAGGCCCTACATTCACCACTAGGCAGCAGCAGATTGGTTTCTGCCCGCGAAAACACTGCCCCGTTCAGAAACCCGTGTGGCAGAGCGGTGAGAGCTACACTGTGCAGGAGTTTGAGGCAAAAGCTAAGACTTTTGAGAAGAATTACTTGAAGAAATGTGCCAAGAAGTGCTTAACACCTTTGGAAATCGAAACCCTTTACTGGAAGGCCACTGCGGATAAACCCTTTTCAGTGGAGTATGCGAATGACATGCCTGGCTCGGCATTTGCCCAAAAAAAGGGCGGAAGAGAGGGTTGTTTTGGGGAGGGTAGTCTTAATAGTAATATGAGTGTGGGTGAGACAGAGTGGAATATGAGGGGGGTTGCAAGAGCAAAAGGGTCCTTGTTGACGTTTATGAAGGAGGAGATACCCGGTGTAACGTCTCCCATGCTGTACATTGCCATGATGTTTAGTTGGTTTGCTTGGCATGTGGAGGATCATGACTTGCATAGCTTGAATTACCTGCATATGGGTGCTGGAAAGACGTGGTATGGTGTGCCCAGGGATGCAGCTGTCGCATTCGAGGAAGTGATTAGAGTTCATGGCTATGGGGGAGAGTCTAATCCTTTGGGTGAGTTTTTTATTTTTATTTATTTTCAGAGAAGCTGTTTACTGCTAACTGGCCCGCATGTTTTCTTTAGTTCATATTCTATCTTGCATATCTGTTAAGATTATTTACTTGACAAATTTTGTTTTTTTTTTCTCTGAAATTTATTGCCCTTTTAGTATAGCAGCCATTGAACTCATACCTGCGTTGGCATCTGGCGTTTTATTGTGTGTTTGTATTCTTTGTTTTCACGTCGTTCATTTGACAATTGTTGCTTGAATCGGTTTAGGGAGGTCCGGGTTTTGGATGCGGATTCGTTGTATTGGTTGGCGGCTACTTTGTCACATTAGTTAGAATTATTGAAAACCTGTCCAACCTGAGCAATTTCTTTAAAGATGAATAGCCACGTGAGTCTTGTCTGATTATCAATAAAGGATACAAAGTTTCTAGCTCCAGTGATGTTGTTGACCCTAGAAGGGCCCTGTATATCATTGTGAATCAAAGAGAAAGGATATGAAGCTTTGTATTGCATGCTTGGATAGGGCTTCAACGGCGTTTAGAGATTTGACATGTTTCACTCACAAAAGAATTTGGATTTTTATTAACAAACAAGGGAGGATACAATTTAGCAAAATAAGTAAAGCTTTGATGCTCCAAACGGTTGTGTAATAACATTATTTTGCTATCACTACTAACATAGAAGAATAAGTAGTCTTATTGTTCCCATCACTCCAGTCAACAGTCTTGTCTTCTGATAATTCTTTTTTGGGAAGTAGGTACCCCTGAGCACAATCTTGCACTGCCAATCATCGTTTCCAAGTTCAAGTCCTGAAATACACTAGAATCAAAGTAGAACTTAGCCCAACACTTGAGCTCCTTAGTTACTTAACTGTGGATTCCTCATTGCATGGCCTATATGAGTGGCATCCCCTGTCATGTGATCAGAGGCTTTCGAGTCCAAGATCCAGACCTTTGAACATCTTTTAGTGATTACGAGGGCTTTCTGAAATTAACGTTTCTGAGCTATTAAACCAGTTTCTGAATTTGGGGCACCTGAGTTTGCAGTGGTTTGATTCAGCAGCTTCTGTAAAGCTAAAATATTCTCCTTTGTAAATGGACTTCTACTTTCGTTTTCCTAGCTGTTCCTTCCTTTCTTGGCACCAGCTTGTTTAGGACCTTTTTCTTCATTAGGCTTCCCATGATGCTTCCAACACTTGTCTCTTATTATGTCCAACTTTGTGACAATATTCACACCACGGTTTCCCTTTCTTTGGATCATTGGGATCAATTTATCTTTTGTGCACTTTAACACGCCTTTCATGTATGTACATACCACATGGACATACTGTGTTTTCTTAGCTGTAGCAGTACTTTTCCAAAAACAGGGCATAGGATTCGGTCCCTGGATCTCCATGACAGATTAACAGTTTATATAAGAGCTTAAAGTCACGGCAGGTGAGTAACTAAGATATTTGAACATTTAAACACGAACCATAACGTCTTCTTACGAAGGAGAGAGGTTTGACCTGTTCTCGTCAGTTCATGTGAATGGTTAGACAGAGATTGCATCTTTTTGTTTTCTTTTGTTTGTTTGTTTTTTTAGGGGTGGGGTGTGTGCATTTGTGTGGTTTAACTTGAGAATTTCATAGTGGCACTTCAATTGTAGAATTTCATGGAAAGAGGATTTAGTCTGATAGCTGCATAAAAACATCAATGTTCTATTTCAGCTGTAATGGTAGTTCGTGACTTTATTGATTTTACTCGGTGTGTGTACTGTAAGCACCTTGGTCAAGTTAGAGAAATTAACTGGAAAGCTAAAAATTTAATGACTCTGGTTATTTGGAGAAAAACATATCGTTGTTTCATGATAAATGAACATTGAAAGCCAATCTCAACTTCTTATATTCTGACATTCTTAAATAACGGTGCCAATCATTGTGCTGCTCTGTGAGTTTCTCCTTCTGTTGCTGGCAGTATTCTAAATTAGTATTTGATTGTTGACTGATCTAGGAGTTTTCAGGTTATTATTGGATGAACAATTGTCATATTGAAAGTGATCTGTTAATCTTTCAGTTACTTTTGCTACACTGGGGGAGAAGACCACAGTCATGTCACCTGAGGTACTCGTTGGTGCTGGGGTTCCATGCTGCAGGTGGTTTCGTTTTCTTGCTGGATTTACTGTATTTATTCTATCCTGTTTAATTTCAGTTTGTCTGTATTTTACGGAGATGAATTTACGAGATCTTCAGCAAAGTACATATGTTGAGTTAAATCGTGCCCTCTGTGCATTGATAAAGAGCAGAGCACCGACCATCTCCCCCCCTGCCCCAAGTATAGCACTTATCACTCTACACATCATGTCTATTGTAATTTTATCGCTAATTAACCAACTCCCTCTAGTTTTATGAACGTTGCCTGTGAACATCCCCTCTGCAACATGATTTCATCTTCATTTCTCATTTCATGCCACCTCCCTTCTAGTATATTCTCTGGTTTCTTTTATGTCAATGAAGTAGGCAGCTATTGATAATACCTACAAAGATAATATGGAGTGGATGACATTATTATATACAGATGAGTGGTGTCAAACTGCGAAGCCCTAAATTTTGTTGTACTGTTGAGCTGCTATTTACACCAAGAAAGGTCTTGAGGGTTATTGTGTAAATGCTAGCTGTTTTTCTGTGGAATGGAGAATGTGGGAATCTGTAGAAATTGAGAGAGAAAATACTTGAATATTAATGATACATAGCTGTTCTTCGGTGCTTTAGGGTTTTCCAATCATGGAGAGAAAAGTGGATGAAAGTCGCTTTGATACTATGTTAATGAATACACAGTTCAGACAATAGAAAGAAAGAGGGATATTTTCTGATGACCCCTTTCACTACTCTTTATTACTTTATATATATAGGAAAACCCCAATACAACGCACACATATAATCTCATATTTATCAACCCTAATACACACGAATACCAGAATTACCCTTATAACATAATGAAAATAAATAAAACAAAAAAACTTCAGACTCAATTTCTCAACAGATCCTTTTAGCCCTTGGTTAATTGAATCTGTATATCAATGCCTATTTTTTTTGTGTTCTACTAGACATATAGCATATAGGAGAGCTTATACCATGAGAATGCCTTCTCGCTTGTTTTGTCTCTTATCTACTTGTCATTGAGGTTCACTGGTTAATTTTTTCTTTCCTCTCTTTTGCCTAGGTTGGTGCAAAATGCGGGAGAATTTGTAGTAACATTCCCGAGAGCATATCACTCAGGGTTCAGTCATGGTATAACATAATTAGCCTACTGTTTGTGTTTTTTTTTTTTTAATTTTTTAATTTTTATTTAATTGGGGGAGGGATGGGGATTGAACCCTTGTAACCATGGCCTATACCACTAGGCAATATCCAATCCTCAGCCTACCTTAATTTTCCTTTGTTTAACAGCTAAATGCTGTTCGGAGAGGCATAAAGGAGAAAAACTATATCATGATTAAAATTGTTAAATTAAATTTCCGATGCAGGGTTTAATTGTGGTGAAGCATCCAACATAGCTACTCCTGAATGGTTGAGATTTGCTAAGGATGCTGCAATCAGAAGGGCATCAATTAATGCTCCACCAATGGTTTCACACTTTCAGCTGCTATATGATCTGGCAGTGTCGTTCTCTTCACGGTTTGTTATCTTATCTCTGTGAGTTTAGCAGTTTGTTGCCCTGAAAACCTTTTTAGTGGACTTGCTATCTGTTATCAATCGCCATTCCAGTCTAATTTCAAACCCTAGTTTCATGCAGAGGAATGTATTATTCGATCAGTTTCTTATTTTCAAATGAAGCTCCAGTTTTGTGATGAACATGTGATATACTTTGTACTGGACCAGAATTTGTCCACAAGTTTTGAATCAGAATCTAATTTCAAACTAAAGGGACTGTGAAGCTGTAAATTATTCTCAAGATATAGTGCTCCATGTTATTTTCTGCATAGTTCATATTGGTACTGTTTTGGTCTCCTGAAGACATGTTCTATGGGCTTTCATTTCTTGTTTGTAAACAAAATTTGTTTCTCTTGCTTTGCCAGGTGTCTGGGCTCTTATTGTGTGTTTGAAGAGTAAAACCTGTAGGAAAAACATTCTTGACATTTCCTTGATATGACTAGGGTAGTGGGTGCTAAAACTTTACTTTCCTACTAGCATTTGTTTCTCTTGCTTTGCCAGATTTCTGGCTCATACTGAATCCATGAAGAGTAAAACCTATTGGAACAAGTTTTCGACTTATCATTACTATGACCAGGGTAGTGGGTGTTAAAATTTCACTTTCCTGCTAATCATTATTTTCTGTATATAGAATTCTTATTTTATGGCGGCCCTAATGCAGAATGTCGAAAGGCACATGCTTGGAGCCCCGGAGTTCACGGCTAAAGGATAAGAAGAAGGGAGAAGGAGAAACATTGGTCAAAGAAATGTTTGTACAGGATGTGATGCAAAATAACGATCTGATGCATAGGCTGGCAGAGCAACCATCCGTTGTTATTCTGCCTCAGAACTTAGTAGGCAGTTCTTTATACCCCGGCTTAAAAGTTGGATCGAAGTTCCAGACCGACACCAGCCTGTCCTCCAGTTTATCTAGTCCTGATCTCAAGACAAAGAACACTAATGGCTTAGCTTCTGTGGATCTCAGTATATTGAGGAAACGAAGACTCCTGGAAGATACAGGAGACCTCATAAAGGGAAAGTTTATTTCAACTACAACTGGCAAGAAGCTTCTCAGTTCAGATAGTGCTGGGGATGCCTTTGGCTTGGCTTCTCAGAAAAATGGGCAAGAGAGAGCTTCGTGTGGTGATAGGAAAAATGAACAGGGGCTCTTTTCATGCGTGACTTGTGGGATCTTGTGCTTTTCCTGTGTAGCTGTGATTCAACCAACAGACACAGCTTCACATTATCTAATTACAGCTGATTGTTCTGCCTTTAAGAATTGGGAAGAAACAAACAATCACATCGTTGGTACTGCTGTCAGCTGGGATGAAAATTTGCCCGAATCAGGTTTTTGTTCAGTTACCTTTTCTAAAAACATTGTTCAAGATGGGAGCTTGGTTTTCTTGTTCTGTAGCCTTGGCTGTTTATTTGCTTCAATTGTGTATTCATTTTGCACACGACTCATCTTAATCAGCTGATGTTATCTGTAGGAGAATCAAGTGGTTATCTGTGTGTTTGTACCCTTGTATTCGTGTGCTTGTTTGGAAAGTTTGTATAGGCTTGTATATATAGATATGTATATAGATGGATGCACACTCATAGGCATATACACATTTGTATTGGGTGTTTCTCTGTGGGTTTTGTATGTATGTAATAGTACATATTTATGCTCGCTAGTGTCCACATGATCTCGCATAGGTTTGCTTCCACCTGATATATATCTATGTATCTGTTGTTATGATGTGTACATCTACTTCTTATCACCTGCTCACAGTCACAGAGGACAAGGTGCTAGTGCTTGATGATCTGACCTTTGTATTCATTCGGCTGCAGGATGGATGAATGGTAGAAACCTAGATGGACTATTTAATGTCCCTCTGCAATTTGGTGATGCAGCTGAACCCTTGCGAGATCAAAGTGGAGTAGTTTCAAATACAGAAGCACAAAAGAGCAGCTCTTCTCTGGGTCTACTGGCTTTGACATATGGCGACTCTTCTGATTCCGAGGGTGAGGGTGAGGGTGAGGCTGAACCAAACTGCCTGCATGAAAATGGATTAGATGCTGGATTGTCTAATTCAGAATCGGTGAGTTATAATGAAATCTCTCAGTCAAAAACTAACGAGATTCCCCTTGATTGTCTGGAGCTGACAACATATAAACCCGCCAGTGCATATCATCAATCTTCGTTTCAGCCTTTAGAGCATATGGAAGATACTTGTATGGTAGCAAAGTCAAATTGCCTGTCCATGAATTCTAGGCATAAAAAGAAACTACAGGATATTGCCTCTAATTATTTTCTTGATGGTTCTAAGGCTGAAACGGCAGTATCAACTTCACCACGAGTTGAGAGTACAACGGCATCATATTCTTCTAGATACAATGAAGACTCTTCTAGGATGCATGTCTTCTGTCTTCAGCATGCTGTGCAAGTCCAAAAGAAGCTTTGCGCTTTTGGGGGTGCAAATGTTTTGCTCCTTTGTCACCCAGGTCAGTTCTTTTCCCATTCTCAGTAAATACATTTATCTGGCGGCAGGCCATTTAAGGTACAGTTCTATGTTCATTTGCTGTTTGTTATATATGATGTTTAAGTCCTTGGCTTATCCAACGGAGCTATGTTTTGAGTGATACCACCAATTTTGATTTGTCTATAAGTGGATGACGTGAATTTTCTTTTTGAATATTTTTTCTATGGAATGTCCGCCCTGACAAGCTTAAAACAGTAGGTCTATGCCAACTTGAAGTTGGAAAATCTTGAGCACAAGAACATTTTGGACACAGCTAGAAAATTTAATTAAGATCAGGGGAAAGATACTCTGACCCCTCAGCCATTTGACAAAAGTACAATCTAAACCCTACTTTGCCCCACCATCCTGCATCTACATGTGTTAGTTATTCTAAACCACAGTTTTTCGCAGGAAGAAGGATTTAGAGATGCTTCTTCTCTTAAGTTAACTTCTGATGATTGTCCGGTTGCCATGGAAGATATTTGAATAACTGTATGAGCTTATAGCTCTGATACCGTGTAGAACTAAGCCTTTAGAGTTAAGGTGAAGAGAGAATATTATTAAGAACACTTATCGGGTATGATAAGTGAGAGATTACACTTTATAGAGGCCACCAACGGCTAGTAATTCAAGTTGCAAAGGTACACTTTATAGCATACATCAATTTTTTGTAGTTTAGGGTATTTGGGTACTTCGAGGAATTTTGGCTCTGATAACCGGTAGAAAAGTGAAAAAAAAAAGGATTATTAGAACTAAATAATTCATTCATAATTTCCTCAGAGACTTACTGAGGGTGTTAAATAGGAAAAGATTCACAAGACCGAGAGTCCTGATGCAGTGTGGGCTCTTAGCTTAATAAGGCAAGAATCTTCATGCCATTAATACAAATATTAGAGTTCTGTTTTAAGACTTTCTACACTCTATAACACATAAAACACTTGAACATACCTAGCACCATACATCCTCATAAAACGTAGGAATAAAACAGACACTTGTTCACTATTCAACAAACAGGTACCGAATGACATATTTTCACAAGAGGCTGTTTCCACAGTTTGAACCCGTGACCTTAGGTTACATGGGGAACTTTTACCACTACGCCGAAGCTCAATGGGAGGCATGAAGATTAAAAAATTGTGAAATATATGAAAAAAGAAGAGGGAATTCATAAATATGCCTAATTTCCATTGCATAGTGATTTTTTTTCTTTCTTGTTTTTGTGTTGTGTGTGAGGAAAGACAGAGAGTGTGTATGCCAAGTATCTAATAAAAAGCCACTTGCATTTGTCTTTGCAGATTATCCAAATGTAGAAGCTCAAGCAAAAATATATGCAGAAGAATCGGGAAGCAATTACACGTGGAGTGATGTTTCATTCCGAAAGGCATCTGAAGAAGACGAGATGACAATACAATCAGCTTTAGAGAGTCAGGATGTTATACACGGAAATGGGGACTGGGCTGTAAAACTAGGCATTGATCTCTTCTACAGTGCCAACCTCAGCCGTTCACCTCTCTACTGTAAGCAAATGCCTTATAACTTCATCATATACAATGCATTTGGACCTAGTTCTCAAACTAGATATGAACAAGAGTCTGAGTTTTCTGCCAAGGGACCAGGCAAGGCTAAAAAGATGGCTGTTGCCGGGAAATGGTGTGGACGTGTCTGGATGTCCAATCAGGTTCATGTTTATCTAGCTGAAACTGAAATCGATCAAAACCAACAACATGAGAAAAACGTTCCTCCTCCTCGAATGAAGGCTGATGGTACCGAGACCGCCTCTAGAGACAAGAAGAGGAAGAGTGTGGTAGATATCATCAGACCGGGTGCGAAAGCTAAATCTGCAGACTCTTCTGTATCTTGTAAAAGTAACACACGAATCAAGCGGTTTAAGAAAGAGGGTGTTTCTCCATGCAATACGAGTTCTTGGAGCAAGAAGCGGTTGCGTTCAAACTCACAGGATGTGATCGAGGCTCCCAACAAGAAACAGATTGACATAGTCACTGTAGATGTTCCCATAATCTTTACTAGGAAAAAGAAAGATATTAAAGTGACTGAAGATGAAACCAAGCCTTCCAGAATCTCCACAAGGAAAAAGAAACCACTTAAGGTCGATAATGAAACCGAGCCAGATGTAGGTGGTGGGCCTAGCACACGTCTGAGGAAAAGAATTTCCAAGCCAAGTAAAACCCCAGGATCCAAATCTGTTGAAACCAAATCAGATTCAACGAATCAGCAGGACGTTGTCATAAGAAAGAAAGGTTCAACTGGGTGTAATAAAAACACCAAGGTAAGTAGTATTGACAAGGCTGAAGAATTCCCATGTGATATCGAGGGTTGCAGTATGAGTTTCAGCACGAAGCATGACCTAGCCGTACACAAGAAAAATATCTGTCCCGTAAAAGGGTGCGGTAAGAAATTCTTCTCCCACAAGTACTTGGTGCAGCATCGTCGTGTGCACGTTGATGATCGCCCGCTCAAGTGCCCGTGGAAAGGCTGCAATATGACGTTCAAGTGGGCCTGGGCTAGGACAGAGCATATACGAGTCCACACGGGTGCTCGCCCTTATGTTTGTAGTGAGGCTGGCTGCGGTCAGACATTTCGATTCGTGTCGGACTTCAGCCGTCACAAGCGGAAAACAGGTCACTCTGCTTCAAGGAAGGGGGGTAGATGATTTATTATTTATTGTGCTCATGATTTCAGTTAACAGGAGTAGGTGTAGGTTAGTTTAAGAAACCCCCAAATCCCCAACTTGTAACTTTCTCTTGATTAGTAGAGTTACGAATTTGCCCCTTCTTTTTCCATCCTCAAAGTAGTTCTCAATTGTTTCTCATTCATGATAAAAGAGAGAGAGAGATTAATCCAAATTTCTGGTCCGACTTGAAGAACATTCGTGTCTTGGAGTTTATTTTCTTATGCATGCATGCATACGGTAAAAGATTTCTCATCTCTTTCTTCTAAGTCCTCTCTCTGGTAAATTTTAGAATGTGGGGTGTTTCTTCTTAAATGTTTGTGTAATCAGAGACCATTTTCTTTAATGAAATGACACCATGAGCATCTGTTTATCCTAAATGCTGACATGATAACATAACTTCTTTTTGTACAAATGGTATGGATTTAATATCAGTTTGATATTTTAAGGGGTCCCCCTCTATGTATATAATAATATATATTGTTTGGAAGTTACGGAAAATATTTTAGGAGATTTGTTAATCATTTGATGTATTTATTTATTATTTCCTTTTTTTTTATTTTTATTTTGGGCGGTTTCTATCGGCACTCGGTTTTTACTATCGGCACTATTTATTTTATTATTTTTCAATTATATATCTACACCACCTAATCACTACTTGCACCACAAAAATAATATTACTTTTAAATAATATACACTTTAGTTCTTTAATTTTGTAAAATTAAGAAAACACTAACTACCAATCTTTAATACAACTTAACCCACAATTTAACCATTATTAATCTATAAACTACCCCATAAACTACCTACCTATTTCTTTTCAACTGCCCTCTTATTTTTTCATTACAAAACCATCCAAGAAGTGTAGGAGGCCGGCGGACCACCGGAATATTGCAACGAGCTCCGTTGGAGGGGACATTGCAGGGTACAAGAGCCAATATTTGAACCAAAACATGTAATTGATGAATTTGTATCGTTTTTCCTTCATTTTACTTTCATTAGGTTGAATGTATACGAAAATCGGTTTGTTTGCGTTTTTTTTTTTCCGGCGAGTTCGTTCGGGGGTGATGAAGTTGGGAGTTGCCTGTAACGTCAGTATATCTGACGTTACGTTGACAACCCAACGTCACTGAGTCTGTCATTCGTAATTTTGGATAGATTTCCTGCCTCTCCCTGAACATCGGATGTTTTGACGTCAAATTGTAACCCCAACGTCAGTTTCAGTACCGTTTGAAACAGCAGAATCAATATTGTGTGTATAGCTAAAACGTCAGATGTATTGATGCCATATACTAATCCCGACGTCAGATTAGGTCGCGTTTGCAAGAGCAGTATTAATTATGTAACTGAAGCTAAAACGTCAGGTGTGTTGACGCTCGTTTTACATTTTAACGTTGCTTTTGGGGATGTCTCAGCTATTTTTTTTTTCACAATTTGTTTTTGTTTTCTGAATGGTATGTCTTGTTTTCTGTTTAGGGAATCATGGTTAGGACGAGATCTAGTGCTGCGAACGAACAAATAAGGGATGCACCGAATGATATTGAAGTGGATCAAGTACTTAAGATCCACCGAATCCGCCAAGTAACGCACATGTTGTTGGGGGGTCGAGACCAGGCGTATAAAAGGAAGCGGATAATTTCTCAAAACGTGGAAGGAACAACTGAAACTAGTGAGCATGTAGATGTACAGGTGGAATGAGCAATTGACACTGGTGCAAGTGCAGTGTCAATATAAACTAGTGTGCAGGTAAAAGTACAGGTGGAAGGAGCAATTGACACTGGTGCAATTGTACAGTCATCAGAACTAATTCAAGAAGGTGGTGAAGAGGGATTGCCAACTATTACTGGTGCAAATGCAGAAGGACAAGCTGTGGTTCCAGAGGTAGTTGAGGAATCAGTTGTGGTTCCAGTGGTAGTTGAGGGAGCTGACAGAGGAGATGCAAATGAGGCTACGTATGCATCTTTAGAAACAATTGTTGAGTTATCTGAGATACCTTCTGCCTCAAATATGGGACAAGTTGATGACATGGCAGCTCAGGCATCCCAAACACCAATTGTTGGACCAATTCAGCAAGTAGTCAATGAGCCACCCTAAGCATCAAATATTGGCCAAGAGGCAGGTGGAGCAACTCAAACTGAGTGTGCAAGAACATCAGCATGAGCATTTGGGAGTGGCGGGGCAACAACAAAGGCAAGTGAGGCCTTACATGATGTTGATGATAGTGATAGTGGTAGTGATGGGGAGGTAGACACTACTGTATTGTTGAGGGATTGGGAGAAACATGTTGGATATGGTTTGGTGAAAATGAAGCAGGTATATTCCGCCTTTTTAAATTGTTCTATAATTTGAGCTTGATTTTGTTTTTATATATCATTGACGTTTTATTCTTTTATTGGTACAGGATCGGGTGTCATAGGCTGTAAGCTATACACAACTTCAATCAAGCCTTGGAAGGTCGAGCACGAAAGAGAAGAATTTCAGACAAGGCTGAAGGCCAATCCGTTGTACATTTTGATCATAACTTCTTACTTGCAAGCCAATCGAGTTCTTATTCGTGCATTTATTGAGAGGTGGAAACCAAAAACAACCACCTTCCATTTACCGTTTGGTGAGATGACTATCACACTCGACGATGTCCGTTGTATCACGGGGTTACCGGTTAGTGGAAAGGCATTGAACTACGAGTTTCTGAAAGATGTCAACCCGGTACGCTTTGTGCGTGATCTTCTCGGTATTGATTCGGAGTTAGTGGGTACTGAGTTTAACCATTGTGTTGGGTTAAGGGTGTCGAGAAGTTGGCAGAAAAACAATCTTGCGGGTAAGAGTGGACATAATGGAATCACAATTGATCAAGCTGTATGGGGGTATCTGCTGTATTTGTTGGGGTGTACCCTTTTCCAAGACCAGTCTGGAGACAAGATACGTGTAGCGTATCTTCATTTTTTGAGTGATTTGGATTCAGTGCATGAGTGGGCTTGGGGTGCTTCGGCACTTGCGCATCTGTACCGGCAACTTTCACAGACAAGTGTGATGACGGTTGAGTATTTGTGGTTTTCGTGAATACTTTGACAACTTTTTGAGTATTTGTATGTAGGTATGGATTTATGAACATTTTTCAAAATTACGCCCCCCAGAAACAATGCGTACAAGGAAGGATAGATGCCTCTGTCGATGAAGTGGAAACCTATTGGCGGAATGAAGAATGCAATTACGGTGACTGCACTACGGCATTTGAGAGAGGATTTGGACTTGATGAAGGCGCGAGATGTAAGTCGGTTCGTTGGATGTTAATGTTCAATCTTGTTGAGTTTTGCCTATAACACTTTTCATTGTTGCAGGTTGTGTGGAATGCATATGAAAAATCCTGAATATTGTCCGATGACGACATGTGTTGGTATTACGGGTGTATAAGGACACTAGACATAGTTGAGCCTTATCACCCCAACCGCATCGTCCGTCAGTTCAGTCATGTCCAATCCATACCACAAGACCCAATCTCTCCAACGAAAGAAGAGGGAGTTCGAAAGAAAATGTTATCGCCTACACACCAGATGATGACGCCTTCCATAATTATCTTAATCATCTGGTGCACAACAGTAAACGGATGCGAAAGGCTAGATTTGAGTGGGAAACCACTATTAAATACACGACGTGGTATCGATCAGTTGCCGTGCGTAGACTGTCGTGTGTGAGCAGACATAAGCGATATTCGGGAGAGGTATAGACACTTGTGTTTACCAATTTTTTTGTTGTGCTTTCCATTGAGTAGATACATATTTTAATTTTTTTTGAATTTCCATATAGGATGAAGAAAGCAAGATGAAGGTTATAAGCGCGATAGATGATGCCATGAAAAATCAGTCGATGAAGAATAAGAAAGATATGGTGAAGGTATTGGGAATTGCATACGAGTTCTTGGCAACCGGAGTATGTAGCTCAGATGTTCCGGTGGATGTAGAGGTAGAAGAACAAGGGGCAATTGAAGATGAGCCAGAAGGAATACTAGCCAAATGTTCAAGGGCATCAAAGAAAAAGAAGAAGGTGAATGTAGAGGTAGAAGAACAAGGGCCAGATGAACATGAGCTGGAAGGAAGAGCAGCCAAACGTTCAAGGGCATCGACATCGAAGAAAAAAAGTGATTGTTAGATGTTACTTTTATGGAGCACTTAAACTATTACTTTTCGACTTTCCGTTTGGATCATGTTTTTGTTTCATTTCTATGGAGTTGTATGGAGTTTGTTTGTGTTTAGGATGTATCATTGAATTCGTATGGGTTTTTGATTGTGTTTGCAATTGAAACTTGAGGTTGTTGGTTTGAAATGCATACAATGTCAAAAACATTGACGCCCGTAATGCAATAAAACGTCAAATGTGGGGACATCTCGTACAATGTCAGACACTTCAACGTTTAAACTTCAAATTAACGTCAGATATGAAGACGTTACAAGCTCCAGGAGGATTATCCTTGTGGAACTCTCTGTTGCTCATACGTCTGCACATTTGACATTATAAATAACACTAAACGTCAAACCTACTTACGTTTTTTCCAGCGCACAACTTAAAACGTCGGATTTTTCGACGTGTTGAGTTCCAGTGTGTTATAGTCTACTGGAACCACAACGTCAGTAAATTTGATGTTTTTTTGGAAAAACGACGTCAAGTTAGCGGACGTTACGACTCCCAGAAAGAATTAGCCACTGTCTCTAAAGGCGTTGGTGGTTGGGAAATTATTAATAAAACTAAATGGTAAGTTTACTAACCTTTGTTAATGTCAGCCTCGTGGATGTCTTTGTGGACGAACGACGTCAAACCAGTAGACGTTACGCCATCCAGAAAGAATTAGCCACTGTCTCTAAGGACGTCGGTGATTTGGATATATGCTATAAATTATACTAAACATTTAAATTACTGATGTTTGTGACAACGTCAGACTTTTTGACGTTTATTGGCAACTAAAAGGTCGGTTTATACGACGTTTCGAGCTTCAGTATAGGGACTAAAACATAAACATAAACACTCGACAAACCAAAAAAAACGTACAATGTTGTAACATAAAAACTCGACAAACCAAAAAAACGTACAACATTTCAAAACACCTTACAAATGTTTATCATGAAGCATTATCAAAATACATTTACAAAAGTTCCATCAAGAAAAATACACAAACAAGGACTTGTCATCGACAATTCATCAAGCAAAATATACAATCCATCAATCCATCAAGGAAAAATATACAAACAAGGCCATAACATCACTAATCTAAGTCCATATGATTCAACGGGTAATGATTGTTGTCCTCGACAACCCATGAAATGAGTCTATGAGAAAATTTCTCAGCCCATTCACTTGCTTCTTGTGTAGTAAACTTATACCAAACCCTAGGCATTGGACAACTTTCTTTCATAGTCAGACGAACGAAATAATTCCTATCGCACAAACCCATCCGTTTATGATTAGGGGACCAAACAGAAGGTTTTTTGAAACTTGGGAGAAAAATTTGAGATCCATGCGTTTTAGACAATATGGTTACTGAAACACCATACACGTTGCACACTGCCCAACCAAGGTAGCTATCAACAGCCGAAATGCATGTATCATAAACAGCTGCATGCCCCTCAAATAATGATAAGTAATATTCCTTGTTTGCAATCAATTCTTCTTTCAACGCTTTTCTCAACGTAACCCATTCTTCATCATGAAAACCTAATGCTTTTGCTATGACTCTATTACCACAATTTCCATCAGGAGTAACATAATCAATCGAGGATATGTGATCATGAACTTGTTCTGGAATTTGTCCAATATACCATTGTAAGTATTTTCATTTTTTCTTGGTATAAGGGCGTGTATGGAGCTCTGACTCTTGGACATGCTTGTTTGTTTTTCTTAGAAGAAACACCTTTAGATAGAGGTAGATTTGGGCCTTCGGAAGCATTCATTTGGTTAACACTCGCTAGTTCTTCTTCAATTCTCTCAAACATACATTTTTGCTGCTTAGTAGAGTGGTCTTCAAGAATCTTCCGCTTTTTTCTAGATCCCTTAGGCCGACCACGACCAGTTGACTTGATTTGGCTCTAACAACACTGTTTTTGCCAGTTGAAAAAGGTCACGAATCTTCACTATCAACCTTTGCCTCTCCCACATGTCGACTGTCTTGATTTTTTCTTCCAATGCATGCAAGACTAGAACGTACTCTAACTCCGATTCATTTGGAGGCGGGCCTACGACATCGAGAGTTTTCCAATGAACATCTATTGAGGAAAGGGGAATGAATCCTTGCTTCTTCTTAAAGCGTGATATCTCGTGCCTACACGGCACTCCGTGCGTCTTTCTAAGAGAATATCCACAATCCTTCTTTGATTCACCACCATCATCTTTCTTTCCCAACTCTCCAAGCAAAAGCTCCAATACATGGATGGATATATGATGCAAAATCTCTTTCAAAAACGGCTCTTCCTGGAATTTTTTCGGAACCATGAATAGAGAAGTATCAAATGTTTTTTAATTTTACGTATCTATTGATCTACCATTCGAACGCCGGCTTCCCAGTCTGTCACCAAGTCACCCATCCCGTTTGTTAGCCAATTTTTAAAAACGGAATGCATTCCCTCCACCCTCGAGGTACTACTGTTTCCTAGGTGAAAAATTGAGTTGGTTCATGCCGAAACAAATGTCTCCCTATGTCATTTCTGTTGGAAGTAGCGCCCGAAAGACAATTTATGTAATTGTTTTTGATATACCCGAAGCGGAATGGGGTCCTGTTCATCTAAATTGGGCCTATTATCTTGGCCCATCAACATAGATATTGGGCCTCTATCTCCTCTATCCGCTGCCACAAGCTATCTCCTACCCGCTATTCACGAGCCGGATCCTATCCGCTAGACATAAACCGGACACTTCCTCTCCGCGTGATATCAACCCATATGATCAAGCTGATTTAAAGACGAGGCAAATATGAGTCCGCTGGTCGCAGCTTTCTGCTCGCCATGCTTATCGATCCAGCTGGCTAAATCCTGATAGCTGGCTAGGACACTTGTATTGCATGCATACTTATCTTTAATTATGTATTCTTAATTGTCTTGTCAATGAACAGTAAACCGACATGGTTTTTAGCCTATAAATATGGGATCACAATGTAATAGAAAGGCAATCTAAGATCTAATACAAGCAGATACACTCTGCCAATTTGTCGACTCATTCGATTGTTCTTCATAAACATTAATCCGACAGCCTTGTTCCTACTCACCGCCATACTCTCACCGGAGAAATCACTTATAATAAGCCTCTTATCCTCAAGATAAACACTGCTACCGCAAATCTGGTGTTCAGCGCAACATCAGTTTTTAGAATTAATAAATGACAGATTTATTCTCATCTTATTACTTGCTTCGTGCTTGTAAGTAATACACTGCTGAAAACCCTAAGTCGTATCATATGTAGCCATATAACTTAGTGTGTGTCACACATGAGGATTAAGTTTATGGTGATACACTTGAAATGTTAATCCGTGGTGAACTTAATCAAAGTATGGAGTCTATTGATTAAACCCATTAATGCGCCCAGAACACTTTATAGTGTGACCGTCTTATCTGGACCGTCGACATTGGTTGTCTAAGTGGGGCATTGATATATGATGAGAGTCATATAGGACTGGACCGATTTAATATGAGTTTCTCATATAATTCCGTGATTAAGAAATCTTATTAAATCACAAGATGATCATATATGGATTAACCTTAATCCTGAAGTGATTACAGACTCCTACTTGTCTCAGGATAGGGTTTGACGTGTTCGTTAAGGATCGCTAAGAGGCGCGGTCCGAATCACTTTCACGTTGGCACTATTCTGGAATGAGTGAGAGGTGTGTGTCTCATAGATATGGAATCCATTCCTTCCTACGGGAAGTAGAAAGACAATCCCCTTATTTGTTGATCCTAGAAACTGATCAATCCCGGGAGTTCGTATTGGTTATGAACTAATTGATCACTAGTGGGTTAATGTTAAATAAGGATAAGATGTAGTGAAGAAGGTTTACGGAAATAATCCTACTTCAGTACAGATAGTCTATGGAGGGTTAGTTTATATGTAATGACTATATCAATGGACACTTATCAACTCGACTCGACGTTTTGAGAATAAGTTATATCTATAATCGATAGAGTTCGGTTTCGGATTTATGGTGGCGTAATTCCGGAATTAACGAATTAAGTAGAAATATTTTGTTCGATGAATATTTTATTTAATTTGTTGTAGCAACTGGTTATAGGTCCATAGTCCCCGGGTTGGCTCTTAACACGCGAGTGTTTTCTCGTTTTGTGGAATCTCGAGAATAAATTAAATAGTTGGTCTATTTAATGAATATGCAATATTGTTTATTTGGTAAATAATATGTAAAATAGAAAAGACAATTTCTATTAAAAAATAAATGACATGAGGCGCCACACATTATGGATAAGTTGGGAGAATTTTTTTTTTCTAGATTCTCTCATATGTGTAATTAATTAATTATCTATTTATTGGATAATTAATGGAAAAATAAAGAGATTGATTTTTTTGGGAATTATCTCTTATTTTGTAGCAAAAATATCTTTTCCTTATGGGAATAGGTTTTTGTGGTGTGAAAATGATAACTCTCTTGACTAGTTATTTTCCTATATAAAGAGAGTTTCTCCTAGCACAATACACAATTAATATTGACGCCACATAGTAAAATAAATGAAGAAAAATTAGTTTCTTGCCTTAGTCATTTAGAGAAGAAAAATCTAGGGTTTTTCTTGTGCATATTCGAGGAGGTTCTACGGCGAGGATCGACGTCCACCAGTCGTCGCTAGGAAATACAATCCGGAAGACTACGACTTCTCCCTTGGTCGATTTTATCATCTCTCTCCGGTTTGGGTAAATCTACTAACCTTATCGTATTAGTTATGTCTCATATCGTAAATCGCATAAGCTTCCGCTGTGCAAAAATCGAGTGTCTCGATCGGTGCTACTACTTCTAGCACTTTCAACCATGTATCTGTAAGGTAACCCATTGCTTCTTCAGTAAATGTCTTTTTGCATTCCTCTAATCAGTCATTCAACTCTGCATCTGTACTGGAGCTAATAACATCAACCCATGTTGCCATTAGATTATGCCAATCATCACTCTTCGTCTTTGTCTTCAAGTTAGACACAAGACCCTTCTCAATATGCCAACGGCATAAGAGATTCTTTGCTTTTGGGAATACGACACGAATTGCATTCATCAATGCCTCTTCTATATGAGTGACAACACAACAAGTACACTCACTTTGGTCCCCTATTGCATTTCGTAATGTATTTAGAGCCCAAGTGTATTTGTTTTCCCTCTCCAATCCAAGAAGTGCAAACCCAATGGAAAATGACATGTCCGTAGATGTGACACCAACTATCTGCAAAAGAGGCATCGTGTACTTGTTCGTCTTGTATGTACAATCCATAAGCAACATGGAAGGTAAGCATCTAGCAAGACACAAGCTATCGTTCTGTGCCCAAAAAACATCTCTCACTACATTCTTGACATGCTGGGAATGTACGAAGGCGTTAGTATTTTCCGCCGAGTTGTATACCTCTTGCATCACTGAACGACCCTCTCGTGCTATCTTTCTTAACCTCGAACGAATGTTGTATATCTTTTTGGATGATGTGCAATTAAAATTTTCTAACGTTCTAAGTTCCCTCAGAATGTACTTCGTATTGAAATAGTGTCCTAAACCCAATCGGGTTGGACCAGATCCGACCGGGTCGGATCATTTCTACTATTTCTTTATGTTTGTACATATATCAATAAACCCCACAATACGAAGAGGCTACTTGAGAAAACTCCAATTTACTATGTCGTAAGCCTTTTCATGATCCACTTTGACAATCATAATTCCCTTCCGGCCAGTTTTCTTGCGCATAATATGAAGTACCTCCTGGGTAATAATGATATTATCAGAGGTATGACGCCCTGGAATAAAATAACTTTGACATTTGTCTATAAGATTCCTGATCAATAGCCGCAGTCGGTTGGCAATAATTTTGTAATGACTTTTGCTGTTACATTCGCAAGATCTATAGGCCGCAAATTGAAACACATTCTGGTGGGTGGACTTTTGGTATCAATACAATAAAAGTTCTATTTGCCGGGGTCGGAAAACGACGATCTCTGAAAGCTTTAATCACCCAAGAAATAAGAGCTGCACCAATAATATTCCACCTTTTTTTGGTAGAAGACCGGAGGGAAACCATCGGGGCTTGGTGATAAAAAAGCACTCATTTGAAAAATCACAGCTCGGATTTCACCCTCGCAAACGGGGCGATTTAGTAGTCTCATGTCTGCATGAGTTATATTGGGAGTGTAGATATTTGGGGGCATGGGACTTACTGATTCATTAGCATACAAGTTGATAAAAAAAATGCCTTACCATGTTTTTCAAAGCCAAAACATCGTTGACCCAATCTTCATTTCTGTCTTTGAGGTAAGTTATAATACTCGTGCCTCGTTTTGGAAGCCGATCCCACCATTTATTATTGCAAAGAGCTTGGTCTAAGCGTTTCTCAGTAGCAAACATGCTGTGAATGGAACTAGACGAAGTGAATTTTTGTCCGAAGAAAGGCACTTCAATTAAGTCACTGACATTGATGAATTTACGCATTCGTTCGACACCGGGTCCAGAAACCGGTCTACCTACCATATTGTCATCATCATTTACAAATTGGTTAAGGTCGCCCATAATTTGTCACGAAGGGAAAGGTTGGGGGACGCATAAGTAAGAGATAAAATTCAGTCCACCGTTCCATTTTTTTACTTCCGCCTAAACATGGTTTGGTGTGTTGCAAAGAGAAGGCTTAAGTTGAAAGTTGAATTGTTCTAGAAACACCACATCCCCCTACTGCCTCTCGCTTCGACTACTACTAAATCTGTAAAATGCAGCCATCAAAGAATACGATTCGCTTTCGTGCTAGGCACTCGTGTTTCCATGAGGAAAATGATATCCGGTTGATAACTTTCATGTAAGTCTTAAGGTGTCTAAAGAAATTGGAGGAGCTCGCTCCTCTACAGTTCCACGACAACATACAGTATTCATTCATTAATTCCACGACAGCAAATCTCGAGCCATTGGGTGGTTCATTAGGTGAGTTGGAGGGTTTGACCGAAGCAGTCTGTTGGGTACTTGGGTAAAAGGAGCCCTACCTTGTTGTTGGCAGTAATTGAATTCTTTGAGTTATTGGTTCTTTTTCTGAGGTTTGTGGCAAGCATCCATGGCCGAACGGGATTGGCATCCGTTGTAAGGTTTGCAGGCTCAGCCGGTTTGTTCTGTGAGGTGTCGATATCAGCGGCTCGTTGGGGGTAGTTCCTCCGTCCCCCTAATTTGTTTGAAGTTTATTCCATTTATGGATGTCTCAAAATAAATCGCATAACTAATATTTAGACTTAAAGTTGTTTCTTGAATGTTTAAAATACCCACATATTAGCATTTATTAAAAAAATATAAGAACAACATAAAAGAGATGTAATTAAAAATTGGTCATATTTCTATTAACAAGACAATGTAATTAATGATGTTGCTTAAATTTTAAGTTTTAAAAAGTCTCAAACAAATTGAGACAGTATATTTTACACAGTAAGCAGTATGTTTTTATGATTTCATATTTGTTCCGGATCACCCGGTCATCAGTTACCCAAATTTGCTGGTGGCCGAATTGTATTTATTGTATACGCTGTCGAACCAAACTTTCAAAACCGCTGCATAATAATAAAGCTAAGGTCTGAGAATCCAAGAAAAACATAAAAATTACGTATGAGAAGTGAGAATCCCTTAAATAAAAAAAGAAAAAGAATTCACGTTTGGGAATTGAGAGAAAATGAGACCAGAGGTTGTAATATTCGGGGATTCAATAACGGAACAATCCTTCAGGTCAGGTGGCTGGGGTGCTGCTCTTGCTGACACTTACTCTCGCAAGGTACTTCTTTTTCTTTTGTTTTTTTCCATAAGAACAAAAATGCCTTTTTCTCCTTCAGGGGTGCCTGCTTATTAATCTCTTAACTGATACTATTATCCGGATCATTATATGTTTTTTTTGTTTTTTTGTTTTTGTTTTTGTTTTCTTGACTGCGTGAAGGCTGATATATTGAATCGTGGGTATGGTGGATACAACACTAGATGCGCTTTGTTCTTGCTGCATGACCTTTTCCCTCTGGTAATAATATGCTTACTTCTTTCATTTTCAAATAGCTTCCCTCCCTGTCCTTCGATTGCGACTGTTAAGTAGTTTCTTTTCAAAGTAATCTGGTTGTGGAATTTTTTTCGCCGGGTGGGCTTAGCCCCCTTATTCCTGCATGTGGCTACGTCTCTGGGCTGCCATACGAAACTAAGGGCCATGACGTGAGTGACGATGGGGCCAACCTTTAAATCCTCTGATAAGGTCTTGGCTAGGACTTCAAATTCTTAGGAGTGTGAGAATGTAATATCCCATGTTTGAAAAGTGGGGGGAATATTAGCAGGATATAGAGTCGAGACATATTGGGCTGGATAATTTGGGTTAGAGTGAGGATGATGGACTTAAGTAGTTACTTGATTCATTATGACTCAAGTAGCATCATTAGACCCCAAGTTCTAAGACTTTACAATAAGACTCAAGTGTTGTCGCAGTGACTAGTTTGTTTGTGGTTCATTATGTTTAAAGAAGCCATACCAAATTGAGTTGTATTGGTCAATGAACTCTTTTCCTTCCGCCCTTTGTGTGACATGATTCATATTATGATTTGTATTGTGTTTTGGTCTCTTCACCACCCTTCCATACAGGTACTCTCTTTGATCTCACGCGGCTGAGCTTTTGATAGATGAATACATTTCAATATGTGTTTTCTCAATTATCTCGTCAATAGATGCTACTTCGACTTTCTTATGCATAATATTATTTCATCTGATTTGTTTATCTATGTTTGTATAATACCATATCCATCTCAACATCCTCATTTATGGTATCTCGTTGTCTTTTAATCTAATCTTTATTGTAGTGATATGTCATCAATGGATCTTCACAAGTCAATCATCATATAGAAGTCACCTATTCTCATCGATATTAATTCCTTCGTCCCTGATAAAATTCGATGATACTAGAAAAACAAAAAAAAAGGGGAAGAGAAATTGATGCCTCTCCCTTTTGTCTTTATTCATTTATATAAAGATTACAAAGAAGTAAATGTTGAAAGTAGAATCACTGGATCAATTCTAAAATCATTTTTCAATCACCAAATACTTTAGGTGGCTAGTACCTTGAACTTGGCCGCCTCTTTTTTACTTTAAATTCTGATTCTTATTATTTAACACTCCCACCCAAGCTGGAGCATTGATGTTTTGCATGACCAGTTTGGAACAAATATTCCAGTAAGGGCTTTTGATTTTGTCTCGAACTAAGTGACATTTTACTGTAATGTGCTTGGTCCTTTCGTGAAACATGCCACCACAAATTTTTATTTTTTATACTTTTCCTTGTAATGATGGTTCACCTTAGAATTGTGCAATATCTAGTTGTATATGGTACTGTTTCTCCTGAGAAATGTGCAATATCCTGTTGTATATCTTCTATCAGATGGCGAGCTGGCCTAATCAGCATCGTTGTATGCTTCAAGTCATAGGTGTCCATTTTCCTTGTACATAAATCCAAGTCTCGTAGCTTTAGATTTTTGAGAATTCACTCAAGCACTTCTCAACGAGGTACCTTTGGAAATTCCAAGAATTGACTCACCACACTTACCTCAGAGGAGATATCAAATCTGGTAATCGTTAGATAGTTGAGTTTTTCAACTAGTAATCTATACCTGCTAGGTGAATCAAATTATTTTCCTTTGTCCCTCCAAAGCTTCCTTTAAGGATTTATTGGAGTTTCAAAGTATACCTGTTTCACTCAATTGGTCTAGAACATACTTTCTGTGATACAAATCTATTCTATGACTTGAATTTGCAACTTCTATACCAAGGAAGTAGCAAAGTTTTCCTACATCCTTAGTGTGAAACTTCTGACTGAGGAACTCTCTGAGACTGGCTGCACATTATCTTTTGTATTCACAATTTCATCCACATTGACAGCAAGATAGTTTTCCAATTTTGGTAGGTATTTGAATGATAGATCAATCGGTTTACACTATGTTAGGACAAACTCTCTTGCTACCTCAGAAAATTTTCCCAATCATGAACGATAGGGAGTGTTTATTTACACATGGTGCCAAAATACTCCTCCCGAGCAACTAACCTAGAAGGTTGTTGCATATTGATTTCCTTGTGCAAATCACCATGCAGAAATGCATTTTTAATGTCCAATTGAATAATTGGCCACTTATAATGTGCTGCGCTAGAAATAAGAATACGAATAGGCGGGAACTTATATGAGAAAATGTTTTATCATAACCCACATCGTCTGAGTGTAGTCTTTAGCTACCAGTCGTGCCTTGAATCTATCCACCGTGCCAGAATAACGATGAAGTGTCGGGTTATAGCACCTATATCCATTTTGGGTTCGGGAGTAGCCCAAAAGATGCATTTAGTAGCACGTGGGGCAAATTTAGCAGAATCGGGTCTAATATTATGAACATAACTGACATAACCAATTATCTTAATTGGTAGCGTATATTGAGACATGTTTGGGAAAAGCATGAAGAAAGGGGAATCACGGTTTTTGGTCGGCATGCGATTGATGAGATAAGAAAGAGATATAATGATCGCATTGCTCCAATAGATTTTTGGAACATGCATATGAATCATGAGGATACGCACCGCATCAATGAGATGACATTCCTGCCTTTGGCCTCCCCATTCATTGTGGTTATGGATAACCCCACAGTCTGACATATATTGGGATGATTAAGTTTTGTATTCTTTGGCATTATCACTGCAAACCGTGCGTTTGGTTTGATCAAATTTTGAGTTGAACTTCCTTTTGGAATAACTAAAAACAAGAAATAATAACCGTTCTGTCTTTCATAAAAAAAGTCAAGTTATATGAGAATCATCGTCAACAAACGTAATGAAGTAACGAAATTTATTACATGCATATGAAAGGATCCCCATACATGATAATAAATCTGTTCAAAAGGAGTATGTCTTCTATCATCCGAATTACGTTTAAAAGTGGTATGACCGTGCTTACTAAGTTGACAAGTTTCATAAGAATCTAATTTAGAAATACTGGTAACTTGTTTCTGAAGGACATATATAGGAGTATGGCCTAGGCGATAATGCCAAGTCGTAGAATCACATTTAAGGTGGTATATCAAAGTAGTAGTGACCCCTATGCTCATGACCAGTACCAATCGTCTTCCTCAACATACACGAAGTAGGCGAGAAAATAACTAAGTGATTTAAATCTTTGGTGAGTTTGTTGATGGAAAGAAGACCGAACAAAAATCTGTATACATGAAGCGGAGGTGTTAATTTAATGATATATTTTTAGAATACGTCATTAGTACCAGAAATTTGGGCTGTAGACCCGTCGGCTGAAGTGACATGTGTGAGTGAAGACATAGTGATTATTTGATAGTGAGCGGGACATACTAGTCATATGCTCCGTTGTTCTAGATTTTAATATTCATGAGCTTTGATTAAAAGATAATAAGCAAGCATGTGAGTTCCGCTTGATTCGGATTGTTGGCGGCTGGGGCTTCTTGATCGGCCCGACTTCTGCACATTAGGAACGCTAACCTTATTAGTTGTGGTGGAGGGATAATCATGTTAGAGCCACCCCTGATTGATGATGTGATTTTTCCGACAACAATGGCCACACCTCCGATTGTTTTGAGGTCCATATCGATTTCCTCTGCCACCGCGACCTCCCCATGTGCCTCTGCCGTCACGCCCTCCATGAAATGACTGGCTTTTGCTGCGAGTAAACATTGCAATCTTTTGCTCATCTGCGCTGGTGTTGGGTTCATCATTCTCCTGCAGCAACGCCTTTGGAGTTGGGAGAAGACTTGTGTGATTGTGGGTAATTGGGTTCCTCCCAACATTTTAGCCCTGATTGGATCAATTCCTGTTGAAATATTTAACATGTCCTCTTTAGTCTTTTATTATTTTATTATTATCTATTATATTGCTAACACACGGTTTCCACCTTTTAGGTGCTTAGCTGTATGTTAGGATAAGATTATTTAAATAATAGTTTGTTAGGAGGTTGGTCTGTTATTATGAGATTAGATAGGAGGTGTGCTTCTATCAAACTCCAATTGTCCTGTGTATTTAAAGAGAGATTAGCTCACTGCTAATCTCAGATTAATATAATAAAACAAGTATGTTTCCCTTCATATAAATTCTACATGGTAGCAGAGCTGTGATCCACATCGTTTCCGCCGAATGGATTACAAAGCAGTCATGATGGGAGAGAGGACGTCCACCTCCTCCGGAGTTGTATCCGGTGGAACCGGTGCAATTGTGACGACTGGGAATGATGAGAATTCCAACCACAACTCATCTTCCCTGCTGCTGACTTCCCGCAGATTGAATGGGAAGAATTACTTAGAATGGTCCCAAACCATTCAACTGGCAGTCGATGGAAGGGGCAAGCTTGGGTACCTAACTGGGGAAAGCAAAGCTCCTGTAGAGACTGACCCTAAACACATACAATGGAGGTCTGAAAATTCGTTGGTTAAGGCATGGCTAATCAATGCCATGGAGCCCAACATAGCTAGACCTCACATGTTCCTTTCAACAGCAAAGGACATGTGGGAGGCCATCAAGGATATGTACTCTGATGTGGGCAATTCATCCCAAATTTATGAACTAAAAACCAGAATTTGGAAACTCAAGCAAGAAGGCAGGGAGGTAACTGACTTCTATAATGAAGTAGTGTCATTATGGCAAGAACTGGATCTATGTTACAGTGAAACCTGGGAATGCCCTGCTGATAGTTCAAAATTCCAAAAAAGGGAGGAAAGTGAGAGGGTATATTCCTTCCTGGCTGGACTGGAGATAGAGTTAGATGAAGTCCGAGGCAGGATTTTGGGGAGAAACCCTCTACCACCTCTCAGAGAGGTTTTCTCAGAAGTTAGAAGGGAAGAGGCACGAAGGAAGGTGATGGGAAAGCATGGAACAGCAGGAGAGGAAGGATCTGCATTAGCAACAACTAGAGCTGAAGGGAAACAAGCTAGCAAAACTAAACCTAAATGTGAGCACTGCAAGAAACTGGGGCATACAAAAGATTCCTGCTGGGGGATTCATGGGAAACCAGAAGCATGGAAGAATAAAGGAGCAGGAGGTCAAGGAAGGGCCAACCAGGCATCATTGGACTCTGGAACAGCACCATTCACTCAAGAACAATTAGAGCACTTGAGACAACTCCTAAACCTCCAAACCCCTACTACACCAACTCCAAAATGCTCCTTCGTGGATTCAGGTAACATAGCTTTCCTTAACTCCAAACAGGTAGTCACTTGGGTCATAGACTCAGGTGCCACTGATCACATGACTAGCTTCTCTGAAATATTCACAACTTACATCCCTCTTGCTGGAAATCAGAAAATTAAACTAGCTGATGGGTCCTTCACCTCTATTGCTGGGAAAGGATCCATCCCCATTACCCCTTATATAACCTTAAAAGATGTGTTACATGTGCCAAAACTTGCCTGTAATTTATTATCAGTAAAGAAACTCACCTTGGACAAAAACTGCCGTGTTATTTTTTCTAAGGATGACTGTGTTTTTCAGGACAAGGACAGGAAGATGATGATTGGCAAATCTAGAAGTGTTGGAGGCCTCTACTTGTTGGAGCAAGAACTCAATCTAGATAGTTTTCCTAAAAGTGAAATTCAATGTAATTCTGTTTCTAGTGTGAGTTGTAATAAAATTCTTCTGTGGCATGCCAGACTTGGACACCCCAGTCTGTCCTACATGAAAAAATTGTTTCCTACATTGTTTATCAATGAAAATGTTTCTGTTTTGCACTGTGAAACCTGTGAATTAGCTAAACACACAAGAATCCCCTACCCCCCACAGCCATATAAACCATCAACTCCTTTTTCTGTGATACATAGTGACATATGGGGCCCTTCTAGAGTCAAGACCTTAAAGAACAAAAGGTGGTTTATCTCCTTCATAGATGATCACACTAGGACTAGTTGGATCTATTTATTGAAGGAAAAATCAGAGGCTGAAAGAGTGTTCAAAATTTTTTATCAGTTTGTGCAAAATCAATTTCAGAATAAAATTAAGGTCTTTAGGAGTGACAATGGTACAGAATACTTCAACTCTATTTTGGGATCATTTTTTGAGGAACAGGGCATAGCTCATCAGAGCTCTTGTGTAGGAACACCCCAGCAAAATGGCATTGCTGAGAGGAAAAACAGACATCTATTGGATGTAGCAAGAGCACTGATGATTAATGCCCAATGTCCTAAGTACTTGTGGGGGGAGGCCATTTTAACTGCCACTTACCTTATAAACAGGATGCCATCTAGGGTCCTAGGTTTTCAAACTCCTTTGAGTAAGTTTAAAAGTGTTTTTAAAAGTGATAGGTTGTTCTGTGATTTGCCTTTAAAAGTTTTTGGGTGTGTAGGATTTGTACACCATAACACTGGAAACAAGCTGGACCCTAGGGCCAGAAAATGTGCTTTCATGGGGTATTCCTCTAGTCAGAAGGGGTACAAGTTTTTTGACCCTTCAGAACAGAAACTATATGTCACTATGGATGCCACCTTTCATGAGCATCTGTCCTTTTTTAAAGCTGAAAAACAGAACACACCTGTCAACACTGCACCAGAAATGATATTAATACCTGACTCTCTGTCTCAAAACCCTTTAGATCTCCCAGACCACACTAGTATAGAGGAACAACAAGGGAAGGAAAATGGTTCCACCAATAATTCTGGTGACCAACCACCGTCCAACCCACAAAGAATCTTTACTGGGAAAGTCTATCAGAGAAGGGGGAAGCATCCAACAGTAGAGGCACCAGATACTGCTAAGGAGTCAACAACATCTCTGCCCAATCCTCAAGGACAGGATCCAGGAAAGGGCATGGACAGTGAGGTTGTCCAGAGTGAGGAATCTGACGCTGAACCCTCATCAGATGATGAGGAGGACACAATACCAAAAAACAACCCTCAAGACAACCAACCTATTGCCTTAAGAAAGGCTCCTAGACAATGTGCCACCTACAAAAAATCTAACTACCCCATGTCCAACTTCATATCCTATGATCATCTACCCTCAAAATACCAAGCATTCATTTCAGCTACCCAAAACAGCCAAATACCCAAATCCATTCAAGATGCTTTGAGAGTACCTGAGTGGAAAAATGCTGTTCTAGAAGAGATGCATGCACTGGAAAAAAATCAGACTTGGGAAATGGTGGAATTACGTAGGGACAGGAGGACTGTAGGGTGTAAGTGGGTTTTTACTATAAAGTACAACTCGATGGGTCCATACAAAGGCACAAGGCGAGACTAGTGGCCAAAGGGTTCTCTCAAACACATGGAGTTGATTTCACTGAGACTTTCTCTCCTGTGGCCAAATTAAATACCATCAGAATTTTACTCTCTGTTGCTGTGAATAATGATTGGCCTTTAAACCAATTGGATGTGAAAAATGCATTCCTTCATGGAAATCTCAAGGAAGAGATCTACATGGAGAAACCACCAGGGTTTGAAGAACGGTTTAAAGGCAAGGTCTGCAGGTTAAAGAAATCTTTATATGGGCTAAAACAAAGCCCAAGGGCCTGGTTTGAGCGTTTTATGCAGGTGCTAAAAGGGCTGGGCTTCTCTCAAGGGCACTCTGATCACACATTATTTGTCAAACAATCTCATGAAGGAAAACTAACTGTCATTATAGTGTATGTTGATGATATTGTGTTAACAGGTGATGATGTACATGAGGCAGCAAAAGTGAAGTAGCAGCTAGCCACTGAATTCGAGATTAAAGACCTGGGTTCCCTCAGATATTTTCTAGGCATGGAGGTGGCCAGGTCAAAAGATGGGCTGGTTATGTCCCAGAGGAAGTATATTCTGGACCTGCTTGATGAAACAGGGATGACAGAAGCCAAACCTGCTAGTACACCAATGGAGGCCAACTTAAAGTTGGGGGAAAATAATGGTGAAGCCCCTGTGAGCAGAGAGAAATATCAGAGGTTGGTAGGAAGGCTAATCTACTTGGCACACACACGGCCAGATATAGCCTATGCAGTTAGTTCAATCAGCCAGTATATGCACTGTCCAACTCAAAAACATATGGATGCTGCACATAGAATCTTGAAGTTCTTAAAGGGCAATCCAGGAAAGGGCCTCTTATTTCAAAAGTCTGACAGAAGAGGGGTGGATGTGTACACAGATGCAGATTGGGGAGTGTGTGTAAAGGACAGAAGATCTGTTACTGGATACTGTACTTTTGTTTGGGGCAACCTTGTAACTTGGAGGAGCAAAAAACAGAATGTGGTATCCAGAAGTAGCTCTGAGGCTGAACTAAGGGCTATGGCACAGGGAATCTGTGAACAAATGTGGATCAAGAAGGTGCTGGCTGACCTACATGTCACATGTAACCTACCAATGAAACTGTTCTGTGACAATAAAGGGGCCATAGACATAGCAAATGAACCAGTCCAACATGACAGAACCAAGCATGTGGACATTGACAGACACTTTATAAAAGAGAAGGTTGAAGAAGGTCTCATCTGCATCCCATTCTTACCATCACAGAAACAAACAGCAGATGGTCTTACCAAGGCTTTGGGGAGGATGGATTTCCAGAAGTTTGTTGGCAAGTTGGGAATGAAGGATATTCATGCACCAACTTGAGGGGGGGTGTTGAAATATTTAACATGTCCTCTTTAGTCTTTTATTATTTTATTATTATCTATTATATTGCTAACACACGGTTTCCACCTTTTAGGTGCTTAGCTGTATGTTAGGATAAGATTATTTAAATAATAGTTTGTTAGGAGGTTGGTCTGTTATTATGAGATTAGATAGGAGGTGTGCTTCTATCAAACTCCAATTGTCCTGTGTATTTAAAGAGAGATTAGCTCACTGCTAATCTCAGATTAATATAATAAAACAAGTATGTTTCCCTTCATATAAATTCTACACCTGTCGTAGCCCCATCTGAAACGGGACAACATTCATGTCGTTCCGTTGCTTTTCCATTTCAGTGACATATTGACAAAGGTTGGTACATGTTTCTTTCTTCATATACGCTTATGACACGCAAAAAATTTCCTTCCAAGGGTTTGATTGCCTTGTCCCAAAGTTAAGCAATATCTACAAACATTGTAAATTCGTGATAAATTTTCGGATCTAAAATACATGTGTTTAACCTAATCCACATGTCTTTGATCGATCTTAGATACAACAATGTTGGGCTCCGTGTTATTCAATGCTAATGGCACGATTTGTGCTTCATCTTGTTTTTAAAAGGCAGCACGGAGATCATTTTTGTCAGCTCTGTTGTTAGTGATATGATGATTTATTCCTTGTTAAAATATTTCGACCAAATCGAACAATGAAATTTATTATTTCCGTCTAGTTTGATGGATATTATGGTAGGAATGGTATTTGTGGAGGAGAATATGTTGTTAATGGATTTTTTTTTTTTTTTTTGGTTTAGACTCCATAAAATAAATGGTGGCTATTTCTTATTCTCTAACAGTCCTCTAGCAATGTTGATCTTGGATTACTATTTTCTTACTTAAAGGTGAAATCTCCACTTCTACTTTGGTAAAAGCCTTGCTATGTTCTCCTTGATGCTAGACTTGAACTCCATATGCTCTATAGTTATAGCGTTTTCCCCTTCCCGTGTCTTCCATTAGTCTACAATTACCTGCATATATTGGGAGCTGGTTATATTGAAGGTATATTTGGATTTTCTTATCCTAAGCTTTAAGGCCACTTGGAATTTTTTTTTTTCTTTCCCCGCAGGGATCTGGAAAACCTCCTGTTGTTACCACTGTGTTTTTTGGAGCTAACGATGCTGCTCTACCTGGAAGGACTAGTGAAAGACAACATGTGCCAGTTGATGAATACAAGGAAAATCTGAGAAAAATTGTACAACATCTAAAGGTTCCATTCTTAATTTGCGATGTTTTTTTTTCTTCCATTAGCCACTTAAGATCGATGCTTTTGTTTGTCCAGTATAAGAGCTGATGGAGTTGGTGAGGGATAATTGACTCCATGATCTTCAGTATTTTGGATTTGCTTCATTCATTTAACTGCACCTTAAGTCTCTGACATTAAGTTGTTGGTCACAAGCCACATTGATTACCATTTGGGTAACAAGGTCAAGAAATAGCTGGGAATTTGGAAACTTGACTAAGTATACAAAGGGTATTCGGGTCTCTCCTAAATGCTTAATGTGAAATCCTATCTAGCCTAATGTCAAGGATATTTGAATCCTCATAAATCCGGAAATTTATTGTATCTTTATGGCTGTATATTTTGTATTTATGTCTTTATTCTTGGTAGTATTTCGTTAATGATTTGAAGGAGGATTTAGGGAGATTTGTTTGTAGAATTTCTCGTATTTTCATTATACAAAGGTAAGAAACTTTCTTCCATTTCTCTTATGAATTACTTGTCAATAATTAGCTGAAATTGAAGTTGATGGTTGTTACAGACCGAACCTCTATGATGTCAGCCAACTAACCCAAGACGTCATTCAGTTAGATACGTGTAGCTGTCATTTTTTTTATGTTATTTTACGTTCACGTTGTTTAGTTGAGAATGGTAGCTCATTTAGGAAGCAGGCTAGGTAATATTATCACATTGTAATATAGCATTAAGTCTTTCTAAAGAAAGTCATTAAAATCTTCATTTCTCTCTTGTCTCTCTCCCTGTTCTAGTCTTGCTATCTCTCTTCACCGATATAGTTGTGAATTGATATGTAAATTTGAGGTCCGTACATTTGTTATTAGAGCCCGATTCCTTCCATTTCCATGTGCAAAATTATGGCAGATGGACTACGAGCTAGGTCCATTGAGGAAATGTGGAAGCATTAAGCGAAATTGGTCGAAGTAATGCAAGAATGCAAGTTGCAGAGCGATAAGGTTAATCCCAAGATGTATTCATTTCAAGCCCACATAGATTCAATCTAATTAGCAATACTGTAGTCTCTTGCTCGGGCGACAGATCCTGCTGAGGACACTCCTACGCACACGTCAACTGCATTTCATAACCAAACTGAGATTTCTGCTCTAACTCCGATTCCAGATGGGATTCTTCGACCCCTTATCAAGAATGATGCTGGATTTAAGATGTCTCTGAAATTGATTTTCCGTTATTTAACAACGAGGCACTTTGGGAGTGGATTAGACATTGTGAACGTCATTTCCAGTTGCATAATATATCTGAGTATAAGGTAGGTATGGCTGAGATGCATCTCAGGGATAAGGCCGATGTCTGGTTTGGTAGTTGGGGACTTATCCATGTTTTATAAGCAGATGAGGATGAGGTGTTTGATGAAATTGTGTATGAACCGAAATATCAAGAAACTACTCTCTGTGCCATACCTAGTGAGATTTCTTACTTTTGGATCAACTGGTTGCTAAGCTTGTACAATGCATTACAGAGCCAACTAATCCCATGATTATTACCGTAGCTGATGGGATTAAGATGATTAGTGATCTCAAGTGCTCCAACCTGCCCTAGACTATGCAAGGGGTTAGATTTCTACAAGACATCAAGTTGATTAAACTAAGGGGGTGTGACATGATGCTGGGGTCGATTGGATAAAGAAGTATAGCCCCATCGTATTCGATTTTAATAACATGGAACCGACTTTCACCAAAGTTGGAGAGCATGCAGTATTAAAAAGTTCCACTGAAAAGGTACAGTTGAAATTGATTGGTCGCACGAGTTTCACAATGCTCCTGAAAAAAAAAGGAGCATATGGTTTACTTGGATGCTTGAATATGGTGTAGGTACAAGATCCACTACCTATACATACTGCACTTCTTTATTGGATGAGTATGAAGATGTATTCACATCACCTACTGACCACCTCCAAGAAGTGGATGGTAAAATTTCTTAACTTTAAAGGAAGGATCAGACCCATTTAAACTATGTTGAAAGAAAAAAAAACCAAGAGAAGTTTTTCTTGTAATGTAGGAAGCAGCTTGTTTTAGGACTGTACACGCTGCTATACAAAGCGTGTAAACCCTACTAAAAAAAAGCTGCTGCCTCATAACACGGCTAAAAAAGATAAATAAATAAAATAATAATAATATATACTCTTTAAACACTCCCCCTCAAGTTGGAGCGAAGATATTAATCAAGCCCAACTTGCTCATAAAGGTATAAAAAAATCCACTATTCTCAAAGCTTTGGTCATGCCATCTGCTATCTACTTCGTAGAAGGACGAAAGGGTACACATATCAGACCACTCTCTAACTTCTCCTTGATAAAAGGCCTATCAACTTCAACATGCTTATCGTGTTGAACCGGTTCATTTTCTATATCAATGGTTTCTTTATTGTCACGATACAACTTTATAGGAAGACTAAACTCTGCTTCGATAGCTTCCATTACCTGTTTGACTTTCACAAATACCATGGCTCTAAACTCTGTCTGAGCACTACTACTAACCACCACATTTTGTTTCTTACTCCTCTAAATGACCAAGTTACCCCACACATACGTACAATACCCAGACACGAACTTTCTGTCTTTAGTGCAAAAGCCCCAGTCAGCATATGAGAGCACAAAACCATCTCTTCTCTATGACTTTCCGAAGTGCAGCCCCTTCCCTGGTGTTGCCTTGATAAATCTCGAAATCCTCCGGAAAAACCTCCAAATGTCTATAATTAGTTAAGTGCATAAACTGACTTGCTGAACTCATAGCGAATGACACCTCCGGCCTGGTAGGACACAGATAGATTAACTTCCCTACCAACTTCTGGTATTCTTTTATACTGGGACATCTTCTACACTTCCCAACTTGAAATTACACTCCATTGGAGTGTTAGTTGGTCGGCAACCTTCCATTCCAGTCTCTTAAAGAAGTTCAAGTGTATATTTCCTCTGTGTCAAAACAACCATCCACTGATCTAGCCACTTCCATGGCTAAAGAATGTCTCAAAGGCCAGAGGTCCGTAATTTCGAACTCTACTGAAAGTTGTCTCTTTATAGAACCTGCTTCTTCCATATCATTCCCTGTAAGAATTATATCCTTAACGTATACAATAAGAAAAGTTAGTTTTCCGGTACGTGACCTTTTTATAAATAGAGTATGATCATACTTCTCTTGACAGAAACCCAAACCCTTCAAAAACCTCATGAACCTGTCAAACCAAGCTTGTGGGCTTTGCATGAGTCCATATAACTACTTCTTCAGCCTACACACCTTTCTCTCAAACTGGCTACTAAATCCAGTAGGAGGTTCCTTATATACTTCCTCCTTTAATTCACCATGAAGAACTCGTTCTTCACGTCTAATTGATTAAGAGGCCAGTCTAGGTTCATGTAGAATTTTAGAGTAGAAAAATTAAACTTTTGTTGATGTTGAACAGAACGACAGTAAACTAGAATAAATAGGCTGCCTTACAGCTGACTTAGAACCTTTTAGGCTGACTTGGCCGACTTAACAAACTTGGAGCCAAAGACACTCCTTATTTCTACATTCCTTCATGAAAACAAACTGCTGATATATTTGACCAAAGGCCCGTGTAACCAAATTTCGTTGAATAGCATGCTTGCATTGATGAACATATACGACAGTTTGAGGGGAGTATGGAAATCAAACTAGCTGAATATCAGGGATAATGGAATCCCCCATAAACCAGGAATACTTATTGCGTATTTTGTTTTTATGTCACTATTCTTTGTAGGATTCTTTCTCTGATTTATAATAGGAATTTAGGGAGAATTGTTTGTAGAATTCCGTACACTTAAAATGATGAACTGTACTTGGTTTATCTGATGGATCGTGCGCAAACTAGTAATGCAAGCGTTGATTGATTCCCCATTTCACTTGGTACTGGAAAAGGGTATATATATATATATATATATATATATATATATATATATTGTTATTATTTTCTATTTTTTTTAAGTACATAAAGACTGCTATACCAGCAATGCTACAGTAGCACATAGGCATATCCTAAGCGTAAAAAACAAATGTAGAAATATATTATAAAAATCACATAATTGTTGAAAGTGATGATTGAGTTGAATGAAGCCCTGAGAGAGAAATCGGCAGGAAATTTTCTTTACTCATGACTATTTGTTTTGATTTATTATCTTTTACTTTTCATTTCACCTGTTGTTTCTGAACACAAGAAACAATAGCTTAATTAAGCTTGTTACAATTTCTTGATTCTTGCAATCATATCTCATGAAATTACAACTTTGACAACATTGAATAGGATTGCTCTCTGACCATGTTAATTGTGCTTATAACTCCGCCACCAGTTGATGAGGAAGGACGCTTTGAGTATGCACGGTATGAGCCACTTTGCTTTTCAGTAACAACAACATTTGGACTGCAATCTATTTTAGATTTAGCAATTCAGTTGCATTATCCTGATACTTAACTTATTATTGCAAGGTGACACATCTTACTAAAGAAAGGGATATACGACCATCAGACATATTGAAGGAACTGACATAAATATCTTTTATACTCAACCCATAATGTATTTCTCAGTTAAATAAACCATGGCAATTGTTGAGAATATTGATGTAATTCTGTTTTCTATTTATTATTTAGTAAGGGTAGAATGGTCTTTTTCCCTATTTTAATGTTAGGTCATTTCCCTAGGTTAATAAGAGTATTCTGTTATAATCTAGGGTAAAATAAGTCGGCTGTTTAATTTTAGGAGTTAGGGTTTTATGTCTTATTTAAAGATGACTTTAGCCTCTGTTGTGATCATCACAAAATTCTATGAATGAACAATTCATCTGTTCTCTTAATATTTCTACATGGTATCATAGCATGGTTGCTTGATCCAACCATGAATTACAGAGCTGCGATGACTGGAGAACTCAGAAGTTCTACCATTGGATCATCAAACTCTGCAACTAGTCCAGCCATTGAATCAACCATGATCAGGGCTGATCAACTCGGTGGCGGAGAATCAAACACCACCATATCTGCATTGCTCACCACACAGAAACTCAATGGAAAAAATTATCTGGAATGGTCCCATACCATGAAATTCGCTGTAGATGGAAAAGAAACACTTGGATAGCTCACAGGAAAACCACCAAACCTGCTGATGATGATCCTAAATTTGCATGTTGGAGGTCAGAAAACTTCATGGTGATGACATGGCTCATCAACTTGATGGAACCCTCAATTTCCAGTACACATGTTTCTGAACACTTCTAAGATATATGAGTTGAAGAAAAAAAATATGGTCCTACTAGCAGGAAGATAGAGAAGTCACCTAATACTACATTGAAATAGTTGGATTATGGAAGGAGTTGAATCTGTCATATGACAATTCCTTGGAGTGTCCTAGTGATGGTGTAAAATTTTAGAAAATGGAAGAAAATGTGATAGTGTACACCTTTCTAGCTGGACTAAATCAGGAGTTAGATTATATCAGGGGGAGAATCCCAAGAAGGAATCCCATGCCTTCTCTTAGGAAAATCTTTTCAGAAGTTAGGACGGAAGAATCTAAGAGGAAGGTGATGCATAAAGGGATATGAACTAGCATGGAAACCTCAGCCTTGGTAGCAAGCAGGAGTGACACTGATAGAAAAGGCAGGAAATAGAATATCTGGTGTGACCACTCCAAGAAACAAGGCCACACCAGAGAAACATGCTGGGCAATCCGTGGAAAGCCACCAAACTGGAAGCCTAGGAATGCTGGATTGGAACAGAAGAAGGCAAACTGGCCAACCAAGTGACTTCTGATCAGGGAAGCAATACTTCTGGACCGCTGCAGCCCTCTCAGGAGCAATTGGAACAACCGAGCAAGCTTTTAAAATACCCCTTCCACAGGTCATGCATCTTGTTCACTTGTTGAAAAAGGTAATTCTCCATCTCTCTCATTTTTAGGAATCAGCCAATCGGGCTGCTGGGTCATAGACTCATGGGCAACATATTATCTGTTGAAAGATGGTCTTCTATTAGTGATAATCTATGTATTAATCTAGTGCTAATTATGTATGGATTAGCTGTTTTTTCTGTCCTAGTAAGGCTAATGAACAGAAAACTGTTTTTCCTGTTCATTAGCCGTTAGAAGACTTTTCTGGATTAGTTTATAGCCGTTGGAGGCTTTTCTATAAAGTGTAATCAACACTTATCCTACCCGATAAGGAGTTTTATCAATAAGAAAGTTTCTCTTCTTCTTTTTCTCTCTTCTTTCTCTACTTCTACATGGTATCGGAGCCTGTTCTTACAAAAACTCTGTAAATCTCTTTTTCAAAATGGCTACTGAGCATTCTTCAGAGGTTAACTCAAGGGAAGAAGCCACAAATCCTTCTTCCTGGACCACTGAACCCTCTATAATGTCATTCTCCACTCCTAAACTCAATGGTGATAACTATCTCCAGTGGTCTAGATCCATCAGACTCCTTATCACAGGGAGAGACAAGGAAGAATTCCTTACTGGAGAGAGCAAAGCACCAGAAAAAGGTCAGCCTAACTACAAGAAGTGGAGGGTTGACAACAGCCAAGTCATGGCAATTCTTCTGGGGTCTATGACCACTGATACTGCTGAGAACTTCATTCTTATGGACACTGCCGAGGAGATATGGAATGGAGTTGCTGATCTTTATTCAAAAAATGAAAATATCTCTGCCGTCTATGAGATTGAAGCTAAGGTACAAGATATGAAGCAAGGTGATCTTAGTGTCACCATGTTCTACAACTCTCTGTCTAAGTCTTGGCAACAGCTTGACAGTTTGGAAAATATTTCCTGGCAGTCTGCTGATGATGCAAAGACTTATGTCTTTGAAAAATCAAAGAAGAATCTTCAAGTTCCTAATGGGACTTAACTCCAATCTTGATGATGTGAGGGGGAGGATATTAAGTAAAAACCCTCCCCTCTGTCAAAGAGTTTTTTGCTGAGGTTAAACATGAAGAGAGTAGGAGGAAACTCATGCTGAGTAATACTACTCCTCCTACATCTCTGGAAAACAGTGCTCTTTTTACTAAGAGTGTATCCCAATCACAGTCCACTCAAAATCGGAAACAAAAGAACATAAGGCCTGTCTGTGAGCACTGTAAAAGGACAGGCCATACAAAGGAGACTTGCTGGAAAATCCATGGCAAGCCTCCTAATTGGAAACCTAAGAATTATGAAAATTCCGCCAAATTTGCTACCTTTGAGGAACCTAAGTCTGAGAATGAGTTCAAGAAAGAGCAAATTGAGGCTCTAAAAAGGCTTCTATCTGCTCAAACTTCTCAGACTGCTGCTCCTCAAGGAGTTGCAACTATGGCTAATGCAGGTGTGTGCCTTAATACCTATACCAGTAATCATGTGATTAGAAATATATGGCTTGTTGATTCAGGGGCCTCCAGTCATATGACTGGAAACCCTGAACTCTTTATAAAAATCACCAAGTGTGTTTCTCCTCATACTATAAAGATTCCTGATGGGACTTCTTCCCAGGTTTCTGGTACTGGGGATGTTATAATCAATGAAAAGATAACTCTTAAGAATGTACTTTATGTTCCTAACTTGCAATGCAATCTTTTATCTGTAAGCAAACTTGTAAAAGACTCAAAGTGTACTGTCTTGTTTCAATCTAATGGCTGTAAGTTTCAGTACTTATGCTCCAAGATGGAGATTGGCAGTGCTGAAGCTTACTCTGGACTGTTTGTATTCAAGACTCACTTCACTGACAAGTTTTTTGATGATATTCCTAGAGGCCTAGCCAGTTATAACAAGTCTGTTTCTACTTGTAATCAGATTATGTTATTACATTATAGGTTAGGACATCCTAATTTTGCTTATATGAAGAATTTGTATCCTGATCTTTTTAATGGAAAAGCTATTTCTGATTTTTCTTGTGAAGTATGTCAACTTGCTAAACATACCAGATCTGTTTTTCCCAGTGGAGGTTATTCTCCATCCAGACCTTTTTCCTTGATACACAGTGACATCTGGGGTCCTTCTAAGAAAGCTACAACATCTGGAAAAAGATGGTTTGTAAGCTTTATAGATGACCATAGTAGAGTCACTTGGCTCTTTCTTTTAAAGGAAAAATCTGAAGTTGGTGAAATTTTTCAGAATTTCTATACCATGGTCAGAACTCAGTTTGAATCTAAGATTCAAATACTGAAAACTGATAATGGCACAGAATATTTTGAGAAGTCACTTGCTAAGTTCCTAACTGAACAAGGCATTGTTCATTTGAGCACTTGTGTTGATACCCCCCAACAAAATGGGGTGGCAGAAAGAAAAAATAGACATCTGTTAGATGTGGCAAGAAGTATAATGTTCACTATGCATGTACCAAAGTATTTATGGGGTGATGCAGTTCTAACAGCAACCTACTTGATCAACAGGATGCCCTCAAGGGTCCTAAAATTCAGAACTCCGATTGGAATTCTTAAAGATCACTACCCTAAGTCTCATCTTTTTGGTAGTCTTCCTATGAAGGTGTTTGGAAGTACTTGTTTTGTACATATCCATGCCCAACACAGAGGAAAACTTGATCCTAGATCTGTGAAATGTATTTTTGTGGGTTACTCCTCCACTAAAAAGGGGTACAAATGCTACTGTCCCACTACTAAGAAAGCATACACCACTATGGATGTTACTTTCTCTGAAAATATGCCCTATTACAGTGCATCAACTCAAGGGGAAGGTTTTGATGAATATCACAACTCATGGAACATAGTGGTTCCTAGAGAGGCTGATAATAGTGTGACTATTCCTGAAACTCAAGGAACTTCCAATGAGGAATCAGAAAATGATGGTGTCCCTCCTCCTGGTCCCACAAATGAACCTAGTGTCATTGTGTACACCAGAAAGAGGAAGGCAGTTCATCAAAATCCTGAAGTTACTGACACAGATCTTAATGACCAAGGGTCATCACATGAAAATAATGATTCAGAAGAATCCTCAGAAACTGATGACTCTGAGGGTTCCAATGAAATGGTAGGTGAACTTGATGAGAGGCCTATTGCCCAAAGAAAAGGGGTTAGGAAGTGCACCACTGATCATCCCTTGTATAACTACTTGTCCTATGACAAGTTGTCACCTGTTTTTTATGGTTTCACTACCAGCTTGGATAAAATTAGCATTCCTAAGAATGTTTACCATGCTATGCAAGTCCCTGAATGGAAAGCTGCACTAAATGAAGAAATGCATGCCCTCATTAAGAACAAGACTTGGAAGATCACTCCCTTGCCAAAGGGTAAACATCCAGTGGGATGTAAGTGGATCTTCACTGTCAAATACAATGCTGATGGAACTCTAAATAGGTATAAGGCGAGGCTAGTGGCCAAAGGTTTCACTCAATCCTATGGGATTGACTATCATGAGACCTTTGCCCCTGTAGCCAAGCTAAATACAATCAGAATTCTCATGAGTATTGCAGTTAACCTTGATTGGCCACTCACCCAACTGGATGTTAAAAATGCCTTCCTATATGGAGAAATCCAAGAGGAAGTGTATATGCATCTCCCTCCTGGATTTGAAAGCCTAGGGGAGAAAGGAACTGTCTGCAAATTAGAAAAGTCACTCTATGGACTCAAACAGTCCCCAAGGGCCTGGTTTGGGAGGTTTACAACCTTTATGAAAAGGAATGGCTTTAATCAATGCCACTCTGATCATACTTTATTTACAAAGTTCAGATCAGGGAAAACTACTGTATTAGTAGTTTATGTTGATGACATCATTCTAACAGGAAATGATGATACTGAAATCAGAAACATTAAAGATATGTTGGCTTCTGAGTTTGAAATAAAAGACTTGGGAAATCTAAAGTATTTCCTTGGAATGGAGATTGCCAGAAATTCTGATGGAATCTCCATGTCCCAAAGAAAATACACCCTAGATCTCTTAAAAGAAACTGGGATGCTAGGGTGTAAGCCTGCTGAAACACCTGTTGAACCTGGCCTAAAGCTAGGGAATGAGTCTGATAGCCCTCTGGTGGACAAAGGGAGATATCAAAGGCTGGTAGGGAGACTTATCTATTTATCTCATACCAGGCCTGATATCTGTTTTGCTGTAGGTTTGGTGAGCCAATTCATGCATCAACCTACAGAAAGACACATGCAAGTTGTTGAAAGAATTCTAAGGTTTTTAAAGAAAAATCCTGGACAGGGCCTTCTCTTCAAGAAGGGTGTGTCAAGGGAGGTAAAGATCTACACTGATGCTGACTATGCAGAGGATAAAACCAATGGAAGATCAACTACAGGGTACTGCACCTATGTTTGGGGTAATCTCACCACATGGAGGAGCAAAAAGCAACATGTGGTCTCAAGGAGTAGTCCTGAATCAGAATTAAGGGCATTGGCACTTGGTGTTTGTGAAGGCATCTGGGTAAAAAGGGTACTTAATGAGCTAGGGTTCAAAAATTCTGAACCTACTCAACTCCTTTGTGACAATACTTCTGCCCTAAGTATTGCTGAGAATCCTACTCATCATGATAAAACAAAGCATGTTGAAGTGGATAGGCATTTCTTAAGGGAAAAAGTTGACAATGGAGATATAACCCTTGTTCATGTGAAGACTCAAGAACAAGTTGCTGATGTTTTGACCAAGCCTGTTTCAACTCAAGTCTTTAATCATCTTCACTCCAAGTTTGGATGCATCAACATCTACAACCAAACTTGAGGGGGAGTGTTGAAAGATGGTCTTCTATTAGTGATAATCTATGTATTAATCTAGTGCTAATTATGTATGGATTAGCTGTTTTTTCTGTCCTAGTAAGGCTAATGAACAGAAAACTGTTTTTCCTGTTCATTAGCCGTTAGAAGACTTTTCTGGATTAGTTTATAGCCGTTGGAGGCTTTTCTATAAAGTGTAATCAACACTTATCCTACCCGATAAGGAGTTTTATCAATAAGAAAGTTTCTCTTCTTCTTTTTCTCTCTTCTTTCTCTACTTCTACATTATCTGTCCAGTTCCTCCCACATATTTCACTCTTATGTACCTTGTGTTGGTAACCAAAAGGTGAAAATAACAGATGGTTCCTTTTCTACCATTGCTGGGAAAGACACCATTGTTATTACACCAAAGTTAACCTTGAAAGGTGTCTTACATGTTCCCAAATTGTCATGCAATCTTTTGTCTGTCAGAAAATTGATCAACGATGCTGTTGTTTTCTCTGTTGATGGTTGCAAATTTCAGGATTTTCATATGGGGAAGGAGACTGACAGTGTCCCACTTCAGGAATTTCTCATCAGTGGAAGCTTGTGAAACCATGTTGCCATTGAGATATACCCCATCTTGCCTTGCCCTGCTATAAACATCTTAACAGAGTGAGACCCTAGTTGATAGTTGTTGCCATTCAATCTGTGAGTTGAAATGGCATTCGATCTGTGGTCGGTGTTGCCAGCAGATGGCATTAACCAACTTTCTGCTGTAGCAACATCAGCCTTCGATGCAGTCAACTTTTTCAGAATATGAAACGTTTCTCTTTTTCAGAATGTGAATCGACAGACTCTGATACCATGAAGAGATTCAGAACAGAATAAAAGAATGTTTATTGAATAAACTCTATGTAATGCAAGGAAGAAAGGCTGGTTTAAATAGAAACCCAACCCAACGGTCTCAAGAAGAGACAAGGGGACAAGAAGGGTGCTGCATCATTAATGCCAACAATCCCAACTACAACTAATGATTACCACGAACAGCTATATCTAACAGTTGTAAAACTAAATTAATGTGTACTAACATTAGATAAAACAAGACTAAAAATACTAATATTACTTAATAATAATATTAATATTCCCACATGACCCTGTTTTATAAAAATATTATCAGTTTTCCGGGTCACTAAAAAAGCGGCGCTTCTAGATGCTTTTCTCGACGCTAAAAAGCGTCGCCTTCCCTTAAAAACGTGCGCGCTAAACATGGATTTGAAAGCATCATATGCCCGCTTGGCGTTTAGCGGTGCTTTGACAACTATGAAACCACCTAAAGAATGCACCAAATACCCTTTTTATCCTCTTAGCAAATACACTTCCTACACAAATGTCTCGCCTTAGTATCAAACCTTCTTATCCAACCTTTCCAGTATACCAATTCCTAAAAACATTCAAGAAGCTCCAGTTCTCCAGAATGGAAAGCAGCTGTCTATGAAGAACTTGCTGCTCTTGAAAATAATGATACCTGAGAAGTTGTGAGATTTTCTGAAGGGACACCTGTAGGGTGTAAGTGGATTTTCACTGAGAAATACAACTCAGATGGGACCTTGCCGAGGTACAAGGCTAGGCTGGTAGCCAAATGGTACACTCAGACCTGTGGATTGGATTACTCTGAGACTCTCACTAGTGGCAAAAATGAACACAACTAGGATCATTCTTTCAGTGGTTGTGAATTTGAAGTGGCCTCTAGAACAAATGGATGTGAAGAATGCATATTTTCGCATGGAACTCTGAAGGAAGAGGTATATATGGATCTCCCCCCTGGTTTCTTTGGTAAGAATGGTGGAAAGGTTTGTAAGTTGAAGAAGTCATTGTTTGGACTCAAACAGAGTCCAAGGGCCTGGTTTGAGAGGTTCATGTGGTTCTTGAAAAAGGAGGGATTCAAGGAGGGTCAATCTGACCACACACCGTTTACCAAAAGGTCAGTGCAGGGTAAGTTGACAGTGGTAATAGTGTATGTTGATGATATCATCCTCACATGAGATGACAAGGAGGGCATCAGTCTGATCAAGAGGAGCTTGGCAAAGGAGTTTTAAATAAAGATCTGGGCAATCTCAGGTATTTTTTGGGAATGTAGTTTGCAAGATCAGAAGCAGGGCTGGTGGTGTCACAAAGGAAGTATATACTAGATTTGCTGGAAGAAACTGATATGAGTAATTGTAAACCAGCCAGCACACCTATGGAAGCAAACATAAAACTATGGGAAAAGAATGACGAGGTCCCCGGGGACAAAGAAAAATATCAGAGACTGGTTGGGAAGTTGATATACCTGGCTCACACTAGGCCTGATATCTCCTTTGCGGTGAGCACAGTTTGTCAGTTTATGCATGCCCCATGTGAACCTCACCTTGAATCTGTGTTTAGAATTCTGAGGTATCTCAAAAGGACTGTAGGAAAAGGAGTTTGGCTTAAAAGACAAAGAAGCATGAGTGTGGAGGTCTATACAGTTGTTGTCTGGGCATGATCAGCAGGCAGAAGATCCACTTCTGGGTACTGCAGCTTTGTTTAGGGTAATTTAGTGACTTGGAGAAGAAAAAACAGAGTGTGGTGGGTAGGAGTACGACTGAGGCAGATTATAAGGCTATGGCCCAAGGTAGCATGAAGAACTCTAGATTAAAAGAGTTCCGGAAGACATTCTGGTGCCTATTGCATTGTTTATGAAGTTTTATTGTGACAATAAGGCAGCAATTGACATAGCAAATGATCCTGTCCAACATGACATGGTCAAACATATTGAAATTGACATGCATTTTATTAGAGAAAAGCTAGATGAGTGGTTGATATGCATCCTATTCTTGCCCTTGGCTCAACAGACCGCATATGGATTGACAAAGCCATTGATGAAGCAAGGGTTTGATAGTTTTGTGAGCAAGTTGAGTTTGTTAAATATCCATACTCAACTTGAACTTGAGGGGGAGTGTTGAGAATATTGATGTAATTCTGTTTACTATTTATTATTTAGTAAGGGTAGAATGGTCTTTTTCCCTAACTTAATGTTAGCTCATTTCCCTAGGTTAATAAGAGTATTCTCTTATAATCTACGGTAAAATAAGTCGGCCTCTTAATTTTAGGAATAAGGGTTTGGAATAAGGGTTTTATGTTTTATTAAAGAGGACTTTAGCCTCTGTTGTAACATCACATCTTTCTCTGAATAAGCAATTCCTCTATTCTCTCACATCTTTCCACTGTAGTATGCGGTATGCCGAGTCAAAATCTCTGCATTTGAAGTGTAGAGATGAATTACCCGGCAAAACCCATGCTTCCTTTTGTTGAGGCAGGTTGTAAGAGAGTTCAAACATTTTCCACTTGCATTCATTCTCTCTCTTTTTTTTTAGTAACATGGTCTGGAACTTGCATGCATGTGTTGAGACTATTCAATTGTTGCTTTTGTGTTTTCTTGTTCTTTTTGTTTCCTCTCAGTTTTTCAGAATACAATTAGCAGTAAAGTGTTTTTATTTTGTTTATATGTTCTATTTTTGAGTCTCATATTATTTCTCTTAACCCTTCTTTGATTAGGTCATTGTATGGAGACAAAGCCATGAGATTACCTGAGAGGACAAATGAAATGGCTGGAATTTATGCTGACAAATGCATTGAGTTAGCGATGGAGCTTAATCTACCCTCGATTAATTTATGGTCCAAGATGCAGCAAACTGAAGGTTGGCAGAAAAGATTCTTAAGGTGACCCACTTGTTTTTTCGTTTATGGGGGACTTTATTTTTTTGGAAGCGTAGGGTGCTGCACCTTTTCCTATGAGCCAGGATTTTTCCACACTGGGTTTGCCACTCACAGGTTTTTCGAGGGCAGGGCTACGCTTCGTCTACGTCTTTGGTATAAGGTGAGGGCCAGGATACGGCTTGTACGAATTCTTTTTTTCTTAATAATAAAAAAAAGGTTTCGTTAAAAAAAATGTTAAAAGAAAAAGGCCGTTTAGCAACATCCTTAGTGCCTCTCCCTCCCCCCTTTTTTCCCTTTAGGATTTCAAATATAAAAAAAATAGCCCTCCTTCGCTTAGATAAACTTGTTATCAATCCCATGTTTGGGAAAAAAAAACAAGGTTCAATAGTAGGTTTTGAAGGGCTTCTTAATTTTTCTGTGTGCATATTTGGAACTGACAATTCAATCCTTTTGATAACCGGGAACGTTTTTTTGATTACTCTCACCACCAATTAATATTATTGAATGTGACTATTTCAGTGATGGCTTACACCTGAGTGCAGAAGGCAATACAGTTGTCCATCAAGAAGTTGTAAGAGTTTTAGCAGAAGCGTGGCACCCTGCCTCTGAGTTGCCGTATGATTTTCCGCATCATTCAGAAATCGATTCTGAAAATCCCCAAAAATCATTCCAAAGAATGCGGCAGGGAATGTGACATTTCGTTTTGTTTAGGCTCTTCGTATTTGGATAATAAGCGATTTTTGTCTGTCCAATTTTACACATTGTTTAGTGTCGTAAACGACTTATGTTTCACACTGAACAAGGTATTTTTCTTGCGTGTCGGGTTGGACGCAGGAATCGATAGAAACACTGCAAAGGAATCTGAACTCGAATTTGTATTTGAAATAGACGGGATGCTACTCTTCAACACCCACCTAGACAAGGGCTTTCTTATTTTTCTTGAAATTTGATTACAGTGTATGGTATTAACTTCAATAGATATCCCTCCCCCCCTCCTTATTTTTGTTCAAATACTGTACACTATTTTTTAACTATTGACAATTGAATTATTTTTTTGTTTGTTTTTTTTGGTTTCTGTTGTTGTTGTTGTTGTTGTTGTTGAAGGCTAATGACAATTGATTGAAGAGCATGTTATCAACGGAGAATATAAGCCTGATAGTTCAATTTTTAGTCGTAGCTGTTAGAACCAGATAACATTTTAAAGGCGACACGACGGTTTTACTATCGGCACCTTTTATTTTATTATCTTTCATTTATTTATATACACTACCTAATCACTAATAGCACCACAAAAATAATTTAACTTTTAAATAATATAGGCTTTAGTCCTTTAATTTTGTAAAATTAAAAAAAAAACAATATTTTAAGGGGTTCTATCGGGACATCATTTTTTACTACTTATATCCATTATTTGATATTTTTTTTTATTATTACTTTCATATTTGTACTACATACACCACATAAAATTAAAAGATATTCAAAACATACACTTTAGTCCCTACATTTTATAAAATCATAAAACACATCCTCAAAATATCTACAACTCCAAATCCTCCCCTTTATTAATAACATTCTACCCTCCTCCTGAATTCAAACACATTACCTTTCAAAACCACCATTTCTTCATTACCAAAACCAAAAAACAAAACCGATTCATCTTCACCAAAAAGAAAAAAAACGGTAGCAAGTTGAAGAAGAAACAACCGAAAGAAATTCGTGTGCTATTTGAATTGGAAGTGTTCTTGGGTGCATTTGGACAAGAAGCAAGTGGGTGGCGATTTGAAGAACGGGGATTGGAATAACGCGATAAATCTTTGTAAACTTATCCAAGGTAGGTCGGTTGTTTCATTACAATGGGTAATCGTTCTTGGTTGAATGAGGTTGAAATCGGGTAGTATTGGTGGCGTGTTTTTGAATTTTTCGATTTGCCGATGGTTTTCTGGCTGGGCATGTGGAGAAGATGATCGGGGCTTGGAACGTTAGCCGTAGGGACGCTCGTTGTGCCACAACAACGTCACCACGACTGACGTTCCAGGTCAGATTTGCTAATTAGGTTATATTCGTCATCGTTGTTGACGTTACTTGTTAGCTAGGAACGTCACTGTGTATGACGTCTCTCAAACGGCAACACTAGCAACGTTCACAGTGAGCCGAGAACGTCAGAGTGGTTGACGTTTCTCTAGTGATTTGAACGTTTACAGAACCGGCGTTGCTTTGTCCATTTGAACGCCACTGATTGTGACGTTTCTGTGCATTACAACTATGATTTACTATATTTCTAGAAATTGTAAACAACTTTGAAACTATCATAAATGTGAGTTTTAATTCTGTGAGCTTAACATATATGCTAAGTAAACTATGTCTTAAGTGTGCTATTTAATTGGTAAGTTTGATATGTTGTTCATTCTCATATTTTAATATGATAATATGCTTAATTGTTGAACTGAGATCGGTATGAGTTTATCTAGCCTTGAATATGAGATTGTTAGTAGTCTGCTTTGTTGTCCTTCAATGTTTTGTTAGTTGATTACACTCATATGATATTTTAGTTGATTACACTAATCTGAATGACAATTGATTTCTTGTCTCATGTGTAGGAAATTGTGACTAAGACAAGGTCTGGTAAGACTATACACTTTGCGGATAGTGGTGAAGGTACCATAGTGGATCAAGGTGGTGCGGAAGCACCGCTCGAAGCTTATGTTCAGCCTAGTAATGTTTCGAAACATATAAAGGTGCCATATCAAAGAACTCGGAAATGACAAAAGAATGTGCCAATCGAGACTGAATTTGGAGAGACAGATGAAGGAGTTGAGACAGTTGCAGATTCTAGTGCTGGGGCCACCACCGATTTAGTTGAGACACACTTGGAAGTGTAGGCTCCTTCAGTGACAGTTTAGACATTTGCAGATTCTAATGTTGGGGCCACCACTGAGTTAGTTGAGACACAGTTGGAAGTGCAGGCTCCTTCAGTGACTGTCAGAGAATTGTAGATTCTAGTGCCGGGGACACCACTGAGTAAGTTGAGACACAATTGAGAGTGCAGGCTTCTTCAGTGAAAATTGCGCCAGTTGCAAATTCAAGTGTTGGGGCCACCACTGAGTCAGTTGAGACACAGTTGGGAGTGTAGGGACCTTCAGTGATAGTTGAGATAGTTGATAGTTGCAGACTCTAGTGCCGGGGCTATGACGGAGGCTACGACGGAGGCGGTTGAGATAGTTGGAGATTTTAGAGCCGAGGTTACGATAGAGGCAGAGGCAATTGTTAGAGCGGGGCCATCAGCAGAGGCATCAGTGAGGCATCTGGTACTGCTGGTGACCATCAGGACAGCCATCCAGTACTGCTGGGGCCACTACAGAACATGCAGCCGGTACAACCGGGGCCACTACATGAGAGGCGCCACTACATGAGAGGCATCAGGTACTGCCGGCCATCACATTTGGGGCCACTATAGGACAGGCATCCGGTAGTGCCGGGGCAACGACAGAGGCAGAAGTAGCTGCAGCTCTGTGTTTAGAGTATGATAGCGACGATGGTGTGGTGGTATACACCGATATTCTATTGGGGAAGGATTGGCCCGAGCATGTTGGTTACGCATTGTTGAATAAGCAAAATGTATGATATTTTTTAAGTTGTATAATTTTATCAAATTGTTTTAGACTTATATCTAACTTTGTATTCGTTTCGTGCAATTGAACAGGACCGAGGTATAATTGGATGCAAGTAGTACACATCTTCCTTAAAATTGTGGAAGATTGATGATGAATGTGAAGAATTCAAGGCAAGATTGATAACTAATTCCGTTGTACAATCTAGTACGTTTTACATACGGCCAAGCCAATCGTGTGAACGTCAGTCCTTTTGTTGAGCGCTGGCATCTGGAAACAAACACCTTCCACTTGCCATTCGGTGAGATGACGATCACACTAGATGACGTCCGATATATCACAGGCTTTCCGGTTGCAGGAAAGGCCGTGAACTTTGAAGTTGAAAACCTAGTTTCATTTGTTCATGATTTGTTAGGGATTGGTGTAGGACAAGTGCCAGATGAGTTAGGACATATTGGTGAACTACGGGTTTCAAAAATCTGGCTGAAGAACAACCTTGCGGGTAAATGCGATGGACATAATAATGAGGGTGAGGGATCCAGTACCCGTCAGACTACGCCGATCATTACTGTGGATCAAGACGTGTGCGGATATTTGTTGTACATGCTTGCATGTACATTGATTCAATACCGCAGTGGAGATAAGATGATCATAGCTTAACTTCATTTTCTACGGGATCTGGATAAGGTTGGCGAGTGGGCTTGGGGTGCTCCTGCACTGGCAAATCTTTACCGACAACTATCGAAGGCTTCTAGGGCCAACACTGTTAGAGTTTCTGGATACCTGACATTGCTAGAGGCAACACTCGATATTTAAATGGTTTTTTGTGTTTAGTGTGTATGTTTAAACGCTGACACGACTGTTTTGTAATATGTTTTTTTTTACAGGCATGGGTGTACGAACACTTCCAAGCATTGCGACCTTCAACGAACAAACTTCAATGCAAGGGAGATGGTACGGTCATTGCGATGGTAACCTGTTCCTGGAATTAACGATCAAGTGGCAATGTTATCGTTTGAGCATTTGATAGAGGACTTAGACTTGATAGAGGCACGAGATGTAAGTATAATGACTCGTTCAATTATACTTAAAGCATTAACTAAGTTAGTGACTCGTTCAGTTATACTTAAAGCATTTTCATTCTTGCAGGTTGTTTGGGATGCTTATCGAGAAGTGAGAACTGTGCCTGATGACGACGTATGCTAGTTTTATGGATGCATAAGGACACTGGACATTGAAGAGGTGTATCACCCACACCGTGTCGTCCGTCAGTTCGGACATGTCAATCCATACCCAGTCACTGATTCCTCCAAAAGCATCAAATTGAGGTGGGAAGGTGAAAAAATACAACGTCACCCACGACTCACGTGACGATGACTTCATTCATTATGTGAATCATCTAGTAAATAAGGTTCAAATAATGGAGAAAGCGAGTTTTGATTGGGAATGGACAGTTGATTACATGAACTGGTATCGAGGTGCTGCCATACGTCGTTTGACTGGTGTGAGCATAACAAAGCAGCGAGATTCACGAGAGGTTTGACCATATATATTTATGAATATACAATCAGTTGTTTGTTTGTTTTTTCAATGTCATTCAGGTTTTTTTTTTGCAGTTTAACATATAGGATAAACACAAATTTCCGGCGATGTCAACCCGTTATCAGGGAAAAAAAACATTTTTTCTACAAGGACAACTCGTTACCAGAGAAAATCACAAATTTGAACTCGTTAATAAGAAGAAAACATGAATTCGAACTCGTTACCAAAGAAAAAACACAATTTCTACTCGTTATAATGGGAAAACACAATTTCCGGCGATGTCAACTCGTTATCAGGGGAAAAAACATTTTTTCTACAAGGACAACTCGTTACCAGAGAAAAACACAAATTTGAACTCGTTAATAAGAAGAAAAATGAATTCAAACACATTACCAAAGAAAAAACACAAATTTCTACTCATTAGAATAGGAAAATACAAATTTCCGGCGATGTCAACTCGTTATCAGGGAATTTTTTTTTTTCTACAAGGACAACTCGTTACAAGAGAAAAACAAAAATTTGAACTCGTTAATAAGAAGAAAACATGAATTCGAACTCGTTACCAAAGAAAAAACACAAATTTCAACTCGTTATAATGGGAAAACACAAATTTCCGGCGATGTCAACTCGTTATCAGGGAAAAAAACATTTTTTCTACAAGGACAACTCGTTACCAGAGAAAAACATAAATTTGAACTCGTTAATAAGAAGAAAACATGAATTCGAACTCGTTACCAAAGAGAAAACGAAAATTTCTACTCGTTATAATAGGAAAACACAAATTTCCGGCGATGTCAACTCGTTATGAGGGAAAAAAACATTTTTTCTGCAAGGACAACATGTTACCCGAGAAAATTACAAATTTGAACTCGTTAATAAGAAGAAAACATGAATTCGAACTCGTTACCCAAGAAAAAACACAAATTTCTACACGTTATAATGGGAAAACACAAATTTCCGGCGATGTCAACTCGTTATCAGGGAGTAAATTTTTTTTTCTACAAGGACAACTCGTTACCGGAGAAAATCACAAATTTGAACACATTAATAAGAAGAAAACATAAATTCGAACTCGTTACCAAAGAAAAAACACAAATTTCTACTCGTTATAATTGGAAAACACAAATTTCCGGCGATGTCAACTCGTTTTCAGGGAAAAAAACATTTTTTCTACAAGGACAACTCGTTACCAGAGAAAAAAACAAATTTGAACTCATTAATAAGAAGAAAACATGAATTCAAACACGTTACCAAAGAAAAAACACAAATTTCTACTCATTAGATTGGGAAAACACAAATTTCCGGTGATATCAACTCGTTATCAGGGAAAAAAACATTTTTTCTACTAGGACAACTCGTTACCAGAGAAAAACACAAATTTGAACTCGTTAATAAGAAGAAAACATGAATTCGAACTCGTTACCAAAGAAAAAACACAAATTTCTACTCGTTATAATGGGAAAAAACAAATTTCCGGCGATGTGAACTCGTTATCAGGGAAAAAAACATTTTTTCTACAAGGACAACTCGTTACCAGAGAAAAACACAAATTTGAACTCGTTAATAAGAAGAAAACATGAATTCGAACTCGTTACCAAAGAAAAAACACAAATTTCTACTCGTTATAATGGGAAAACACAAATTTCCGGCGATGTCAACTCGTTATCAGGGAAAAAAACATTTTTTCTGCAAGGACAACCCGTTACCAGAGAAAAACACAAATTTGAACTTGTTAATAAGAAGAAAACATGAATTCGAAGTCGTTACCAAAGAAAAAACAAAAATTTCTACTCGTTATAATGGGAAAACACAAATTTCCGGCGATGTCAATTCGTTATGAGGGAGAAAAAACATATTTTCTGCAAGGACAACACGTTACTAGAGAAAATCACAAATTTGAACTCGTTAATAAGAAGAAAACATGAATTCGAACTCGTTACCAAAGAAAAAACACAAATTTCTACTCGTTATAATGGGAAAACACAAATTTCCGACGATGTCAACTCGTTATCAGGGAAAAAACTATTTTTTCTACAAGGACAACTCGTTACCAGAGAAAAACACAAATTTGAACTCGTTAATAAGAAGAAAACATGAATTCGAACTCGTTACCAAAGAAAAAACACAAATTTCAACTCGTTATAATGGGAAAACACAAATTTCCGGCGATGTCAACTCGTTATCAGGGAAAAAAACAATTTTTCCAGTAGGACAACTCGTTACCAGAGAAAAACATGAATTTGACTCGTAAATAAGAAGAAAACATGAATTCGAACACGTTACCAAAGAAAAAACACAAATTTCTACTCGTTATATTGGGAAAACACAAATTTCCGGCGATGTGAACTCGTTATCGGGGAAAAAAACATTTTTTCTACAAGGACATTTCGTTACCAGAGAAAATCACAATTTTGAACTCGTTAATAAGAAGAAAACATGAATTCGAACTCGTTACCAAAGTAAAAACACTAATTTCAACTCGTTATAATGGGAAAACACAAATTTTCGGCGATGTCAACTCGTTATCACGGAAAAAAACATTTTTTCTACAAGGACAACTCATTACCAGAAGAAAATATAAATTTGAACTCGTTAATAAGAAGAAAACATGAATTCGAACTCGTTACCAAAGAAAAAACGAAAATTTCTACTCGTTATAATAGGAAAACACAAATTTCCGGCGATTTCAACTCGTTATGAGGGAAAATAACATTTTTTCTACAAGGACAACTCGTTACCAGAGAAAAACGCAAATTTGAACTCGTTAATAAGAAGAAAACATGAATTCGAACTCGTTACCAAAGAAAAAACAAAAATTTCTACCCCTTATAATGGGAAAACACAAATTTCCGGCGATGTCAACTCGTTATCAGGGAATAAAATATTTTTTCTACAAGGACAACTCGTTACCAGAGAAAAACACAAATTTGAACTCGTTAATAAGAAGAAAACATGAATTCGAACTCGTTACCAAAGAAAAAAACACAAATTTCTACTCGTTATAATGGGAAAACACAAATTTCCGCCGATGTCAACTCGTTATCAGGGAAAAAAAACATTTTCTCCACAAGGACAACTCGTTACGAGAGAAAAACACAAATTTGAACTCGTTAATAAGAAGAAAACATGAATTCGAACTCGTTACCAAAGAAAAAACACAAATTTCTACTCGTTATAATGGGAAAACACAAATTTCCGGCGATGTCAACTCGTTATCAGGGAGAAAAACTTTTTTTCTACAAGGACAACTCGTTACGAGAGAAAAACAAAAATTTGAACTCGTTAATAAGAAGAAAACATGAATTCGAACTCGTTACCAAATAAAAAACACAAATTTCTACTCGTTATAATGGGAAAACACAAATTTCCGGTGATGTCAACTCGTTATCCGGGAAAAAACATTTTTTCTACAAGGACAAATCGTTACCAGAGAAAAACACAAATTTGAACTCGTTAATAAGAAGAAAACATGAATTCGAACTCGTTACCAAATAAAAACACAAATTTCTACTCGTTATAAAGGGAAAACCCCAATTTCCGGCGATGTCAACTCGTTATCAGGGAAAAAAACATTTTTTCTGCATGGACAACTCGTTACCAAAGAAAAACACAAATTTGAACTCGTTAATAAGAAGAAAACATGAATTCGAACTCGTTACCAAAGAAAAAACACAAATTTCTACTCGTTATAAAGGGAAAACACAAATTTTCGGCGATGTCAACTCGTTATCAGGGAAAAAAACATTTTTTCTGCAAAGACAACTCGTTACCAGAGAAAAACACAAATTTGAACTCGTTAATAAGAAGAAAACATGAATTCGAACTCGTTACCAAAGAAAAAACACAAATTTCTACTCGTTATAATGGGAAAACACAAATTTCCGGCGATGTGAACTCGTTATCAGGGAAAAAAACATTTTTTCTACAAGAACAACTCGTTACCAGAGAAAAACACAAATTTGAACTCGTTAATAAGAAGAAAACATGAATTCGAACTCGTTACCAAAGAAAAAACACAAATTTCTACTCGTTATAATGGGAAAACACAGATTTCCGGCGATGTGAACTCGTTATCAGGGAAAAAAACATTTTTTCTACAAGGTCAACTCGTTACCAGAGAAAAACACAAATTTGAACTCGTTAATAAGATGAAAACATGAATTCGAACTCGTTACCAAAGAAAAAACACAAATTTCTACTCGTTATAATGGGAAAACGCAAATTTCCGGCGATGTCAACTCGTTATCAGGAAAAAAAACATTTTTTCTACAAGGACAACTCGTTACCAGAGAAAAACACAAATTTGAACTCGTTCATAAGAAGAAAACATGAATTCGAACTCGTTACCAAAGAAAAAACACAAATTTCTACTCGTTATAACGGGAAAACACAAATTTCCGGCGATGTCACTCGTTATCAGGGAAAAAAACATTTTTTCTACAAGGACAACTCGTTACCAGAGAAAATCACAAATTTGAACTCGTTAATAAGAAGAAAACATGAATTCAAACTCGTTACCAAAGAAAAAACACAAATTTCTACTCGTTAGAATGGGCAAACACAAATTTCCGGCGATGTCAACTCGTTATCAGGGAAAGAAACATTTTTTCTACAAGGACAACTCGTTACCAGAGAAAAACATAAATTTGAACACGTTAATAAGAAGAAAACTTGAATTCGAACTCGTTACCAAAGAAAAAACGAAAATTTCAACTCGTTATAATGGGAAAACACAAATTTCCGGCGATGTCAACTCGTTATCAGGGAAAAAAACATTTTTTCTAGTAGGACAACTCGTTACCCGAGAAAAACATGAATTTGACTCGTAAATAAGAAGAAAACATGAATTCGAACACGTTACCAAAGAAAAAACACAAATTTCTACTCGTTATAATGGGAAAACACAAATTTCCGGCGATGTCAACTCGTTATCAGGGAAAAAAACATTTTTTCTACAAGGATAACTCGTTACCAGAGAAAATCACAATTTTGAACTCGTTAATAAGAAGAAAACATGAATTCGAACTCGTTACCAAAGAAAAAACACTAATTTCAACTCGTTATAATGGGAAAACACAAATTTTCGGCGATGTCAACTCGTTATCAGGGAAAAAAACATTTTTTCTACAAGGACAACTCGTTACCAGAGAAAAACAAAAATTTGAACTCGTTAATAAGTAGAAAACTTGAATTCGAGCACGTTACCAAAGAAAAAACACAAATTTCTTCTCGTTACAATGGGAAAACACAAATTTCCGGCGATGTCAATTCGTTATCAGGGAAAAAAACATTTTTTCTACAAGGACAACTCGTTACCAGAGAAAATCACAATTTTGAACTCGTTAATAAGAAGAAAACATGAATTCGAACTCGTTACCAAAGAAAAAACACAAATTTCTACTCGTTATAATGGGAAAACACAAATTTCCGGCGATGTCAACTCGTTATCAGGGAAAAAAACATTTTTTCTACAAGGACAACTCGTTACCAGAGAAAAACACAAATTTGAACTCGTTCATAAGAAGAAAACATGAATTCGAACTCGTTACCAAAGAAATAACACAAATTTCTACTCGTTATAACGGGAAAACACAAATTTCCGGCGATGTCACTCGTTATCACGGAAAAAAACATTTTTTCTACAAGGACAACTCGTTACCAGAGAAAATCACAAATTTGAACTCGTTAATAAGAAGAAAACATGAATTCAAACTCGTTACCAAAGAAAAAACACAAATTTCTACGCGTTATAATGGGCAAACACAAATTTCCGGCGATGTGAACTCGTTATCAGGGAAAAAAACATTTTTTCTACAAGGACAACTCGTTACCAGAGAAAAACATAAATTTGAACACGTTAATAAGAAGAAAACATGAATTCGAACTCGTTACCAAAGAAAAAACGAAAATTTCAACTCGTTATAATGGGAAAACACAAATTTCCGGCGATGTCAACTCGTTATCAGGGAAAAAAACATTTTTTCTAGTAGGACAACTCGTTACCAGAGAAAAACATGAATTTGACTCGTAAATAAGAAGAAAACATGAATTCGAACACGTTACCAAAGAAAAAACACAAATTTCTACTCGTTATAATGGGAAAACACAAATTTCCGGCGATGTCAACTCGTTATCAGGGAAAAAAAACATTTTTTCTACAAGGACAACTCGTTACCAGTGAAAATCACAATTTTAAACTCGTTAATAAGAAGAAAACATGAATTCGAACTCGTTACCAAAGAAAAAACACTAATTTCAACTCGTTATAATGGGAAAACACAAATTTTCGGCGATGTCAACTCGTTTTCAGGGAAAAAAACATTTTTTCTACAAGGACAACTCGTTACCAGAGAAAAACAAAAATTTGAACTCGTTAATAAGTAGAAAACATGAATTCGAGCACGTTACCAAAGAAAAAACACAAATTTCTACTCGTTATAATGGGAAACACAAATTTCCGGCGATGTCAATTCGTTATCAGGGAAAAAACTGTTGGTCCCTTGAAAAGGCTTTGGTTAAGTTTAGAGGGGGGGGGGGTGAATAAACTTAACACTTAAAACTTTTGGAGTTAACAAATTCCGCAACTTCAGCAGTCTGCTGATACTTCAGTAGTCTGCTGAGACTTCAGTAGCCTGCTGATTAACAGTAGTCTACTGACTGATTAGTTTGCTGAATTTGTGCAGCGGAATTATATCAAGTTTAAGCCTTAATACTTGTTGTTAAATATGATACTAAGTATTAGATACTCAGTTGTGCAAGTGTGTGATTTCAGTTGCTAGATTCAGTAGGTTGATGTATGAAATAAACTAAGTGCAGAAAGTAAAAGCAGAGAGTAAGTAGGCAGATTTTTATAGTGGTTCCAGGTGATGTAATCCTGTACGTCCACTCTTCTCCTGTGATGTTGGAGGAAATTCACTAGAGATCTTTGAAGTAGCTGTTACAAAGATTCCTAAGTTGTTTGTCCTTCACCAATAACTATGGCTTCACAAACTGAAAACTGGGAACAGGTAGGATTGTTGCTCCTTAGTCTTCCACTGGTCCTTGAAGGGTAGGATTGCCTCTTCACCAGCTCCACCACAAACAACAGTCTTTCACACCCAACAGATGCTTCACTGTCCTCAGCAGGTTCTTTATAAAATAAAGAATGAATCAAATAAATGATTCAGTTGCAGCAGCTTGATTAGGATGATGTAATCAGCAGCTTGCAGTCTCCAAGTGTGTAATCTTGATGCAGCTTGAATGCAGAAATCACTTGAAGAAATTCACTAGATCAGCAGCTTTATGTTCAGCAAGTTCAGCAGGGTGTTTTTCAGCTCAGTGTTATCACTTAAAGTTTATCTCAATTTTCATCATCTTGTTTCTGAGTTGAAGGTCTTCTATTTATAGGTAAGAATGCATGTGACTTGTGTTTGAAATTCAAATATAACCGTTCCTTGTTTTTGTCCCATCTGATTTGCATTCTGTCACTATTCATAGGACTGACACTGTCAGAATTCCTTTTTGACAGTGCAGTCTGTCCACCCTTTGACTTGTGTCTGTTGGACAAAGTCCTGTATCATCCCAACGTCTTTTTAATCTCAACCTTTGATTTTTCTTGATAAGTCAGAGGTAGTTGGCTGTCCTTATCCATGTAGTCCTTCAAAATAATCTTGAATTAATCGAGATATATATATCAGCAGGTTCATCAGTCTGCTGAAGTATTAATCAGTCTGTTGATCATCATATTTCTGTATATAATATAATACAGCTGATTACCTTTATCTAACTTTTATTTGTGTAGTTAGATTACATCATTTTAATTTTAACTAAGTTCCAACCATCATCCAACTTATGGAACTTAGACCTTGTACATAAGATATATGCAGTCAGTAGGGTCATCACAGATTTACCCAAGTACTGATTACATATTCTTAACTTAAATTACTAAGTTTGATCCCTTAGCCTTCTGTAACTGAGTTTGAACCCTCAGCCTTCAGTCTTCAGCAGGTTACTGACCGGTCTACTGACCTATCTACCCTACTGACCTAGACCAGTCTGCTGAGATTAATCAGCAGCCCTTTACAGTGCTTGTTTGATCAAACCTTTTTATGAATCAAACTCTAATAAACCTATACATTTGATCTAGACATCTTTTTGCCTTTGCACTATAACAGCTAGTATGGCACTCATCATCAAAACTAAGAAATAAGTCCAACAAAAACATTTTTTCTACAAGGACAACTCGTTACCAGAGAAAATCACAAATTTGAACTCGTTAATAAGAAGAAAACATGAATTCGAACTCGTTACCAAAGAAAAAACACAAATTTCAACTCGTTATAATGGGAAAACACAAATTTCCGCGATGTCAACTCGTTATCGGGGAAAAAACATTTTTCTACAAGGACAACTCGTTACGAGAAAAACACAAATTTGAACTCGTTAATAAGAAGAAAACATGAATTCGAACTCGTTACCAAAGAAAAAACACAAATTTCTACTCGTTATAATGGGAAAACACAAATTTCCGGTGATGTCAACTCGTTATCGGGGAAAAAACATTTTTCTACAAGGACAACTCGTTACCAGAGAAAAACATAAATTTGAACTCGTTAATAAGAATAAAACATGAAATCGAACACGTTACCAAAGAAAAAACACAAATTTCTACTTGTTATAATGGGAAAACACAAATTTCCGCGATGTCAACTCGTTATCAAGGAAAAAAACATTTTTTCTACAAGGACAACTCGTTACCAGAGAAAATCACAAATTTGAAATCGTTAATAAGAATAAAACATGAATTCAAACTCGTTACCAAAGAAAAAACACAAATTTCTACTCGTTATAATGGGAAAACACAAATTTCCGGCGATGTCAACTCGTTATCAAGGAAAAAACATTTTTCCTACAATGTCAACTAGTTACCAGAGAAAATCACAAATTTGAACTCGTTAATAAGAAGAAAACATGAATTCAAACTCGTTACCAAAGAAAAAACACAAATTTCTACTCGTTATAATGGGAAAACACAAATTTCCGGCGATGTCAACTCGTTATCAGGGAAAAAAACATTTTTTCTACAAGGACAACTCGTTACCAGAGAAAAACACAAATTTGAACTCGTTAATAAGAAGAAAACATGAATTCGAACTCGTTACCAAAGAAAAAACACAAATTTCTACTCGTTATAATGGGAAAACACAAATTTCCGGCGATGTCAACTCGTTATCAGGGAAAAAAACATTTTTTCTACAAGGACAACTCGTTACCAGAGAAAAACACAAATTTGAACTCGTTAATAAGAAGAAAACATGAATTCGAACTCGTTACCAAAGAAAAAACAAAATTTCTACTCGTTATAATGGGAAAACACAAATTTCCGGCGATGTCAACTCGTTATCAGGGAAAAAACATTTTTCTACAAGGACAACTCGTTACCAGAGAAAATCACAAATTTGAACTCGTTAATAAGAAGAAAACATGAATTGAACTCGTTACCAAAGAAAAAACACAAATTTCTACTCGTTATAATGGGAAAACACAAATTTCGGCGATGTCAACTCGTTATCGGGGAAAAAACATTTTTTCTACAAGGACAACTCGTTACCAGAGAAAAACACAAATTTGAACTCGTTAATAAGAAGAAAACATGAATTCGAACTCGTTACCAAAGAAAAAACACAAATTTCTACTCGTTATAATGGGAAAACACAAATTTCCGGCGATGTCAACTCGTTATCAGGGAAAAAAACATTTTTTTCTACAAGGACAACTCGTTACCAGAGAAAAACACAAATTTGAACTCGTTAATAAGAAGAAAACATGAATTCGAACTCGTTACCAAAGAAAAAACACAAATTTCTACTCGTTATAATGGGAAAACACAAATTTCCGGCGATGTCAACTCGTTATCAGGGAAAAAAACATTTTTTCTACAAGGACAACTCGTTACCAGAGAAAAACACAAATTTGAACTCGTTAATAAGAAGAAAACATGAATTCGAACTCGTTACCAAAGAAAAAACACAAATTTCTACTCGTTATAATGGGAAAACACAAATTTCCGGCGATGTGAACTCGTTATCAGGGAAAAAAACATTTTTCTACAAGGACAACTCGTTACCAGAGAAAAACACAAATTTGAACTCGTTAATAAGAAGAAAACATGAATTCGAACTCGTTACCAAAGAAAAAACACAAATTTCTACTCGTTATAATGGGAAAACACAAATTTCCGGCGATGTCAACTCGTTATCAGGGAAAAAACATTTTTTCTACAAGGACAACTCGTTACCAGAGAAAAACACAAATTTGAACTCGTTAATAAGAAGAAAACATGAATTCGAACTCGTTACCAAAGAAAAAACACAAATTTCTACTCGTTATAATGGGAAAACACAAATTTCCGGCGATGTCAACTCGTTATCAGGGAAAAAAAACATTTTTTCTACAAGGACAACTCGTTACCAGTGAAAATCACAATTTTAAACTCGTTAATAAGAAGAAAATATGAATTCGAACTCGTTACCAAAGAAAAAACACTAATTTCAACTCGTTATAATGGGAAAACACAAATTTTCGGCGATGTCAACTCGTTTTCAGGGAAAAAAACATTTTTTCTACAAGGACAACTCGTTACCAGAGAAAAACAAAAATTTGAACTCGTTAATAAGTAGAAAACATGAATTCGAGCACGTTACCAAAGAAAAAACACAAATTTCTACTCGTTATAATGGGAAACACAAATTTCCGGCGATGTCAATTCGTTATCAGGGAAAAAACTGTTGGTCCCTTGAAAAGGCTTTGGTTAAGTTTAGAGGGGGGGGGGGGGGTGAATAAACTTAACACTTAAAACTTTTGGAGTTAACAAATTCTGCAACTTCAGCAGTCTGCTGATACTTCAGTAGTCTGCTGAGACTTCAGTAGCCTGCTGATTAACAGTAGTCTACTGACAGTTTAGTTTGCTGAATTTGTGCAACGGAATTATATCAAGTTTAAGCCTTAATACTTGTTGTTAAATTTGATACTAAGTATTAGATACTCAGTTGTGCAAGTGTGTGATTTCAGTTGCTAGATTCAGTAGGTTGATGTATGAAATAAACTAAGTGCAGAAAGTAAAAGCAGAGAGTAAGTAGGCAGATTTTTATAGTGGTTCCAGGTGATGTAATCCTGTACGTCCACTCTTCTCCTGTGATGTTGGAGGAAATTCACTAGAGATCTTTGAAGTAGCTGTTACAAAGATTCCTAAGTTGTTTGTCCTTCACCAATAACTATGGCTTCACAAACTGAAAACTGGGAACAGGTAGGATTGCTGCTCCTTAGTCTTCCACTGGTCCTTGAAGGGTAGGATTGCCTCTTCACCAGCTCCACCACAAACAACAGTCTTTCACACCCAACAGATGCTTCACTGTCTTCAGCAGGTTCTTTATAAAATAAAGAATGAATCAAATAAATGATTCAGTTGCAGCAGCTTGATTAGGATGATGTAATCAGCAGCTTGCAGTCTCCAAGTGTGTAATCTTGATGCAGCTTGAATACAGAAATCACTTGAAGAAATTCACTAGATCAGCAGCTTTATGCTCAGCAAGTTCAGCAGGGTGTTTTTCAGCTCAGTGTTATCACTTAAAGTTTATCTCAATTTTCATCATCTTGTTTCTGAGTTGAAGGTCTTCTATTTATAGGTAAGAATGCATGTGACTTGTGTTTGAAATTCAAATATAACCGTTCCTTGTTTTTGTCCCATCTGATTTGCATTCTGTCACTATTCATGGGACTGACACTGTCAGAATTCCTTTTTGACAGTGCAGTCTGTCCACCCTTTGACTTGTGTCTGTTGGACAAAGTCCTGTATCATCCCAACGTCTTTTTAATCTCAACCTTTTATTTTTCTTGATAAGTCAGAGGTAGTTGGCTGTCCTTATCCATGTAGTCCTTCAAAATAATCTTGAATTAATCGAGATATATATATCAGCAGGTTCATCAGTCTGCTGAAGTATTAATCAGTCTGCTGATCATCATATTTCTGTATATAATATAATGCAGCTGATTACCTTTATCTAACTTTTATTTGTGTAGTTAGATTACATCATTTTAATTTTAACTAAGTTCCAACCATCATCCAACTTATGGAACTTAGACCTTGTACATAAGATATATGCAGTCAGTAGGGTCATCACAGATTTACCCAAGTACTGATTACATATTCTTAACTTAAATTACTAAGTTTGATCCCTTAGCCTTCTGTAACTGAGTTTGAACCCTCAGCCTTCAGTCTTCAGCAGGTTACTGACCGGTCTACTGACCTATCTACCCTACTGACCTAGACCAGTCTGCTGAGATTAATCAGCAGCCCTTTACAGTGCTTGTTTGATCAAACCTTTTTATGAATCAAACTCTAATAAACCTATACATTTGATCTAGACATCTTTTTGCCTTTGCACTATAACAGCTAGTATGGCACTCATCATCAAAACTAAGAAATAAGTCCAACAAAAACATTTTTTCTACAAGGACAACTCGTTACCAGAGAAAATCACAAATTTGAACTCGTTAATAAGAAGAAAACATGAATTCGAACTCGTTACCAAAGAAAAAACACAAATTTCAACTCGTTATAATGGAAAACACAAATTTCCGGCGATGTCAACTCGTTATCAGGGAAAAAAACATTTTTTCTACAAGGACAACTCGTTACCAGAGAAAAACACAAATTTGAACTCGTTAATAAGAAGAAAACAGGAATTCGAACTCGTTACCAAAGAAAAAACACAAATTTCTACTCGTTATAATGGGAAAACACAAATTTCCGGTGATGTCAACTCGTTATCAGGGAAAAAAACATTTTTTCTACAAGGACAACTCGTTACCAGAGAAAAACATAAATTTGAACTCGTTAATAAGAAGAAAACATGAATTCGAACACGTTACCAAAGAAAAAACACAAATTTCTACTTGTTATAATGGGAAAACACAAATTTCCGGCGATGTCAACTCGTTATCAAGGAAAAAAACATTTTTTCTACAAGGACAACTCGTTACCAGAGAAAATCACAAATTTGAAATCGTTAATAAGAAGAAAACATGAATTCAAACTCGTTACCAAAGAAAAAACACAAATTTCTACTCGTTATAATGGGAAAACACAAATTTCCGGCGATGTCAACTCGTTATCAAGGAAAAAAACATTTTTTCTACAAGGACAACTAGTTACCAGAGAAAATCACAAATTTGAACTCGTTAATAAGAAGAAAACATGAATTCAAACTCGTTACCAAAGAAAAAACACAAATTTCTACTCGTTATAATGGGAAAACACAAATTTCCGGCGATGTCAACTCGTTATCAGGGAAAAAAACATTTTTTCTACAAGGACAACTCGTTACCAGAGAAAAACACAAATTTGAACTCGTTAATAAGAAGAAAACATGAATTCGAACTCGTTACCAAAGAAAAAACACAAATTTCTACTCGTTATAATGGGAAAACACAAATTTCCGGCGATGTCAACTCGTTATCAGGGAAAAAAACATTTTTTCTACAAGGACAACTTGTTACCAGAGAAAAACACAAATTTGAACTCGTTAATAAGAAGAATACAAGAATTCGAACTCGTTACCAAAGAAAAAACACAAATTTCTACTCGTTATAATGGGAAAACACAAATTTCTGACGATGTCAAGTCGTTATCAAGGAAAAAAACATTTTTTCTACAATGACAACTAGTTACCAGAGAAAATCACAAATTTGAACTCGTTAATAAGAAGAAAACATGAATTCAAACTCGTTACCAAAGAAAAAACACAAATTTCTACTCGTTATAATGGGAAAACACAAATTTCCGGCGATGTCAACTCGTTATCAGGGAAAAAAACATTTTTCCTGCAAGGACAACTCGTTACCAGAGAAAAACACAAATTTGAACTCGTTAATAAGAAGAAAACATGAATTCAACTCGTTACCAAAGAAAAAACACAAATTTCTACTCGTTATAATGGGAAAACACAAATTTCCGGCGATGTCAACTCGTTATCAGGGAAAAAAACATTTTTTCTACAAGGACAACTCGTTATCAGAGAAAAACACAAATTTGAACTCGTTAATAAGAAGAAAACATGAATTCGAACTCGTTACCAAAGAAAAAACACAAATTTCTACTCGTTATAATAGGAAAACACAAATTTCCGGCGATGTCAAATCGTTATCAGGGTAATTTTTTTTTCTACAAGGACAACTCGTTACCAGAGAAAATCACAAATTTGAACTCGTTATTAAGAAGAAAACATGAATTCGAACTCGTTACCAAAGAAAAAAAACAAAATTCTACTCGTTATAATGGGAAAACACAAATTTCCGGCGATGTCAACTCGTTATCAGGGAAAAAAAACATTTTTTCTACAAGGACAACTTGTTACCAGATAAAAACATAAATTTGAACACGTTAATAAGAAGAAAACATGAATTCGAACTCGTTACCAAAGAAAAAACGAAAATTTCAACTCGTTATAATGGGAAAACACAAATTTCCGGCGATGTCAACTCATTATCAGGAAAAAAAACATTTTTTCTAGTAGGACAACTCGTTACCAGAGAAAAACATGAATTTGACTCGTAAATAAGAAGAAAACATGAATTCGAACACGTTAGCAAAGAAGAAACACAAATTTCTACTCGTTATAATGGGAAAACACAAATTTCCGGCGATGTCAACTCGTTATCAGGGAAAAAAACATTTTTTCTACAAGGACAACTCGTTTCCAGAGAAAATCACATTTTTGAACTCGTTAATAAGAAGAAAACATGAATTCGAACTCGTTACCAAGGAAAAAACACAAATTTCAACTCGTTATATTGGGAAAACACAAATTTCCGGCGATGTCAACTCGTTCAGGGAAAAAAATATTTTTTCTACAAGGACAACTCGTTTCCAGAGAAAAACACAAATTTGAACTCGTTAATAAGAAGAAAACATGAATTCGAACTCGTTACCAAAGAAAAAACACAAATTTCTACTCGTTATAATGTGAAAACACAAATTTCCGGCGATGTCAACTCGTTATCAGGGAAAAAACATTTTTTCTACAAGGACAACACGTTACCAGAGAAAATAACAAATTTGAACTCGTTAATAAGAAGAAAACATGAATTTGAACTCGTTACCAAAGAAAAAACACAAATTTCTACTCGTTATAATGGGAAAACGCAGATTTCCGGCGATGTCAACTCGTTATCAGGGAAAAAAACATTTTTTTCTACAAGGACAACTCGTTACCAGAGAAAAACACAAATTTGAAGTCGTTAATAAGAAGAAAACATGAATTCGAACTCGTTACCAAAGAAAAAACACAAATTTCTACTCGTTATAATAGGAAAACACAAATTTCCGGCGATGTCAACTCGTTATCAGGGTAATTTTTTTTTCTACAAGGACAACTCGTTACCAGAGAAAATCACAAATTTGAACTCGTTATTAAGAAGAAAACATGAATTCGAACTCGTTACCAAAGAAAAAACGAAAATTTCAACTCGTTATAATGGGAAAACACAAATTTCCGGCGATGTCAACTCGTTATCAGGAAAAAAAACATTTTTTCTAGTAGGACAACTCGTTACCAGAGAAAAACATGAATTTGACTCGTAAATAAGAAGAAAACATGAATTCGAACACGTTACCAAAGAAAAAACACAAATTTCTACTCGTTTTAATGGGAAAACACAAATTTCCGGCGATGTCAACTCGTTATCAGGGAAAAAAACATTTTTTCTACAAGGACAACTCGTTACCAGAGAAAATCACATTTTTGAACTCGTTAATAAGAAGAAAACATGAATTCGAACTCGTTACCAAGGAAAAAACACAAATTTCAACTCGTTATAATGTGAAAACACAAATTTCCGGCGATGTCAACTCGTTATCAGGGAAAAAAATATTTTTTCTACAAGGACAACTCGTTCCCAGAGAAAAAACACAAATTTGAACTCGTTAATAAGAAGAAAACATGAATTCGAACTCGTTACCAAAGAAAAAACACAAATTTCTACTCGTTATAATGTGAAAAAAACACAAATTTCCGGCGATGTCAACTCGTTATCAGGGAAAAAACATTTTTTCTGCAAGGACAACACGTTACCAGAGAAAATAACAAATTTGAACTCGTTAATAAGAAGAAAACATGAATTCGAACTCGTTACCAAAGAAAAAACACAAATTTCTACTCGTTATAATGGGAAAACACAGATTTCCGGCGATGTCAACTCGTTATCAGGGAAAAAAACATTTTTTTCTACAAGGACAACTCGTTACCAGAGAAAAACACAAATTTGAAGTCGTTAATAAGAAGAAAACATGAATTCGAACTCGTTACCAAAGAAAAAACACAAATTTCTACTCGTTATAATAGGAAAACACAAATTTCCGGCGATGTCAACTCGTTATCAGGGTAATTTTTTTTCCTACAAGGACAACTCGTTACCAGAGAAAATCACAAATTTGAACTCGTTATTAAGAAGAAAACATGAATTCGAACTCGTTACCAAAGAAAAAAAACAAAATTCTACTCGTTATAATGGGAAAACACAAATTTCCGGCGATGTCAACTCGTTATCAAGGAAAAAAAAACATTTTTTCTACTAGGACAACTCGTTACCAGAGAAAAAGATAAATTTGAACACGTTAATAAGAAGAAAACATGAATTCGAACTCGTTACCAAAGAAAAAACGAAAATTTCAACTCGTTATAATGGGAAAACACAAATTTCCGGCGATGTCAACTCGTTATCAGGGAAAAAAACATTTTTTCTTCAAGGACAACTCGTTACCAGAGAAAAACACAAATTTGAACTCGTTAATAAGAAGAAAACATGAATTCAAACTCGTTACCAAAGAAAAAACACAAATTTCTACTCGTTATAATGAGAAAACACAAATTTCCGGCGATGTCAACTCGTTATCAGGGAATTTTTATTTTTCTGCAAGGACAAAACGTTACCAGAGAAAATTACAAATTTGAACTCGTTAATAAGAAGAAAACATGAATTCGAACTCGTTACCAAAGAAAAAACACAAATTTCTACTCGTTATAACGGGATAACACAGATTTCCGGCGATGTCAACTCCTTATCTGGGAAAAAAACATTTTTTTCTACAAGGAAAATTCGTTACCAGATAAAAACACAAATTTGAACTCGTTAATCAGAAGAAAACCTGAATTCGAACTCGTTACCAAAGAAAAAACACAAATTTCGACTCGTTATAATGGGAAAACACAAATTTCCGGTGATGTCAACTCGTTATCAGGGTAAAAAACATTTTTTCTACAAGGACAACTCCTTACCAGAGAAAATCACAAATTTGAACTCGTTAATAAGAAGAAAACATGAATCCGAACTCGTTACCAAAGAAAAAACACAAATTTCTACTCGTTATAATGGGAAAACACAAATTTCCGGCGATGTCAATTCGTTATCAGGGAAAAATACACTTTTTCTACAAGGACAACTCGTTACAAGAGAAAAACATAAATTTGAACTCGTCAATAAGAAGAAAACATGAATTCGAACTCGTTACCAAAGAAACAACGAAAATTTCTACTCGTTATAATGGGAAAACACAAATTTCCGGCGATGTCAACTCGTTATCTGGGAAAAAAACATTTTTTCTACAAGGACAACTCGTTACTAGAGAAAATCACAAATTTGAACTTGTTAATAAGAAGAAAACTTGAATTCGAACTCGTTACCAAAGAAAAAACATAATTTCTACTCGTTATAGTGGGAAAACACAAATTTCCGGCGATGTCAACTCATTATCCGGGAAAAAAACATTTTTTCTACAAGGACAACTCGTTACCAGAGAAAAATACAAATTTGAACTCGTTAGTAAGAAGAAAACATGAATTCAAACACGTGAAAAAACACAAATTTCTACTCATTAGAATGGGTAAACACAAATTTCCGGCGATGTCAACTCGTTATCAGGGAAAAAAACATTTTTTCTACTAGGACAACTCGTAACCAGAGAAAAACATAAATTTGCACTCGTTAATAAGAAGAAAACATGAATTCGAACTCGTTACCAAAGAAAAAACGAAAATTTCAACTCGTTATAATGGGAAACACAAATTTGCGGCGATGTCAACTCGTTATCCGGGAAAAAAACATTTTTTCTACAAGGACTACTTGTTACCAGAGAAAATCACAAATTTGAACTCGTAAATAAGAAGAAAACATGAATTCGAACTCGTTACCAAAGAAAAAACACAATTTCTACTCGTTATAACAGGAAAACACAAATTTCCGGCAATGTCAACTCGTTATTAGGGAAAAAAAACATTTTTTCTACAAGAAAAACTCGTTACCTGGGGAAAACACAAATTTGAACTCGTTAATAAGAAGAAAAATGAATTCAAAGACGTTACCAAAGAAAAAACACAAATTTCTACTCATTAGAATGGGTAAACACAAATTTCCGGCGATGTCAACTCGTTGTCAGGGAAAAAAAACATTTTTTCTACTAGGACAACTCGTTACCAGAGAAAAACATAAATTTGAACTCGTTCATAAGAAGAAAACATGAATTCGAACTCGTTACCAAAGAAAAAACGAAAATTTCAACTCGTTATAATGGGAAAACACAAATTTCCGGCGATGTCAACTCGTTATCAGGGAAAAAACATTTTTTCTACAAGGACAACTCGTTACCAGAGAAAATCACAAATTTGAACTCGTTAATAAGAAGAAAACATGAATTCGAACTCGTTACCAAAGAAAAAACACAATTTCTACTCTTTATAATGGGAAAACACAAATTTCCGGCAATGTCAACTCGTTATCAGGGAAAA